>CM020820.1:2196201-2398701 GCA_009859135.1 Formica selysi
ATGATATGCAATGTATGGTTTACTTACAATTTTAATGTTAATACGGAACCAAGTGTATTGAATAACAAAAACAAGAAAAAATAATGCAGAAGAGAAAACATTAATAAAAAGATCCAGTGTACATTTTGAAGTAAGAAATGCTGTAAGCTGTAAATAATAGTTTAATTATTTGTATTAAAATTATTATTTTTTAATTTGATTAAAAAAGTACATGTCCTAGATCAATAAATAATATCGTTAAATATTGTTCCCAAATATATGTATATATACATATACATACATAAAATTTAATAAAAAGTTTTTCCCATAAATAAATATAATTTTATATACGATTAAAAGTTAAAAATTAAATTATTATTATTTAAATTATATTTATATATATATATATATATATATATATATATATATATATATATATATATATTGTATAACATAAAATATACATATATAAATAACATATATTTTTATATGTCTGCATATATATATGCATGTATTCGACATTATATAATATGAATAATGACAATATTATATTTATAATATGATTACAACCAAATGCAAGATGGAAAATGGCAACAAATAAAACTAGTGGTAAATTAGGTTATTTCTCACATAATAACACAATTAAAAATGTAGACTTACCTGAAATATAATGCAGGTCGCCAAAATAGCAAAAAGCAGGACTATTTGTAATCGAACAAGATTCGATTGCTTATAAGGCCACAGACCAATCGAAAGTAGCAGAGTTCGATTAAGACTGATGTGCAGAGAGTCGAAGCAGATCATTTCTCCGCGAGCATCGAGATGCGTTCGACAATGCAAAAATACTGATGGTTTGCTTATTCCCCTCTTTCGATTGGCCAACTGAATTATAGCTATAGCTTCATTTTACTATATTAAATTCTAATGCAAATAGCTTAATTTAATGTAAATGCAACGCGATATATAACACTACCGTGAGATCGAAACGCTTGACAATTTTCACCTTCCCTCGCGAAAGAGTATATAATTAGGCGATCGATTTCGACGCCGGCAGGAATATAACATGTGTTTATTTCCCATAGAGAATAACTCCATGAAAAAATATTTTTCTCGATAAAAAACCGCACATGCGCATTTAATACATTGCAGCGATGTATTTTAACGTGCTTCATTCTAGTGCGTGTACTCATCAGTTACGGTCAATTCTACAAAGGAATATAATCCGCCGTTTCATTTAAATCGCCGATGTATTAATTATTAATTTATTGGTAAATATATAATTTTTATTGAAGAGACTATCGTTTTATGCGCATTTGCGCATTTCTACAAGCTATTGTTATGCCTCTAGCCGCTAAGGAAGAGGTCTTTAGGGATTTATACGCCCAAAGGATTAGGATCCACGCTCGAAATAAGACACTCCCGAACGTTAGGTATAAATTGATATATTTCACAGATTCTTTAGTACACTTTCACTTAATCGCGATTATAATAGTCGGGCGCGATACGTACGGTACTTCGATATTATCGATATATGCGAGCGAGTAGTGAGCGAGTAGCGAGCAATGTTAATGAGCTATATTACTGAGCTATGTTACTGAGCTGGCGTCGGTGCATCTCGCGCTCAATATATATTAATTAATTAGGTCGTTGATTAGGGAGGAGTGTGGTGTCCCTGACCGGAGCATGTCTCGTGCTCCGCTCGTCAGCTGTCTCGTCAACTGCTTACTCAGCTTCCGAGAACTCGACCGTGGCTTCCTTCTCTTTAGTCACGTATCTTTACTTTATTTTATTAATAATCTTTTATTACTTTTATTCCTTCTTAATTACTTTTCCTTGAGCTCTTTCTCTGATTCTACTGCTTTGCTTTAGTCAGCTCTTTCTCAATCTTTTCTGTTCTACTTTACTTGTTTTATCTTTTAATATTAAGAAATCGGTCGGGTTACGACACTATTTCACATTTATATCTATTGATTAACTAAGCTTTTGCCTGTAAAATAATGGAGAAAAAGAGAAATATAGAAATATCTCTCTCTAAATAGTTTATCAGTAATGTTGAGCCTTCAGTTTCAAATTTAGAAAATATGAACTTTAATTGATTTATTACAGAATACTTTTTCTTTTAAACTTTACATAACTAAGCAACATATATAAAATTGGTAAATGTTTACATTAACTTACACCTCAGGGATCGTTTTCATTTTTACATATATTATAGAGGGCACATTCTTAAGTAACACGCACTTCTGGTTCCAGAGATATGCAATTTTAAAGTTTCACGGTTTTAATGCTTTTTCTGTTATAAAATAAGAAAAAATAATGTTTGTTTACGTTGTATTTGTGTAAAGCAGACGTGGAAAAAGTGTTTGTTTATATTTCCGGAAACGAAGCTCCTTGAATTTTTCCATTTTCCACGCGAAGCGAGGTTCAACGCAAACTTATGTGTCTAGTTTTTTAATAGTGGAGCTCCCCCGCAGGAGGGGGCGGAACATACTGTCTCCACGCATATACTTTTTAATGCGTATATATAAAGTGGAAAGTTGTAAACCCATGTGAAACCTTACTTCGCATTAAAAAATATATGCATGGAGACAGTATGTTCCGCCCCGCCCCCCTGCGGGGGGGCTCCACTATCGAAAAACTAGACACATAGGTTTGCATTGTACCTCGCTTTGCGTGAAGAAGCAATATTTTTATCTGTAGTAATGGAAAGAAATTCGTAAAGCTTCATTGCTGTATTTCTTTTGAAATTTCTAGCGAAACTGAACAAGTGTACGATTCTGAAGCGTACTAGCAGTAACATAAAAACAACTCTAAATGTAAACAAAATAAATTCTTAGCGAAAATATACTGACAGTGACGCAAATATAAACAAAAAAACATAAACATGCAAGTAAGATATAGTGAAAAGATCATAGAAATAAATGCGAAAATTATGATACTTCAAAATCGCATATCTCTGAAACCAGAAGAGAGCG
Source organism: Formica selysi (assembly GCA_009859135.1). NCBI lineage: Eukaryota > Metazoa > Arthropoda > Insecta > Hymenoptera > Formicidae > Formica > Formica selysi. Next base: position 2,199,156 of record CM020820.1, read on the forward strand.
CCACAAAATTCAAAGTGCGTGTTACTTAGGAATGTGCCCTCTATAATATATGTAAAAATAAAAACAATCCGTGAGGTGTAAGTTAATCTGAACATTTACCAAACTTATATTTGTTAATATGTCGCTATTTATTGTATAGCTTATATAATTGCAAGATGTTGCATAATTTTCTAAGGAGTGTGCACATATGTTGCGTAGAGACATACAGTTTATATTTGTAATAGAACATAAGCACATGCAACTAATTTGGTAAGTTTTTAACTCATGTAAGGTTAGAGAAAGCCATTTTGTTCTTTTTATTTGTGCGGATTTGTTATTCACTAATTTTAATTTTACTTTACAAATTTTAGTTTACTTTTACTTACGAATTATTTCTTTACAACTCTCAATAGGTAAATTATTTCCTTTAATTTTTTAAGTTTCTTTATATATGCGATTTATTTATTTGAATGTAAAAATATATTAGAATATAGAAAAAAAATCAAGAAATATTATCTTACATATAAGTCTAATTGTAATACGCAATTTTGCTTTGTTTCCGTACTTTTCTATAATAGCGATTTCATTTTTTTTCTATTATCTCATTATACACATCTTGAAATTGATTAAACGAACTTCGTAACTATCATGTTAACAATATTGTATGCTGTTTTCTTTTTTTGCAACATTCGAGAGTTTGGTCTTTTGTATACTTTCTTCGCGCTTTGGTCTCTCTAACCCCATGAAATTAATTAAATAATACATTATTTAAGGTTGTTGAAATTTTCTTGAGAAGTTCTTGATGATGCTTACAATAAAAGTATACCATTTCATTAAAAAAAATTGAGTTGACTTTGAAATTATCTTGAAAATAATTTTAAATTGCATAACTCTGATTGCGTTGTCATATGTCTTTCATCCATCTAAGCAATTTTTGTCTAAAACATATTTTTGTATTATTAATAGTTTCGAAGTTATTCACCTATAACACTTTAAATAGACCACCCTATATTAACACAAACAATTGTGGGGGAATACAATGTATCTATATCTTTCGCTGTGAAGTATACTTGATTGTTATGATTTGTAATTTCTTGCCCGGCATAATTAATTACAAACATATATGAAAGGATGACAGATACAAATATCAGGTGTAATAAGAAATGCTTCATTATCTTCAAGCGATGCATTTCAAAAAATGTAAAACATCATTATTATAGTTACCATTTTTATATGTGCGATTATATAGTTTGCATGAAATATAATATTGTTAGAAAAAAGTAATAAATCGAAAAATACAAAGAAATAATTCACATACTAAGATTTTTTTTTTAATTTATAATTTTATAATTAGCACTATTTGACATTTGTATTATCAGTTATTTTTATTGCTATCTGATTAAATTTTTGTCATCTAAGAATTTTTTGAATTTTGGTTTCTATGAAATAGCATATATGTTCAACACGATAAGTTTTAAGATTTCAAGAAAAAACTTACTTCAAAAATGTTCAGGCTCAAAGAATTCATCAATTACACAGGTCTGCATGATTTCATATTTTTTCTGCGGTCTGAAAAAAATTAATAATTTCTTATAGTTTTTTGTGCGTTGAATCCGCAATGCAAAATGGCCTATTACATCAGATTTTTGAAAAAAAGGAGGTTGAAACTTCTAAAAAACGCATTTTTTACCATTTCTGAAAATTCGTAGCGGACAAACCGGGTGTGCAAGAGACTTCAGACAGGGCTCAAATAAAAGCTTGAACATTGTATTTAATATAAAAATATCGAATCTTTTACCGCAAATACAATCGAACTTCAGGCGTGTTTTGTTTTTAAGTATAGTCGCAATTGTGTCAAGTGGAACGATTTCCCCATGCAGTCCGATTGCAAAATCGTTGCAAACAATAAAAATTTTAATCATAGATTCAATATATGAGGTAAAAAATGCTTAATCGCACTAAAAACATTTCTTTTTTATTTGTTAAAAAATTATTGTTTAAACAATTTTTAAAAAATAACGATTTTGTGATAACGATAATGTTAAGCTATAAATATACAATTTATAGCACATGTTATTCTTACCGTGGCGAAACTGTAACGATATTACAAACAATCCGGCAATATTTACGTCGAAAGTTTTGCTGCCATTTTGCAAAATAAAGAGTATCATTTTCTATGCATGTAATGCTGCCATATACTATTGAACATTGTATCTATAAAATAATATGACACGTATAATGATAAACTACTAACAAAGAAAATATGTATCTATATACTAATGTATACTAGATAGTGTATCTTCACATCATTGCTGAGTAAAATACATAAAGGTAAAATAGGACATTGATATATAAACAACACATAAAATTGTTTCTTATGCGTAAAATATACATGGTTACTGTAATTTGTAATCTCTTGACCGGCATAATTAAATAGAAACATTTATAAATACATGACAAATACAAATAACAGGTGTAATAAAAATGCTTACTTATTTCCAAGCAATGCATTACGAACAACCTAAAATCATGGTTGCGTTTATCATATTTCTTATGTGTTTAAAAATTACTCATGATAATTATAATTATGATATTAAAAATTATAAAGGTGAAGCCCAAAAGTTTATATGTTAAGATATCTCTGATTCTTAAAATTATCTGAATTTATAATTAGCACAATTTGATATTGACATTATCAATTTTGATAATTATGCATAGGACCGACCTCACAGATTTCAGTGACCTTGATATATATTATCAAGGACACGGCCCTGAATAACTTTCAACAGATTTTAGTTTATTGTTGCTTGTTGTTTATTAAAAAGGTTATTATAAAAATAAGTTTAACGAATGGAACGTAATTTTCGGACCATGTAGGGGAAAGTTGGGTAAAACCGGGTACGCGGGTCAAACCGGGTCCCCCTGTTTTTTTTTTGTAATAAATACTGCTATCTATGGCTAACTTGTGTTATTAGTTGTAGATTGGCGCCATCATTATTTTAAAACAAACCGAGCCCTTATGCACATGATATTTCTTTTTCAATAAAAGTTCAAAGTTTTTAACCCCCCAAAGATCGATATCGAGGCAAAAATCGAATCATCGTGCACTTTTTCTATATAGAGCATCTGTTTTGGTAAGTGTGGCATTGCATTTTGTACATATTAGAGAGTATATCATATTAGTTTTGATCGGCATTTTGTACGCCGAAATATACAAGCACCGTATTTTGTTACTTTCTTTGTGGTGGGGCAAAACCGGATACTTACACATGTCATATAATGAAAAGAGGGAGAACTGTTATCCTGACTTTGTGTCTCTACAAAAAGCAGTTGAAAACAAAAACTAATGTTCAGAAAAAGAAATCACTAAAAAAAAAAGCTTTGTGAGACCCCTAAAGTTAAAAAGTTAAATAAAGAAGTCCTGCACCAATGTCGAACAAGAAGATATTTTTATTTATGATTTTTGTCAATAGAATACATCTTTATATTGATTTTGATTATAATAAATCTAGATTTTGTAATTACACGATGTTTTGTATATTTTAAAATGGGTACCTGGTTTGAACCTACTTTTCTCTATATTTAAAAAGGAATATTTATTATTCTGATGGAAAGGTATAATATTTGAGTTAAAGTCAAAATACATTTAATCACTAACCTAAATATTTAAAATCAAGTAAAATCAGAGTAAAATGGCGAAAGAGCCACGCGCAGTTTTTAGGGCGCAAAGATATATAATTTAAACCAAAAATAAATTAAAAAATTAAAAAATTAGAATTTCTTTAATTACATGGTTCGCGAAAGGCGGACGTTTCGGCCCTTTTTTTGGCCATCATCAGCGCAAATAATACTAAATTTAACGATATAAAACGGTATACAAAAAGAGTCTTAAACAATTAGAGCGCAGAGTTACATAGTAACCAACGGTAGAAGGCGTAATCCCTCATGTCGCTCCAAAAGGCAAAAATCATTCTCCATGTAGTCCATGGTATTTCGGGGCAGAAACCTCGATTCTTTAAGCATGAATCCACTAACATGGTGATACGCTAATAATTGTGTATAAAAGAGACGCAACGCACAAGTCGACAGTACAAATTCTTCAGCAACGCAAAATCTTAAACAGACTCACTAACTAACCACAGAGTAATGAACTAAATATTTAACTTTTCTCACGATTAAAATCTGCTCAATTCCATGACGTATAGTAAATGGTAACAGATATTTTCTTACATATAAATATAGCAGTATATCATCTTGTATAATGTCCAAATTTTTTAATGATAGCAAGTTCATCTTCGTTTCTTAGTTCATCACAGATATACTGTAGTTGCTCCAACAAATTTCTCACCTGCCATTACAGCAATATTTAACATTTTGAAAAAATTTTAAAAGGTTATCATATATAAAAATTTAATTTTTAGGAGATATTATTAAAATTATTTATTTGTGCGGTAAACAATAAAGACGGTAAACAATTGACTTACATGATGAGTGTTAATCCAAAACATGTTGTATGTAATACCTAGAAATTAAAGACTATTGCGGTAGAGAAAACTTTGATGAAAAAATCAACAGTGCATTTTGTAGTTATAAGTGCTAGAAGCTTCAACCAATCGATTAATTGAAAATGGTGCATTAGGAAAACATCATTTTGCATTTTATTAAGAGATAAAAACAATTATCTGTTTTATAATAAATAATAAATATTATCAACGTATTGAAATTTTAATATTTATCTATTGCAATTGAAATGTATTCTATTATCAATAATTAAATATAAAATTTGATCACAATTAAAAATTTTGATAAAAGTAAGCGTTTACTAAATTAGTAATGAGATGCGTATTCTATATTAACACGATTGAAAATATGGAGACGTACCTGGAATATAACAAAATTTATCAAAATACCAAAAAATAAGATTATCTGAAATTGAATAAATTTTGATTTTTTCATAAATAATTTAATTCAAAGTAAGTACCAAATACCACAAAATATTATGGGAATAAAGCTTCAGTAATTTAACTATTTTGTAAAAAGAAGCGATTAAGCGATCGACGTCACGTAGGAGGAATTTAATAAATGTGTATTTTACACATGCAAATACTCATTGTCAGATAGCTTTGCGATCGAGGTCGGTGCAAGCGCAATCGCCTTTTTTTCCAGTAGCATAGTTCACATGCTTCATTCTTGTGTTTACGCTCGTAACGAACACTTGACTTTAGAAACGTACATCACGACGAGTCTCACGTGTGTTGGCAATTAGCTACGAGAGAAACTATCTTCTCGACAGTATTATATAAGATATCATGGACTATATTTATTTAATGCTAATGCTAATTCCGAATACATTTGAGGCCAACTGTATATTATAAAATTTCATTCGTTATATGTGTTTGTGTATGTATGTTGCATGCTTTCTCGAGATATATATGACGTATTATATATGTATATACTTAACATAATATACTTAATATAATAATTAAATAGATGTCTATTTTCGGAAACGAAATGATTGTGAATTCTTGACTTTATTATTTTATAAGCAGTGCAACAATCAGGAAACAAAATCAGTATCATTATGGTGATGTATTAATTCGTTTTTCAACATTTGTTGATATTATATATTTTATTCTTTCAAACGCGAAAACTAAATCATAAACGATATGTATGTATAGATAATATATCTGCGCATTACTCCTCCATAGAATACATAACGGTGAAGTAGGACATTGATGTTTTTGTTAGCTGCAAAAAGATATGTTTCCTATTATAATATTAATGTGAATCACTCTTTCTCTCTAAAACCGTACTATAATTTATAATTTTTACCGTAGCGAAACACTCCAAAGATGCCACAATCACTCCGCCGATATTGAGATTGTAAGTTCGGCTACCTTTTAACAATATAAAGAGTATCAGCTTCTGTGCCTGTAATGGGGCATTATACCACCGACTATTGTACCTATGAAATAATCATTACCTGATAAATATTGATTAATTAATAATAAAAGACATATGTAGAATATATTATATATATTATATGTGCACACACAATTGCATAAACAATGTATCTATATCTTACGCTGTGAAGTATACGTAATTGTTGTAATTTGTAATTTCTTGCCCGACATAGTTAAGTACAAACATATATAAAAGAATGATAGATGCAAGTAACAGGTGTAATAAAAATGCTTCTTTATCTCCAAGCGATATATTTTGAAAAATCTAAAACACATCATTATTGTAATTATCATTTTTCATATTTTTCATATCATTACAATTACTTAGTTTACATTGAATATAATAATGATAGAGAAAGAAAAAGCGAAAAATACGAAGAAACAATTCATATGCTAAGATTTTTTTAAATTTATAATTTTATAGTTAGCATTATTTGATACTTGTATCATCAATCATTTTTATTGTTTTCTGATTTGATTTTTGTCATTTACGAATTTTTTGAATTTTGCTTATTACGAAATGATACATATGTATGTCTGTTGCTCAACACATTAAGTTTTAAGAACTCGAGAAAACTTACTCCATAAATATTCAGGCTTAAAGATATCACACAAATTATTATTAATAAGAAGAAAGAGCCTTTAAAAGTAGACGATAAAAATTCACAAAACCTTTAAGAAAAATAGAATGCAATTACAATAATCACTATATAATTGTTATCGCATGCATACCAACTTTATAGCCTTGCAATGTATTTCGATTGCATAAAATATTTTTTTGTTATAAATCATAGCTCTATCCTTCAGGTTAACATTTTTAAACATTTTGGTCGTCATTATTTGCTCCATACGATAACTATGATTAATTTATCTGCTGTAAATATGTAGTTTTCCCAAAAGTGTATTGACAAATTAAAACAAACAAACAATTGAAGATTTTGTTTGCAATCATATACATTGTGTTCATTTCTAAATTCATTTTTTCACCTCGCAATTCTAAACAATCCACAGGCGTGTATGGCGCATCCTATGAGCATTGTTCCCGTTGCTGTCAACGTAGTTGCTCCAATACAAATAACTGTGTTTGTATGCAGTAAAATCAAATAGAAATATTTATTTTGATCGACAAAATATTCAGTCGTGATATGTATTGCCTGACTCTGTATTCGAGACTCGTTTATGTGCAAAACAGTACCGAGGATCTGTGGCCAAATTGGTAGCAAAATAGCAAAAAATGTGCTGCATATGGCGAACGCTAAAATCATTTTAATGAAATAATTGTAAACATTGCTCTTTTTATTTTATGATATATTTTATTTATGCATAATTCTGTCTTTCCCGTCGCCCCCCTTTCCCCCCCTCACTCTCTCTCTCAAATTTCGCTTTTCTTTAATAATCTATGTGATATTTTTGCAGAATGCTGACTGTGATATGTTGTATATTTTTAATATGGCAATATCAAATAGTAAACACGTTTCGTGTGTGTGTATATGTATTGTTACATTCGCAAATCGATATCAATTAATCGAAAGCGTGCAACACCACAAACACTTTCAGAAAAGAAAACACTCACTTAAAAAACACTTAAGAAACTTTATTATTAGATAAGATAATACGAAAAACTGTGAGGAACATTTTAAAAGAACGAAGCTGTCAGTAACGCGCTCAAACGACTCAACAGCTGAGGAGATCATCTTCAATTTTACCGCGACAAGCGGCATAACATCGCAGCACGAAAACATAATACAGGGTCGTAACAACTGTCTACCCTCTTCTTTAAAATTGTCGTCCCGATAATTCACCAGTGCTCCAAAATCTTGATCTCAGGATTCTCAGCAAAATCTCTTGCTCTACTTCAGATTTCTGCTCAAGTTACCAAGCAAACATTGTTCTGGATCTCGTTGATCTTTAATGTCGATTTCAGGAATTCCTTGACGAGCTTTCTTGCCTTACCCTGAGCTGCTGCCACAGGTTACCGAGCGACTTGTCTTTCTAAAGCCCATCGACTATACAAATTTCTGGTGATCGCCGATTTTTCTCTTTACACTCCAGTAACTACCCATATACCCGTGTCATTTTTCTTCGGGAATCTTTGGACAAAGGTGGGAGGGAACTACCGTGAACCCGTCGTTCCAAAAAGGACTCCCCAAGTTCCTGCCTCGGCATTCGCCCTACGATTCAACGGGAAAACTACGGATAAAAAACCGTGGGTGAGGCAGTCTCCACTCAGAAGAAAAAAACTTCTGCAGATCAAGTGGTTTCATCTCAAATTCCACGTTCAAAATTATGCTACAAGAAGAGAAAACAACAAGACAAACAACAGAATTCCTTAATAACATTGTTTTCAATTAAATTATCTAACATTGTCCAGATACGTATTTTTATCTTTCATCGGACTCCAAGCCTCAAAATTTTTTAATCAAATTTGTCTTTCATGATAAGGGACAAATCTATCGGCATGAACGACTTTATTTTCATGTCTGTTTGACTTTGGAATTCTATAAATAGCATCACTAAGTTTTTTTGATTATCTTATAAGGATCCTCTCAATTATTTTGTAACTTAAGAGTTCTTCTTTCTATTCTTTGAAATGAAGATTTTCAATTTCTATTACTCCGTCCAAAACAGATCGTCTTTTTCCTCTTAAACTCGATGCTAACGCCACAGTTTTTAACGAATCATTCCAAGCATTCACTACCGCTGTCAAACTGAATTGTGCAAAATACTCGCGGAGGGAAACATTTCCATCATAAATATCCAGTTTTAATTTAAAACCCAGTTTGTTAGAATTAAAAGTTCCGCGACCACTATACTTTAACGAGTTTCTGTTTTGAAAATGACTTAGCTAGTTATTCCGCTGCTGAAGATTCTCCCTCATCCGACGGATCTCCTCATCTCGCTGGCGCAAAAGTGTGTCAAATTCAACTCGTTGTTGTTGCTGTGTCTATCTGAATTTCTTGAATCGCGACCTAGAGAGTTATCGCCGCCGCCAATGGTTCAGGAGTCGCAGCTCGAAGGGGAGTCGCAGCACGCAACCTCATCCGCGTTGTCACTCCCGCGTTGTCAGATTGAGAGTCTTATTGCTCTCATTATAATGATAGCGTTCGAGTTTTTCAAAAAAATACTGCGTCGTCTTCTATCCCGGACGAGCCCCCAAAATGTTACGTCCGCGAATCGATATCGATTAATTCAAAGCGCGCAACACCACCAACCCTTTCAGAAAGAGAAACACTCACTTAAGAAACACTTAAGGAACTTTATTAAAGGATAAGATAACACGAGAAACAGTGAGGAGAGAGAAAACAATTTAAAAGAACGGAGCTGTCAATAACGCGCTCGAACGACTCGACAGCTGATTTAATTTTAATATGTCTGCCGTTGTTGACCAAAATACACTCATACGTTGTCCTAGAGATCATCTTCATGATCACCGCGACAAGCGGCATAACATTGCAGCACCAAAACTTAATGTTTAAAGAGTCATAACAATATATATATATATATATATATATATTGTAGAAATTATACATAGGTATGTCAAAATGTTTTTCACCATGCAAGTTTTATAGTTTTATTATTTTGGAAAGGTATATTTTATTTCAGCTAAGTATCAAAATATAGTTAACCAGACTAATCAAAATATTCAAATTTTCTCAAGATTAGAATCTTCTCAATTTCATAACATATAGTAGTTAGCAAGAAATACTGTCTCACCTGTACATGTAAGTGTACAAAATTTTGTGTTATTTCCACACTTTTTAATGATAGTAAATTCGTTTTCGTCTTTTAGCTCATTACAGACATATTGTAGTTGTTCCAACAAATTTCTCACCTACCATCACAACAATATTTAATACTGTTTCGGAAAAGTTAAAAAATATTGCCATAGAAAAATTGTAATTTTTTTGAAATATTTATTTGTACACATTTACCGTAATAATGAATTAACTTACACGATGACTGTTAATCCAGAACATGTTGTACATAATTACGTACAAACTAGAGAATATCATGGTAGAAAAAACTTTGATAATAAAATTAACAGTGCATCTTCTGGTTATAAGCGCTGTAAACTTCAATCAATTAATTTATTAAAAACATTGTATTAAGGATTAAGAAAACATCTATGTTTTACTAAGATTAAAACAATTATCTGTTTTGTGATGTATAATAAATATTAATAACGTATTAAAATTTTAATATTTATCTATTGGAATTGCAATATATTCTATTATCAATAATTAAATATAAACTTTGATTATAATTAAAAATTTTGATAAAATTGAGCGTTTACTAAATTAGTAATGAGATGTGCGTATTTTATATTAACACGATCAAAAATATGGAGACGTACCTGGAATATAACAAAACTTATCAAAATACCGAAAAACAAGATTATCTGAAGTCGAACTAATTTTGATTTCTGATATGGCCATAAGCCGATTGCGAGCAAGAGAGTCCGATTGTGATTAAAATGTTGCGTCTCAAGGCAGATCATTACTGTTCGAGCATATAGAAACGTGCGGAACTGCGGAGAAAACGATAAAGATTCGCCTCTATCCTCTCTATTTCCTTTTTTAAATTAAGTATATATTCTTGAACATTTTCTGCTTTTTTAGAGTACATTCTATCATAAATTATTTAATTCAAGGTACCAAATTTCATAAAATATAATGAAAATAAAACTCTTGTAATTTAACAATTTTATGAGAAGAAGGTATTAAGCGATCGATTTTACATAGGAAGAATTTAATAAATGTGTATTTTACACATACAGATACTCATTGTCAGATAGCTGTGCGATCGAAGTCGGCGCAAGCGCAATAGCCTTTTTTTCCAGTATGGTTCACATGCTTCATTCTTGTGTTTACGCTCGTAGCGAACACTTGGCTTTGGAGAGGTACGTCATGACGATCCGAGTCTCACGTGTATTGGCAATTAGCTAGAAGAGAAACTATCTTCTCAAAAGTATTATATAAGGTATAGTTGACTATATTTGTTTAAATATGCAAATGCTAATTCCGAATATATTTAAGGCCAACTGTATATTATAAAATATCATTCGTTGTATGTGTGTGTGTGTATGTGTGTTACATGCTTTCTCAAGCATATATGACATATTATATATGTATATACTTAAAATAATATAGTTAATTTAATAATTAAATATTAAATAGAGGTCTATTTTCGGAAATGAAATGATTGTGAATTCTTGACTTTATTATTTCATAAGCAGTGCAACAATCAGAAAACAAAATGGATATCATTATAGTGATGTATTAATTCATTTTTCAACACTTGTCGATATTATATATTTTATTCTGTGGTGCAGAGAATCTAATTAGTAATCATTTTGTTTTTTTAAAATAATTGTTTTTATAAATTTACTTTTCATTAAAGATATGACGAATTTAAATTTTAACATTTTTTCTTATGCATACAGAATAGTCAACGATCAAAAAAATAAATTTTTTTTTAAATTTTCTTTAAATCGAGCAGCGCTTGATATCACACGACACATATCTTTAATTGATTGCTGCAATTGTGACAAAAATTTTTTAAAAATACGTGAAATTTTTTATTTTTTATTTTTATTTTTTTATTTTAAGTCTGTTGCACGCTCTCCATTTTGAAATGACATGTTAAAATTGTATTAGCTTGGAGTAAAAACAAAATCTCTTTAAGAACTTTCGAAATGAATAGTGTGAATTTAAAGTGCCATTTAAAAATGTTTAATTATTATTCTCTTATTTTTCTGAAAAATATTATGACTCTTGTATAATCAAAAAAATTTAAGCTTTTTGATTCCATAAAAAAATACCATATTTTTTTTTTAAATATGAAAAAAATGCAAAGAAATATTATTTACTTTGTGGGCACAATGAATCATTTTTACACAATTGGTTAACTTGATACATTAAAAAAAAATACACGAAAGATTTGTTTGTAGTTATATTTGTATAATTATTCCTAAAGTTATTTTTTTCATCTTGTAATTTTAAACATTCCACATGCATATATCCTACAAACATCGTTCCCGTCCCGGTAAACGTAGTCATCCCAATACAAATAACTGCGTTTCTATGCACTAAAATTAAATAAAAATATTTTTCTTGATCGACAAAATACTCATTGTCAGTCACGATTTGCACTGTCTGCCGTAGCTGAGACTCGTTTATATGCAAATCAGTATCAAAAATTTGTGGCCAAATTGACAGTAAAATGGTAATAAATGCACCGCACATAGCTAAGAACATTTGAAGGGAATAGTTACATAAATAGAAATTGGAATAGTTACATACTACTATTTGTTTATGTACCAAAATATGTTGTGTTTATGTATGTTTCAAATATATCAATATTTTTTTAAATATTTTTATTGTTTGATGCTTTAATCATTTTTATGCTCTAATATTTTTGCAATATATTATTGATTGTGAAATTTTTTATATTTTTAATACAATAATACATATAATAATAATTCTATTAATAATTAAACAGGTATAGAAATATATGTACAAATATTTTCTATAATGCAATTTTTATAATTTTTTATTTTAGTAGAAATATAATCAATATATGTAGGTTAAGAATCACAAAATGATTAATCGGATTAATTGAAATGTTTAATTTGTATCGCGATTGTAATTTGTCTAATTTCACGTGTAATCATTGCTATGAAATAACGTCTTACATATAGTTGTAAAATATTTCGCATTATTTCCATACTTTTCAATAATAGCAAATTTGTTTTTGTCTTTTAACTGGTTACAAATATCTTGAAGTTACTGCAATAAACATTTTATCTATAATAATAATCGTGATAATAATATTTAACATTATTTTTAATTCAAAAATTTAAATTATCACGTCTAAAAAAATTATTTATTCAAGAAAGATTTACTCGAACAAATATAATGAAAAGAACCAACTTAAATTATGAGCGTTCATCCAAAAAGAGTTGTATATAATCACATAAGGACTAAAAAACATTGCGGTAGAAAAAACTTTGATGATGAATTCAAGTGTGCACTGTGTAGTTATAAGCGCTGTGAACTACAATCAATCAGTTTATTAAAGAAATAGCGTTTAAAAAAACATTGTTTTTTTAAATTAAATAAAATGAAAAGGGCAATAAAAGCCACGCGCAGTAAGTGGGGCGCAAAAATAGTTTATTATAATCTATCAATATGAAACAAAAAACGTTTTGTTCTCATTCTTCGGGCCATCTTTTTTTGTTTTAATTAGCAAATAATATTTGCTTTATAAAAAATATGTAATAGCTATATGTAATAACTAAAGGGAATACAAAATATTGAAAACAAAACTCCTGTACTTTAACAATTTTATCAAGGAAGGGACGATCAATTTCACATGGAAAGAAATTTGACAAGTGTTTGTTTCACGCATAGAGAAACATATATAAGGTAGCTTCTCGATCGAAGTCTGCGCAAGCGTAGAGATGCTTCTTTCCAGCGACGCGGTTTCATGCTTCAGTCTTGTGCGTGCACTCGTGAGGGATGTTTCACTTTGAAAAGAAACGTTTATCGATTCGTCATGTGTATTGTGTCGGTTATAAAATTATTACCGTGAATATGAGGAACGACAACTTTAAATTATGACTTTTACTAATAAACAAAAGTTTTTATTGTCTATATACAGGGTGACATAATGAGACAAATCAATTAGTGTAAAAAATATAATTGTCTTTAAGAAAAATTATTTACAATGTATTTTTTAAAACAATTATTTGTTTTTTTTTTTACACTAATTGATTTGTCTTATTATCCTGTACATAAAAGTATTACGATAAGATTATCGAAAACTAAATATTTTATGAGATATTTTATTTTTTATATCAAAATATGTCAGAATAAGATATAAAATAACTCAAAAAGTACTTAATAAAAAAATACTTTATTATAGTGTTTTGAAAAGCTCTCGAAGTAAGCTACCAGAATATGTAAAAATATATAGGGTGTTCCATTTAATAAATTCAAAATGACCTTTACGTGACTTTCATGTGACTCTTTAAGGTCAAACTAATGGCACCATTTTATGATCCCCTTAGAATCGAACAACTTTTGTCTGAAACATTTCTTTCTATTTTGCTTTATTTTTTAGATATTTGGGTGTCTCAATATAAAAGCCCCACCCTGTATATATATATTATCCAATAAAAGTATTGGAAATATTTTGTTTCCCTGCTCATATTTATTATAAAAGCAAGGCAAGTGACAAAATTTTATGAACAATTATTGATTATCTACTTTTATTGCACGTTATCGAATTTATCATAAAATACCTTACAAAATAGATATATTATTCCATTTGAAAAAATAAATAACTGTCATATAAATAATATTTAAAAAAGAAATAATTAAAATTTTTGTTTATTATATATACAGACCTTCTTAAACAAAAAAAAATTTTAGACTTTTTTTATCTAACACTTATTTTAAAAAGTAACTGAGTATATACACACTCTTTTTTTGTAACATTTAATACAAAAAATTTTTTCTTTTCTGTTTTTATACACGTGATCTTATTCCATACATACGTGGATTTCACACACATACACAATGACATTTGTGGATGTTTATTATATTTCTCATAGAATACTTCTGGACAAAGAGTTTGATATCTCGGCGGAATTACTATTGCCTTTGTTAGTTTACGATGAGGCAATTTTAAGATGTCTCGATCTTACTCCATATGACATATATGCTTTATTAATTTGTTACGGATAAAGAGTACATGTTTTCAGGATTTATTGTAAACATCGTTACTTTATATGCTTTTCTATTTCCTTAGCAATTACATATTTATTACAATGTTATTCATTATTCGGTTAACTAATCTACTTTGTAGATAAATAATTAATATCACTCAACTATCTATTTCCACTATTGTTATTTGATTAAACTATTAATCGACACATCTTGCATCAAGTCCGTATAGAGTACAGAACGGTAAAGTATGATAGTATGGTACTTAATAACTGTAATACGAGTTACATTTTCTCGTTTAACTTGTTATTCCTTTTATTCGTTAAACATATTTTACGCTTTCGAAATATATAGTGTTTTATTTAAGTGTATACAATCAGTTATTATTATTATTATTTTTTATATAATAGAGTTATATATACATATAAATATTTGGAATAAAAGTTATGGTAAATGTTTATCTTTACACAGCCGACCCCAAATGACTTCCTGTTGACTTTGACGTTGACCTTGATCTCTAAGGAGGTCATTATCCTTTTCCGTCGCTCGGTTAGTAAAAAAAAGTTCTGACTTAAACAATGTTTATAATGTCTGTATAATATTTGAGATAAATTTATATAAATATTAAGTAAATCTTTGATTTAGGGGCGACTTCACGAAATTTTTTTGTTCCATTTTTTATATATTCTTAATTAAACATAGTAATTTTATGCATGTAATATTGACGCCGAGTACATTGTTTGATTGGTATATAAAAAGTGGTGGCCACAAATTTTAATTTTACATAAAAAATAGGCTTGGGTTAGGTTATATCTTCCGGAAGTGATGCTCCCCATAAGGGGGAATCCACTGTATTCATGCATATACTTTACAACGCGAAGCGAGATCCACCCCACAAGTGGATAGGAAAGTGTATGCATGGATTCAATGGGTTCCACACCTCCTACAAGGGAGCTCAACTTTCGAAAGATATAATCTGACCCAAATCTATTTCTGATTTAAAACTAAAATTTGTGACCGCCACTTCTTATATACCAATCAAACATTGTACTCGGTCAATATTACACGCATAAAATTACTATGTTTAATCAAAAATATATAAAAATTTATTTCTTCATATTTTTTTGTTACTAACCGAGCGACAGAAAAGATCAATAACCTTGATCTTGATCTCCTTAAAGATCAAGGTCAACGTCAAGATCAACTGGAAGTCATTTGGGGTGGGCTGTGTAAAAATAAACATTTACCAAAATTATTTTATTTAAAAAGAATTATATAATAATAAATAATTCTTAGCAGTATTTTATAAATAAAGATTAATAATAAACACTCTTATTACAGATATTTTGTTTTCTCGCTCATATCTATATCTTATAAAAGCAAATGACAATATTTTATGAACAATTATTGATTATTTCACTTTATTGCACGTTATCGAATCTGTCATAAAATATTTTACACATTTGTAGTAAAATAAATATATTATTCTATTTGAAAAAATAAAAATGTTATACGAATAACATTTAAAAAAGAAATAATTTAAAATTTTTGTTTAAGTCACATTATACATATAAATCTTCTTAAAATAACTTTTTTATTTGATACATTTTGTATATAACTCTATTATTTAAAAAAATAACTAAGTATATACACACTTAGACCAAATATTCACTGTATATACTGATTCACATATATCTCTTACCGTAACTGCACCTTCCAATGATCCCACAATCAATCCAGCAATATTTAGACTGAAAATCTTGGTACTTCTTTGCAATAAGAACAGTATCATTTTTTGTATGTTTAAGGAAGCTGTGTACCACTGAATATCGTATCTATATGATAATAAATGATGATAATTATTAGAAGAATAAGGAAATTTATCAATTATTTTTGTCACACACACATACACACTTATTATGTTTGTTTCTTCTAAATTCTAATAATTATGATTCTTTTTATTTTAATAATCCGCAAAACGAGTACGCGTACGTAATTATATGATATGGATGTTTTTCTTACACTGTGACAAATACATCATTATTGTGATCCATAACTTCTTGTGCAACATAATCGCCTATTAATATGTACAATATATAAGTGGTCACGCTTAATAAAGGTAACAAAAGTCTCTCAGCATCATATCTAAATGTCAGCGCCTGAAAGAGCTAAAATACAAGTGCAATCAAATCTTAGTAAGAGCTGCGCATTAATTTTAAAGGAAATTTCGAATTAGACAGAACTGGTTGGCGAGAATTAGAGTTGCACAAGACTCAAAACAAGACAATATTCGTAAAAATATTGTATTGGTATTAACAATTTTCGGAAACTTAAATCTTGTGTTGCTCTTGAGTGAATGTTAGTAGCAAAAATCTTGTCTTGTATTATCTTGCCTTGATTTTATTAACAATTTTTATCTAATACTGAACAACTATTAAAAATAATATTTAACATAATCTTTATAATATATAATATAATTTAAGATAATTATTAGTATTTATATCATTCGTTTATTTCTCAAAACACTATACTCGTACATATATAAATATTATATTATTAATTTTATTTATTATATTGATTATGTTTAAATTTGTTAATAAAAATATTTTTATTTATTAAATAAAATTTTTTAAGTTTTTATAATATAGTGATTTTTTTCTCATCTAGTTTGTACACACACACAGACAAATATACATATTTTAGAAACTTTTTTTACAAACCAATAATCTTGACAATCTTACTTTTGATATTGTCTTTATATAGTTAATTAAAAATCTTGTCTTAATTTTGTCTTGTGAATTTCGAGACAAGACAAGACAATATCAAGACTAGTCTTGATATCTCGTGCAACCCTACTGAAAATTTGACAGTGATTGGAAAATTCGAGAGTAACTGATTTTATGATAAAATTTATAGGTGCACTTGAGAAAAAAGAGATAAGACTTACTCGAAAAAAATTGAGACTCGCGCTGATCACTACGACTACTATCATAAAGAAGAACATTACTTTAAATTTTGATATCGATGAGTCTGAAAATCTTCGAGAAAGAGAAAGAGAGAGCATTACGCGTACTTCCTGCACATATTATCGTTTTATAGATACCTCATAGCTTCGCGATGCATATCCACAGCATGAATCAATGCCTTATAAATCAAATTCTTGTTTTGTAGACTGCCCTTTCGTAAAGTATCGACTGCAAATGCTTGCTTGAGGCGATAACTGCAAGCGATTCTTTTGTCGTATTTATATACAGAGTGTCTCATAACCTCCGTATACGTTATTAGCGTGTTCTAGCGGAAAAATAAAGTCAAAAATTCTCATACAAAAATTTTGAGGTTGCATATTAAGTTATAAGTGATCAAAGTTTGCCAATGATATTGCGTAGAACTCGCGTCGTAACTACACTTACACGCATACCGATCTGTCATCTGTTATTGATTTTTTTAAGTCAGGTGATATTGATTTTTATTGCACAGCTGATTTAATTTGTGGTTTCTTATGTACGTGCGTATTACGCATACATCCTACATTATGGCGATAGGATAATATTAACAAATTATTAATCGTATGCGAAGAGAGAAAACAGTTAATTCTTAAATAATTTTATTAAATTATTAAATTATTGAATAATAATTAATTATTAATAATAAAGGTAAATATTTAGATTAACGTACCAACCTCCAATGACTTTGACCTTGACATATGTTGTCAAGGCCACTGTCCTGAATAACATCTAAGAGGTTTTAGACGTCGCTCGTTATTTATTAAAAAGTTATTAACAAAAGAATTTAAATGAAATGTACGTAATTTTCAAACAAGGTGTATATAAGAATAGTGAGATTGTATGTTAACCTATTGTAGGACTTCTCAATATTTATTACTGTTTACTAAAAACTTTCACTTCTCTATTATTGCCAGTCTTTGTGTTACTCTTGTCGAATTATCATGTATCTATACGAATTTCTACATTTAACACATAATTTAGCGAGATCTATCCCACAATTCTTGTGTGGATTGGAAAGTGTATGCGTGGACGCAGTGGATTCCGCCCCTCCTACGGGGGGGCTCCACTTCCGGAAGATATAATCTAACCCAAACCAAATTTTAATTTTAAATTAAAAATGTTATTAAATAAGGTTTGGGTTAGGAAGGGTTATAGGTTGGGTTATTTTTTCCGGAAGTGGAGTCCCCCCGTAGGGGGGGGCGGAACCTACTGCGACCACGCATATACTTTACAGCGCATATACTTTCGGCTTATTTCAAGCCAAAGGACGGTGGGAAGGGGGGTGTGGGATAGACCTTGCTTCGTGTAGAAAGTCGAAAACCCATGTGGAACAGAACAATTACAAATTTCGTTTTGGACCGAAGCAACTATTTTCTGTTTTAACAAAAAGACTCTTCAATATATCAACGATTTATTCCTTTAAATAATTTTTCTTTGTTTATACATGTACTATTTCCACATTTGAATACTTAAAATAACTGTTATATTTCTCAAACTTTTTTTGTTAATAACTTTTTAACGAACAACGAGCGACGGCTAAAACCTCTTGGATATTACTCAGGACAGTGACCTTGACAACATATGTCAAGATCAAAGTCATTGGAGGTGGGTACGTTAATCTAAATATTTACCATAATAAATAGTAATAATATAACAAATAATATCATTAATAATAATATTAATTTTATATTAATAATATAAATATTAGTAATAAATATCAATAAAAATAAACATAAATATTATTATTGTTATTTAATATTAATATTATTATTATTTATTTTTGTTATTATTATTATTACTATTACTATTACTGTTAATATTACTATTACTGTTACTGTTACTGTTACTGTTACTATTAGTATTATTATTATTATTATTATCATTATTATTATTATTATCATTATTATTATTATCATCATTATTATTATTATCATCATTATTATTAATTATCATCATTATTATTATTAGCATCATTATTATTATTATCATCATTATTATTATTATAATAATAATTATTATTATCATCATCATTATTATTATTATTATCATTATTATTATTATTATTATCATCATTATTATTATTATCATTATTATTATTATTACTATTATCATTATTATAAATATTATTAATATTATGTCATGTCACTAATATTTCATTATTAATAATATTATTTATATTAATTATTATATTAATTACAATTTTTAATAATTTTATTGTTATTTTATTATTATTGTTATTATTCAATTTTTAATCTTTTTAATTGTAAAACGAGATAATTTTTTGTTTTAATTAAAGATTGTATGATATTTATGGAAACTAATCTAATATTATTATGTTTTCCCTGTCCTTTCAGGTTCTGAAAGAGGAGTAAAATTGTGTGGTTTTAACAAAATATTTTATTTTTTCCAAGACATAAAAATTTGGAAAATGATAATAATAAATTAGTTTCTATATAAATATTGTAAACAAAAATACATCCATTTTATTTTGGCTATTCAAAGAAAATGCTCAAAGTGTCCCCCTCCCACTTAAAAAAATTAAAATTTAAATGATTATAATATTTAAATAATAATAAAATAATAAAATATTAATAAAATATTATTAATATTTAATAATAAAATATTATTATAAAATATTTTTAATAGTATTAATATTAATAATATTATTAATAATGAAATATTAATAATACGATATAATATTAATAACATCTATAATTATAATAATAATAATATAAATAATAAAAATAAATAATAATAATATTAATACTAATTATAGATATTAATAAGAATAATACTTATAATTATTATTAATAATATGATATTATTAATAATTAATTATTATTTAATAATTCGATAATTTAATTAAATTATTTAAAAATTAAATGTTTTCTTCGTATAAGATGTATAATTTATTTATATTATCCTATCGACATAATGTATACGTAATACATACATACATAGGAAATCACAAAATAAAATTAGCTGTGCAGTAAAAATCAATATCACCTGACTTGAAAAAATCAATAACAGATGACAGATCGGTATGCGTGTAAGTGTAGTTACGGCGCGAATTCTACGCGATATCATTGGCAAGCTTTGATCATTTATAACTCAAAAATTGCAACCTCAAAGTTTCTGTATAAGAATTTTTGACTCTATTTTACCTCTAGAACATGCTTCAAAGTATCGTACGGAGAATGTAAGACACCTTATATAATTCTTCCAAATTTTTAATTTTCACATTTATAGTTTCTGTATTTTATCTAATTACCTGGCGATTCGAAACATTCCGCAGGCATACTGTAGATAAGCTATCAATAAGGTTCCTGTTGCTAGTACTGTGGCTATTCCTATGAATAGAGCCACGTTTCCGTGTAATAAAATCAAATAGAAGTATTTTTTCTGATCGACAAAATACTCGGTAACAAACATCCCGCTCAGCGGAGGACGTGATAGAGACTCGTTTGTAGATAATAAGATGTCGAAAATGTGCGGCCAGAATGGATACAAAATTAGAACGGGTACAAAGATTATGCCAATCACTAAAGAACGTTTTAAAGACAGTAATACACACACTTGTTGAAAAGGTTTACTTCAGAAATTTACTAATCTTTTAAACAAAACATATACACTTAATCTTTAATGAAAGCCAAAAGCAATTGTCTTACGCATTAATCCAACCGTGTAACGTTTTGCATAGCTGCCATATTCTTCCATAATACTGATTTCATTTTCATCCGTTAAGTCGTTACAGATGTTTAGCAATTGCTCCAACAAACACTTCACCTGTCGTTTTTATACAATATTTTGTAAAGTTCAGGAAAAAAAAGATGTATTCATACTATGTATAAAAATTTATTTTTTGGAAATGTTTATCTGTGTACACACAAAAATATGATATGCAATGTATGGTTTACTTACAATTTTAATGTTAATACGAAAGCAAGTGTATTGAATAACAAAAAAAAGAAGAAATAATGCAGAAGAGAAAACATTAATAAAAAGATCCAGTGTACATTTTGAAGTAAGAAATGCTGTAAACTGTAAATAATAGTTTAATTATTTGTATTAAAATTATTATTTTTTTATTTGATTAAACAAGTACATGTCCTAGATCAATAAATAATATCGTTAAATATTGTTTCCAAATATATGTATATATACATGTACATATACATACCTAACCTAAAATTTAATAAAAAATTTTTCCCATATATAAATATAATTTTATGGTAAAAGTGACGTTTAGGGGATGCAGCCCCGCTGACCTTGACCTTGACATATGTTGTCAAGGTCACCCTCCTGAGTGACCTTCAGAAGGTTTTAGCCGTCGCTCGTTTTTTATTAAAAAGTTTATCTCACAAAAAATTCGACAAAGAATCAAAATTGTATGTCAAATTGATAAATTCGTGCAAATGCATGTTGAAAATTAAGGAAATCTTGAAATTATCCAACTGACTGATACACGACTATATATGACATACTGAGACTGGTGATGTAGATACGTGTTATATACAAACATTATTCATTACATTCCCAAACACTGATTTGTTTTGATTTCTTTTGATATTCTTACTTAGTATGTTACTCACTATATGTTGTTTATATGGCAGTCGGCATGAATTACCAAGCTTATATTTTAAAGATAGAGAAAAATTAAATTAGAAATAGGTTTGGGTTAGGTTTTTTTTCCGGAAGTGGGGCCCCCCCGTAGGGGGGCGGAACCCACTGTTTTATGCATATACTTTTTAATGAGAAGTGAAATTCCACATGGGTTTACAACTTTTCACGCAAAGCGAGATTCAACTCATGTACAATCCATGTAGAATCTCACTTTGCTTTAAAAAGTGTATGCATGGACACAGTAGGTTCCGCCCCCCCCCCTACGGGGGGGTTACACTATCAAAGAAATAGACACATTGGTTCGCGTTGAACCTCGCTTCGCGTGGAAAGTTGTAAACCCATGTGGAACCTCACTTCGTATTAAAAAGTGTACGCATAAAACAGTGAGTTCCGCCCCCCCCCCCCTACGGGGGGCTCCACTCCCGGAAGAAATAACCTAACCCAAACCTATTTCTAATTTAATTTCTCTCTATCTTTAAAATTCCTCTGTCCATTTATGTATTTATTTATTCCACACATTCAATAAATAATATTTTAGTTAATAACTTTTTAATAAAAAACGAGCGACGGCTAAAACTTTCTGAAAGTCACTCAGGAGGGTGACCTTGACAACATATATCAAGGTCAAGGTTATCGGGGCTGCATCCCCTAAACGTCACTTTCACCGAATAATGACAATATTATATTTATAATATAATTACAATCAAATACAAGATGGAAAATGGCAACAAATAAAACTAGTGGTAAATTAGTTTATTTCTCACATAATAACACAATTAAAAATGTAGACTTACCTGAAATATAATGCAAGTCGTCAAAATAGCAAGAAACAGGACTATTTGAAATCGAATGAGATTCGATTGCTGATAAGGCCACAGACCAATCGAAAGTAGCAGAGTTCGATTAAGACTGATGTGCAGAGAGTCGATGCAGATCATCTCTCCGCGAGCATCGAAATGCGTTCGACAATGCAAAAACAAATACTGATGGTTTGCTTATTCCCCTCTTTCTATTCGGTGTTTGGCCTTCGAGTCGTTAAGCGGTAGCTAAGCGTTTTCCATAAAGTTGTTTTGTTCGCGAATACACGACTGTTCGTAGACTAGACACGAAGAGATTTGTATCCGTTTGTGCATTTGGTAGAATATATTTATTTTGAAGTTATTCACCAGCCACGGAGTATTTTCTGGTGATCATCATTCTCAAGAACAAACCTTTCCGTTAGCCTTATTCCCGGCATCTCCCGACCTTCTACGCATCCTTAACTTTCTGCGGTTAACTCAAATAACCGCTTAATAGCCAGGAAGGCTATTACAGCCTAAAATATAGCTATAGTAACTAAATTATAGCTATAATTTCATTTTACTATATTAAACTCTAATGCAAATAGCTAATTTAATGTAAATACGATATGTAATATCACCGTGAGATCGAAACACTTGACAATTTTCACCTTCCCTCGCGAAAGAGTATATAATTAAGCGATCGATTTCGACGCCGGCGGAAATATAGCATATGTTTATTTCCCATAGAGAATAACTTCATGAAAAAATTTCTCTCGATAAAAAACCGCACATGCGCATTTAATACTTTGCAGCGATGTATTTTAACGTGCTTCATTCTAGTGCGTGCACTCGTCAGTTACGGTCAATTCTACAAAGGAATATAACCCGCCGTTCCATTTAAATCGCCGATGTATTAATTATTAATTTATTGATAAATATATAATTTTTATTGAACAGACTATCATTTTATGCACATTTGCGCATTCCTACAAACTATTTCATATTTATATCTATTGATTAACTAAGCTTTTGCTTGTAAAATAATGAAGAAGAAGAGAGATATAGAAATATTATCGGCACGATTACGATAACTACGGCCCCTTATTTAAAAGGTTGTTTCTGAAAGCATTTTTGAAGAGAAACACGAGAAAAATAGTAAAAAAATTTTCCGACCAATAGTTTTCGAGATATATCACTTTAAAGTATTGGACATGATAATAAAAGTTTACAAAATGGACCCAATGACCTTGACCTTGACATATGTTTGTTAAAAATTTTTATGTTAAAATTTGTTTAATTTTTTTATTTATTTGAATTTTTGTTTAATTTATGTTTACATATAAATATATATAATTTTCAAACACTATGTATGTTTTATAAAATATCTTCTTAACACATTTATTTATTTAAATCTAGAAAAATCGTACGCGTGGGCGGAAGAGAGGCGTCGCCCCTCTCCCTGCACCCCCACCCCGAGAAAAACTAAACTAACTCAACCCATCTCCCACCCACATTATATAACCCAAACCAAATTTTCGTTTCGAATCTAACCCAATCCATCTCCCACCCGCACAACAATTGTGGGGTGGACCGTGGACCTCGCTTCGCGTTGTAAAGTATATGCGTGGACGCAATGGGTTCCGCCCCCCCCCCTACGGGGGGCTCCACTTCCGAAAGATATAACCTAACCCAAACCTATTTCTGATTTAAAACTAAAATTTGGTTTGGGTTACGTTATATAACCCAAACCAAATTTTCGTTTCGAATTAAACTTTAACTTTAAATATCTCAAAAATTATAAGAGACCGCCAATTAAGTTATAAGGAAAAGTTACTCAGGATCATAATCTTGACAACATATGTCAAGGTCAACATCGTTGGGTCCGTTTTTATAAAGTTTTATTATCATGTCCAATACTTTAAAGTGATATATCTCGAAAACTATTGGTCGGAAATTTTGTTTACTATTTTTCCCGTGTTCCTCGTCAAAAATGTCTTCAGAAACGACCTTTCAAATAGGGGGCCGTAATTATCGTAATTACCCCATATTATCTCTCTCTAAATAGTTTATCAATAATGTTGAGCCTTCAGTTTCAAATTTAGAAAATATGAACTTTAATTGATATTATTACAGAATACTCTCTCTTTTAAACTTTAAATAACTAAACAACGTTTATAAAATTAAATAATGGTATAAATAAAATACAATTTTTAATTGCGCTTTGGCCAATAAAAAATATTACCTATAAAAATATTATCCCTCATTTTATATAATTTTTCTAAAATTATTCAATATTGTTATCTCTCTCTCTCTCTCTCTCTCTCTCTCTCTCTCTCTCTCTCTCTCTCTCTCTTTCTCTCTCTCTCTCTCTCTTTCTCTCTTTCTCTCGTTAGATACTATAATTTTAATACTTCTACCTTAAAATGTAATAATAATTTTTTTATTAATATAAATATTTTGTTTATTCTACGAAAATAATAATAATGCTACATCTAAATCTCGAGAAAAATCGATACGTCTAATTGCATTAAAATAATAGAGAATTATTTTATCGTACTTTTAATCACGCCGGGTAGAATAAAGGACGGTGAAGTACGATATGGAAGTGCTCGCCAGCTGTAATGAAATGTGTTTTTTTTTGTTTCCATAACTTATTATATGTTATTTAGAAAATTGCAAAACATTGTGTATGTGCAATATATTTGCATATATTTCTTACCGAAGCGGCACTTTGCATAGACGCTACAAATATTCCACCAAGAATTAGATTGAAATCTATAGTACTCCTTTGCAGCAGAAAAAGTATCATTTTCTGTATACGTATTGGAGCGATGTACCAACGGACGTTATATCTACGAAATAATAAAATGCAAAAATTCAAATTAAATAAAATTTATAAATAATTTTTGTTGTTATATGCACGCGCGCGCATACATATACACACATATATTCATATGCATATTTGTTTCTTTTTCAATGTATATTAACTTAATCAAAAATCTCCAATTTTGATTTATATTATAAATATCTGCAATACACTCGTATATGAAGTTGAAATTTTCCTTACATTGTAGCAAACACATATTCATTGTGATCCGTTATATCTTGTGCAGTGTAATTGGATAGAAACAAGTACATATAGAGGACAATTACAACAGTTAGAGATAGTAAACGTTGTTCAATGTTATTTGTCAATGACGCGATCTGAAAATTATGAAACAAACGTTATGTGCTTATCATCGGCTACTTACGCACCACATTGTTCTATGCACATTGTAAAATGTCCATAAAAAAGTTTATGTTTGGTAATGTGTCGCTTTTTATTGTATAGCTTACATAATTGCAAGATTTTGCATAATTTTCTAAGGCATGTGCGTGTATGTTGTGTAAAGAAATATAGCTTAAACTTGTAATAGAACATAAGCACATGCAATTAATTCTGTAATTTTTTAACCCATATATCGCTAGAGAGAGTATTTATTATTTTATTATTTTTTTTTATCTATGCGCGTTTGTTGACTAATTTTAATTTTACAAAGTGGCACACTGTTCGTGCAGGAATTTGTACACGAAATTTACCCGAAGAAGATTACAGCACAAACAAACCATACCAGCCGCTATCAAGCAAAAGAACGATCCCTCAATATTGGATATTAAAAAGTTGCTAAGCCTTTAAATATAAGAAAGCTTATATTATTATGTGCATTTTAGATACATGTTATTAACATAAGAATAAACAAATATACAAACTTCATAGCTTTGCAATGAATGTTTACAGCGCGAATTATTTTTTCACAACTCTTTTGCTCATTATTGAAACCACTTTTTTGTAAAATACCAATTGCCTGCTCGATACGGTAACTGTAAATAATTTGTCGCAGTAATTATATGGTTTGTTTAAGCATGTTATTTACCTTGTTGTATATACTTCTACTTTGTTTATTTACCTGGCGATACTAAACATTGCGCAAGTATGTTGAAGATATGTTATGAGCATAGTTCCTGTCGCTGTCATTGCCATTGTGCCGATGAAACCTGCTGCGTGTCTATGCAGCATAATTAAATAGGAATATTTTTCTTGATCAATAAAATATTCTGTTACTATATACGATGAAGAATGTGAACGAGATTTGTTTGTAAAAATCAAAATGTACGGCCAAGTATATAGTAAAGCAAAAATAAATTGGCAGAATATCCCAATTACTAAGAAAAGTTTTAAAATAATCATATATTAATCAATAGGTATATTTCTTTTATTTTTTAGGTTTTTTATGCAATTTATTTATTTGAATGTAAAAGGATATTAGAACATAAAAGAAAGATCAAGAAATATTATCTTACATATAAGTCCAACTGTAATACGTTTCGCTCTGCTTCCGTATTTTTCTATAATAGCGATTTCATTTTTGTCTTCTATTTCATTATACACGTCTTGAAGTTGATTCAGCGAACTCCTTAACTATCATGTTAACAATATTGTATGCCGTTTTTTTTCCAACATTCAAAAGTTAGGTAAATGTTCGGATTAACTTACACCTCACAAATCGTTTTTATTTTTACATTTATTGTAGGGGATACATTCTTAAGTAATATACGCTTTGAATTTTTGTGGCGCTCTCTTCTGGTTCCAGAAATGTGCGATTTTGAAGTATTGGAAAAATAGGTAAAACTTAAGATTAATGGCGACCTCACCGATTTCAATGACCTTGACATATGTTGTTAAGGACATAATTCTGAGTAACTTTTTCTTCTAATTTAATCGTCACTTGTTGCTTATTAAACAGTTATTAACAAAAAAAAATTTGAAATATACCAAAGTACATGCATGGACAGGAAATACGCGCGAGCGCGCGCACACACACACACACACACATGGGGGGGGGGGGGTGCAAGGGGGACCTTCGGACCGCTCCCGCACCCATCCCGCCGTTAGGCAGAGTGGACCTTGCTTTACAATATAGCATGTACTTTGTAAGTTGTAAAACGAGGTCCACCCTGCCTACCGGTGGGTGGGCGCGGGAGGGGGGCCGAAGGCCCCCCTTGCACCCCCTCGTGTGTGTGTGTGTGTGTGTGCGCGCGCGTGCTTCCTGTCCGTGCATGTACTTCGGTATATTTCAAACTTTTTTTGTTACTAACTTTTTAACAAGCAACGAGCGACGATTAAATTAGAAGAAGAAGTTACTCAGAATTATGTCCTTGACAACATATATCAAGGTCATTGAAATCGGTGAGGTCGCCCTTAATCTTAAGTTTTACCTAAAAATAATATTTTAAGAAAATGGGATTTAGTCCCAACCTTGTTTTTGACTTTGATATAGTTCAAGTTTATTAATGATTAAACGAACTTACCTAAGTGAAGTTCAATCATGATTGTATGAAGCGCCTCTTCCGAAGAGATCATAATTGTAGTACCCCCACTTCCCCAGTGTCTCCACAAGTTTTCAAAGCTAGGAAAAAACAATTTCCTATGCAACGCGGTCTCCCGTGCGCCTCTCGCGCACTCGCGACCATCTTCATTCTTCAAAGCTCTGCCGTAACTTAAAATATGGGTATCTCCCTCGAGATAAATGGGAGGGAGGGACTGATCTCTTCGGAAGAGGCGCTTCATACAATCATGATTGAACTTCACTTAGGTAAGTTCGTTTAATCATTAATTGTATTTCGCGCCTCTTCCTCGAGATCATAATTGTAGTTGTTTAAAGCCAGTTACGGCAGCAATATTATATAACAATATTATATTACGGCAGCAATGATATAATTATCATATTATATATTATATCTTTTTAATAGAACACTATAAAATGGGCTTAACTAAAAATAATACCGTACAGGAACAAACCAGCAAAGGAAAAATTAGAATAATATTAACATGTAGCCAGATAACGTCTTAGAAAAAACCTACAGGCTACGTTAGTACCTCAGTTTCCAATACCGCTTCTGCAAATTGTGCGTTCTCTGAGAAAACGCAACGATCATAAAACCGCGCAAAGGTTTCAGAATATTTTGACCAGCCGGCAGTTTTTCGTATTAAATCGATACTAACTCCTTGACGTTTTGCTGCAGACGTCGCCGCATGACGCGTGCTATATGCTGAAAAAATATTGACATCTATACCGCTCTTGGACATGACCGTCTTTATCCACCGACTAAGCGTCTGTGTGCCTACCGCTTTATACGGTTTTTTGAACGATATAAATAATTTTACTACCGATCCACGTAAATCTTTGGTTTTTTTCTAAATACAATAACAGCACTGAAGCCGCACAGATAGAGTTATCTTGAATGAAAAACGATAGCCTCAGCACCGGCTGCTTCTTATTTGGGCCGGATGTTTTTATCGTATCAGGAATTTTTATCTCCAACGAATTCTCGTTTGCTCGGTAAATATTTCTCATATCAATTAGCGACAAAGTTTGCATACGATGCCCTGTAACTAGGGCCAGCAAAGTCACTAGTTTCAGCGTTAGGCATTCTAAATTAATTTCTTCATTCGGGTACCAACTCGACAAATATTTTAAAACGATGTGAGGCTCCCAAGTCGAATCGTATCTGGGAGCCGCCGGTCTCAATTTTGCTACACCTCTGA
Organism: Formica selysi; assembly: GCA_009859135.1. Taxonomy (NCBI): domain Eukaryota; kingdom Metazoa; phylum Arthropoda; class Insecta; order Hymenoptera; family Formicidae; genus Formica; species Formica selysi. The sequence continues at coordinate 2,228,823 of CM020820.1, forward strand.
AGAATCGCAGAATCTTCTCGTTTTTTCCAAACTCAGATCCCAAAATTAGAGAAATCGCTGACCTATAGCAGTTCAGCGAACTGAGTGACGCACTTTTTTTAAATTCTTCTGTAAGAAACGATAATACGTTGTTCGTGGAACCGGTAAACGGGTCAATTTTCTCTCTTGCACAAAAGGTCCACCATTTTTTGAGAGCGGACTCGTACTGGCGGAGCGATGATTCAGATAAGGACGCTATCAAAATATCCACCGATTCCAATGGAACTTCTTTTCGGATGAAGGCTTCCCGGATAGTTTGCCGGCCATCAATGTAAGGCGATGCCACAAAGGATGTGCCTCTCTGCAGGAAGAACGTATCAAATTAATATTTGGCTGGAAAATAATGGGTTCAGCATCGAGTAAAGACAAAAAAAGAGGGAACCACGGCTGGGCCTCCCAGTACGGCACGACCACTATGCCATTTGAACCTTCACTCTCGATTTTTCTTAAGACTTTTAAAATCACAGAGAAGGGAGGGAAAGCATAAAAGAACCACCGTTTCCATTCCAATGTAAAAGCGTCGATGGCGATGGAGTCGGGATCTCTCTGCCATGACACGTATCGATGGCATTTCGTATTCGCCCTTGAGGCGAATAAATCAATTTGCGGGTGTCCAAAAATCTGAGTGATTTTTTGGAAGGCGCTAACGGAGAGCTCGAATTCTGTTTCTGGCTGTAATCTCCGTGATTCGTAATCAGCCTCAACGTTCTCGCTGGAACGGATATACGACGCCGTAATCCAAATTTCCTTCCGCTCACACCATTGCCAAATTTTCTTGGTAAGGGAACTAAGACCCTCGAAACGACTGTCTCTCATGCGGTTGATGTATGCAATCGCCGTTGTGTTATCCATGCGTAGTAAGATATTACTACGCCGTTTGTCACTTGCGAAGCATTTTAAGCCAAAAAATGCGGCCATCGGCTCTAATGCATTGATATGTAAATTCAATTCTTCAGCATTCCAGTGTCCGTGACAACGCTGACCTTTGCAAAATACGCCCCATCCTGTACGCGACGCATCAGAAAAAATCTTTAGCTCATACACAGGTTCGCTCATCAGTGCGCTCGCGGAACGAATATTCGTTTTCCACCACGCAATATCTTCATCAAAATTTTCTGATAGGGTCATCGTTGCATCAAAATTATAATAGTTGGCTTCCAACGCGCGAGATCTTTCCTTTTCGAAGCGTCTCACATGAATCATCCCGTACTTCAAAGCTGGACAACGAGAAACTAACGTGCCCACGAAAGCTGCGAATTCTCTTATCGTGCAACGTGTGATTTTACTAAATTTATTTAATAAGTCCACGGTTCGTCGTACTTTATCCTCCGGTAACTCTATGGACATTTTTTTGGAATCAAAAATTAATCCTAAATATTTGCAACGCTGAGTTGGGACTGTAAGACTCTTTTCTTCGTTAATTATAAACCCCAGTTCCTGCAATAGCGTAGTTGTTTCGCGAATATTAATAACACATTTTTCGTAAGATCGTCCAATAATTAAAATATCGTCCAGATAAAAAACGGAAGCAAAACCCTGTTTTCTCAAGTACGCTGCTACCGGTTTCAAAAGTTTTGTAAAAACGTACGGTGCCACATTCAGGCCAAAAGGCAAACAGGTGAATTCAAACAATTCGCCTTTGTACAAAAAACGCAGAAATTTTCTAGAGAACTTCTCGATGGGTACAAGATAGTACGCGTCCTTCAAATCTAATGTAGCCATAAAGTCATGGGGACTGATTAGCCTCTTTGCGACTTTCCAGTCTTCAATTTTAAAATGCTCCGCTGTGATAAACTCGTTAAGTTTTTTAAGATTAAGTATCAATCTATATGTTCCATCCGGCTTAGGAATCAAAAAAATGTTTGATAGAAATTGGCCCTGTGACGATGAGCATCTCTCAATCGCTCCCTTAACAATTAATTTATCTATTTGATTCTCAATCAATGATTGCTCATGATCGGACCACGTGCGCTCGACCGGGAAACTCTCTTGGCTTGGAGGTGATGTGAAGGGAATCTCGTAACCCTGAACCCATTTTCGGATAACAGGGTCGTTGGTCACCTTTGACCACGCGCTAAGAAAAAATTTTAGCCTACCAGCTGGTCTACCTACGTTTATCGACGTTTCCCGTACTGACGGGTCGGCTCCTTGCGTTGAAACGGTTTCCTTGCATCCGAGTTGCTGGACGATGACTTGCGTTGCCCGCCTGATGACGCCGTTCGACTCTTGTATGATGACTGACGCGGCGGGCCCTTCGGGTTTTTTGCAATTCTCTGTGAGTAGCTCTGCTGCAAGGGTTTTGCCGGAGGTTTCAAAACCTTCGAAGTTTTTTCAAGATTCTTAGCCGATTTTATTTTTTCCTCCAAATCGACACCGAATAGCCACTCGTCGACCGATGTGTTTGAAAGCGTGGTCTTCATAGATGAGTTTAGATTGGCCAGGATAATGCTTTTTCTAGCCAGAGACTCCTCTCTATGAATGGAAGCGAGAAGCCTACCACCGTCGCTTAAATTCTCGAGCAATTCGAGTTTTCTTGGGTCATCCATTTTTAGCGTGATCGAAATTGCTTTTCCCACGGCCCCAAGACATGAAGCAATACGCTCTTGTTTTTCGACAATGCGTTTATCTCTCTTAATCGCACTCTCTTGTACGGCAGCGGTGATCTCTGCGTTTAGTTTCGGGACAGAGATAAAAACACAATTCTCCGGAACCGGATATTTTTCCAAAAGTGACTTGACTTCGTCTGGCGGAAGTCCTTTCTTTAAAATCTCTGACCAGCGAAGAGCTACATCTTTATGAACCGCAGTAGCCGTTTTCTTGTCCGATTCGAGACGAGCCCCAATCACGCTTAAGATCTCCTGTTGAAGCTCGATTTCATGTTCTGGTATTGTTTGTGAATCGTCATTCGAAGAACTCGTCCGTGCTGCTCCGGACACCGTGTGTTCTGGAGGGCCGCCGGATGCGACTCCCAGAGCTTGTGCTGCACCGTCGTCCACGCTTGAGTTATGGTTGGCGAGGGTATCGTTTTGGCTAGTGCGATCTACCCCAAGTACCTCTCGGGTGCTCGACGTCGTGTATCTCGATAGAGATCGAGATGGCGCACGACTTCTAGATCTTGAACGTCTAGTCGACGAATAGCTTAATGAGGAACGAGCTGGTGAGCGCTTCGACGAGTATCGAGGCGGTGAGCGTCCTCGATACTGTGAATGCCACAATGAATATCCGGCCGGTGAGCGTCTTCGGGACAACGAGGACCTTGACGAAGATCGAGACAGCGAGCGCTTACCTGTAAACCAACGGTTCAAATGCAAATTGGCATTTTTTTTTTTTTTTGCCCACAAAAGAAAAGGGGGGCTTCGGCAGTAACTCGAAGTAAAAACAACGAGCTCTGAGTGCCAAAACCGAGGCATCATAGTAGCGTACTGTTTTCCTTCGTCAAACGAAGGCGTGCATTCTGGTAAGAGCCAGAAGCACAGTGTATAACGATAAAATCGCTAACACAACGAACTGACATTAGTTCGGTATGCAGTACGTGAACTTTTCAAAAAAGTTCAAGGGCTGAAGCGTCGTTTATCCCACGGATAGACCAAATGAGGTTAGCCCTTTACTTACGACGCTCTTCCTTCACTCGATCCAGTTTTTCTTCCAATCGTCGAATCTTTCGTCGCAGTTTGCGGTTCTCCTTATCCTCTTCGACCGAGGATGTCCTCTTCTTTCCTTTCTTGCCCATAATTTAATCTTTTCAATATGTTAATGCAATCTATAAGTGAAGACACTGACACAAAGCGAAAGAATGAAGATGGTCGCGAGTGCGCGAGAGGCGCACGGGAGACCGCGTTGCATAGGAAATTGTTTTTTCCTAGCTTTGAAAACTTGTGGAGACACTGGGGAAGTGGGGGTACTACAATTATGATCTCGAGGAAGAGGCGCGAAATACAATTATAAAATAAACGCGCAGATAGGAGAAGGGCTCCCCCCCCCCCTTTACCCACACCCCGAAAAAATCTAACCTAACCCAATCCATGTCCATGGGGTGAATTTTTATTATTTTAAGAAATAATTCATCCTTGGGGTGGAGCCTCTCCTCTGCCCACGCTTTTATTTAAAGATTTACTTGCTATTTTTATGTATATAATAATTTTGTATATAATAACAAATATTTTTTTTTAATGGAGTATTCAGGTAAAATAAGAAAAATATTACAAAACAAAGCAGTATACAATTGTTTATATCTTATTAAATCATATCGACAACTAAATGTAAACAAAAAGAAATTCTTGGCAAAACTAAACAGTAGTCCAGAAGCGTACTGACAGTAACGCAATAACAAGCAAATGTAAACAAAAAAAATATAAACACGCAAGCAGTAACGAAAAAATGATACAAGTAAATTAAGATAGAAAATTATGATACTTCAAAATCGCATATATCTGGAACCAAAAGGGAACGCCACAAAATTCAAAGCGTGTATTACTTAGGAATGTATCCTCTACATTCTACAATATACATAAAAATGATAAGGATCTGTAAGGTATAAGTTAATCCGAACATTTATAGAAGGTTATTATATTTGAGCTTTTGTATTCTTTCTTAATCGGATTCAAATTAATTTATCTATTTTATATTTTTCTTTAATTTGCATTTATATTATAATGATTCAAGAACAGAAAATGAATATACGTAAAAAAAAATTAATTGTCGATAGTAACTCGATCACAAGAATAACGGACATGGAAGTCCGTATATATTGCATTTAAAGATACATATTTAGTGGTGCTTAATGCATACGCTTACAATATCGGCGTTAATCCAAAACATATTGTATTTAATCGCAAAACAAATCCAAAGAAATGCAAAAGATAAAACTTTATAGATAAGATCCAGAGTACATTCCAATGTTATAAATGTTGTCAACTGTAAGAAATAATGTTATTCATCTTATTTATTGTCAAAGCTATATTAATCGATTATCAATCTATAAATTCTCAATTATTCGTTAATCTACTACGTATCATAATTTAACAAAAGAAGTATATAATTAATAATTCTACATAATTATAACATACCAATTATTATCAAGTACAATTATCATGTAATATAATTATATTTAAATTGTGCAACCAAGTTAGAATAATTCGTTGATACTTATACGTCTGTATAATATGCACCATTTCGTAATAAAATATAATAGAGAAATGCTGACATACCTGAAATAGGATAAAAGCCATCAGAGTACTATAAAGTAAAATTAATTGAAGTTCAATTAATGGCGATCGCTGATAGGGCCACAAGCCAATGATAAGCAACAGAATTCGGTTGATGTTAAAATGTTGAGTCTCGAGGCAGATCATCTCTCCGTCACTGTCGATACGAATTTGACGGAAAAGCAGTACACGGATATTCATTCATCTCCCCCTTTCCGATTTATTGACCACTTAATGCACGACTTCTTTCTCATAATATAAAGTTTATTATCAGTAATCTTCTTAATTTGATGAAGAAGAAATTGTGAAAATAATGCATAATACCTACTTAAAATTGGGTGGAAAATTAAGCAATTACGTTATTATATAATTTAAGAAATTTTCTTAGGTGAAAATTCATGAATAAACAATCGATTCCACATTAAGAACAATTTAACGGAGTTATTTTCTCATAGAAAAGTATTCATGAGAGAACTGTTTTACACAAAAGTCGCGCAGCCGCAAACACTACTTTTCTGTAACGCATTTGTTTCATTCTGTCATATACATTACTGAAAAGCACTCGTCTAAGTTGTGCTGAATATCAGCACGTCAGCGTGTTTAAAGTGGTACTTTCAAAGCATGTTATTCTTCAATGAAAGTCATTTTATTGAAGTGTGTACTTTTTGTTTAAATTCTTATATTCTTTAATAACTTTTTTAATTTTCTAAAGCTTTTTCCATTTGCTACCAAAAACATCAAATTTAAATAATAGATTCCATGAATATATTTTTTTAAATTCTATATATCTTTTAAATATATTGTGTAGAGATATTTTTATATAGCATTTGATGGATCATTATGTATATCACATTAAGGAAAAAGATGTAATCTAACGAAAGGTGAATAATTATTTATTTTCATCGAATTTGTATTAATTTGAGCAACTTTATTATATTTTTTATCTATTTCATATATCCATATAATACATATATTGAATCTTCACTATATCGCCTATATAATATTAATCTATCAATTTCGATATATTATTATTTCGTAGAATAAAGAAATATAAAGTTCAAATCTGAACCGCCGACCAACTGCAATAAGAAATATCTTCTTTAAATGTTTGAAATATACTCTGTGTTGAATAAATTTCGACAAATTATCACTGATGCAAAGCCCATTAGGGATTCTATAAACACTCTGCCAATAACTATGAGGTGCTCAAAAACTTTACAATTAGTATCTTTTGTTTCCTTTTTATAACACGAACAGTATCAGCTTCTGTATATATAGAGGAGCTATAGATCATTGAACATTGTACATATAAAATAATGACCAGACATCTAACCCATAACTTTTGACGAATATAAAATTAATAAATAATCTTTCGAATACGCATATTTATTTAAAAAAGCATTTTTTACCTTTGCCTATTAAGAATTTTATTTTGTATGGATTTTTTTTGTCGTTCATCGTAATTATTTTAATCTGTGAATGTCGCTTAAAAATTTTTGTTACACAATAGCAAATACATGATTATTGTAATATATAATTTGTTGCCCACACAATAGTTGATGAGAAAAGCATATAGTAAGTATTCAAAAAAATACAAATAATTGATGCAGATTATCTTTTCGAAAACGTCGATTTCGACAATGCAAAAAAATTGATTTATTTATCTTTTTTTTTATTTGACCAATTTAGTTATGCTATAGCTGTATTTTACTATCTTAAGTTTTAATGCAAATTGCTCAATTTGATGTAAATGCAACGCAATATGTAATATCACCGTGAGATCGAAACACTTGAAAATATTCACCCTTCCTCGCGAAAAAAAGTATAATTATGCGATCGCAATTTCGACGCCGCGCGCTCGGAAATACACATGCTTACTTCCCATAAAAAAAGAACTTCATGAGAAAATTTCTCTTGATAGCAAATGCGCATTTGACGTTTTACAGCGATATACTTTAACGCGCTATATTCTCTTTCGTTCACTCATAAATTGCAATCAATCAAAGGAACACACTACAGAGAAATATACTAGTTGCTCCATTTAAAACACCGACTTTATTAATTACATTGATCAATACTAAATTTGCCTTAAGTTCTATCGTACTTCGCGCTATCCCTCTCCTACGCCCATGTAAGCATCATATTTTTGCGTTCCTCTCCCCGCGAATCGATTCAAGTCATTTCTGGTATATTTTTTAGCGCTGATTACGTATCTGGCCGTAAAAATGGCGTATCATGTCCAGTTTTTAAAAAAACCTCAGTCAAAGTTGGTAAAATAGGCATTTTTGATACATTTGCGTGAGCTATATCTTTCGATGGGGACGTGCTCCAGAAAGCAACGACAGCTGAAATTGAAGCTCAAGACTTATACTTTATGATAAAAATGTCAGAAATCCAATGCAAGAAAAGTTTTTCTGAAAAAAAGTGGTCAAAACTTAAAAAACATTTATCGCAGTATCCCCCAATTATACATCTTCAATTGTCCGCTACTAAAATATTTTAAATAGTTATCCTAATTATGAAAGTTGGTATGTATACATTTGTCTGGTCATTCATCACAAATCACGCGTTGAATTTTCAAAATAAAAAATGGAAGATCACATTTTTAAATAATCATTCAAATCATGGAAGTTTGTATGTGTAAGTTTTTGTGATCGCTATTACTTAAGATCGAAATTAGAGTAGTTTTTGACTCTAGTATTTTAGTAACGGACAATTGAAGACGTATGACTGGGGGACACTGCGATAAATGATGTTTCTTATGTTTCGATCACTTTTTTTCAAGAAAACCTTTTCTGCCTAAGACTTCTAGCATATTTATCATAAAGTATAGATCTTGAGCTTTAATTTGAGCTGTCGCTACTTTCTGGAGCACATCCCCATCGACAGATATAACTCACACAAAAGTATCAAAAACGCCTATTTTAGTAACTTTGATTAAGATTTTCTCAAAAACTTGACATGATACATCATTTTTACAGCCAAATTCGTAATCAGCACTAAAATATCTACCAGAAATAACTTGATAGAACTTAAGGCAAAAAAAGTCTCATATTGTCGACCAGTGTTATCAATTATTGTTAAATATAAAATTTTTATTGGGAAGAGTATTGTTTTATGCACATTTGCGCATTTTTAGAAACACTTTTACATTTCTATCTATTGATAAGCTTTTGTCTACAAAATAATTGAGAGAGGGATCAAAAAAGAGAGAGAAAAAGAAATATATATATTTTTTTATAATTTATTATTAATACTGAGTCTTTAGTTCCAAGGGACTATGATATTTTTAAAGAGAAAGTGGTTTCGGTCCAATTAACTAAAATTAAAACAAATTGTAGATTAAATAATGTTGATCAAAAACTGTCATGGGCAAAAAGTCTAAAAGGCGGAACAAGTGCAAGATAATAAAAATATTATCTTGCATTTTAAATAATTTTTCATAAATTATATCACATTTCTTTTACATATTTAAATTACATATTGTTTAATTTTATACTTCAAACCTCATACATTAAACTAAAACAATAATTTCTTTTATTAAATAAAGATTTTATCTTCTTTATGAGGATAATAATAATACTACGTCTGAACAACGAAGACAATCGATACGTGTTTTTTTTTTTGCCCCAACGGCTCAAAAAAATTAAAAATTGTTTTACCATACTTTTATTCTTGCCGGGTAGAATAAAAAACGGTGAAATATGATATGGAAGCGCTCGCTATCTAAAATAAAATGTATCTTTTTTTTATTTCATTCACTTATTATATATTATTGAGAAAATAGTAATACATTGTGTATCTGCGATGTATATATTTCTCACCGAAGCGGCACTTTGCAAGGACGCTACAAATACTCCACCGAGAATCAGATGGAAACTTTTAGTACCTCTTTGCAGCAGAAAAAGTATAATTTTCTGTATATGTATTGGAGCCATATACCAACGGACGTTATATCTACAGAACAATGAAATGAACAAATTTTAGTTAGTTAAAATGTGTAAATAAATATTTTATCACATGCATGTGAACATGCGCGCACCGACACATACACAAACAAACACATACATATACATATGCATTTTTTTTCTTAATTATCAACTTTATCAGAAATCTTTTTAATTTTGATGTATATTAAGTATCTGCAAAGTAAGTACATTCGTATATAAAATTGAAATTTTCTTACACTGTAGCAAACAAATATTCATTGTGATCTGTTACTTCTTGTGCAGTATAATTGGCTAGAAACAAGTACACGTAGTGGATAATTAAGTTAGTTAGAGATAGTATAAGTTGCCCAAAGTTACCAGTGAATGACGCCAACTGAAAATTATGAGACACATGCTATATATATCATCAGCTTCTTATGCACCATGTTCAATGCATATTGTAAAATATGTCAGTAGATTAAGGTCTATGTCGAGTAATATATCGCTATTCACTGTGCAGCTTACATAATTGCAAGATTTCGCATAATTTTCTAAGAAGTTAGCGGATATCATAGTAGTTTAGAAATAGTTTGTGCTTCTAAGAAAAGATAAGCATGCAATAAATTTTATAGATTGTTTAATCGTTAGAAAACTGTTTTGTTATTTTTTTTTTTTTTTTGCAGGTTTGTTGTTGACTAATTTCAATTTTGTAAAGTGCCGCATTGCTTTTCCAGGAAGTTGTAGATGAAATTTACCCGAAGAAGATTACAACTCAAGCAAAGCACACCAGCCGCTATCAAGCAAAAGTACGATCCCGAAAAATTGGATATTAAAAAATTACTAAGCCTTTAAATATGAGAGAAAATATATATTATTATGTGCAAATAAATACTTGTTATTAATATAACAATAATACGAACTTCATAGCTTTGCAATGAATGTTTACAGCACGAATTATTTCCCTACAACTCGTTTGTTCATTTTTGTGACCACCTTTTTGTAAAATATCAATTGCATGTTCAATACGGTAACTACGGTAAATAATATTGTTACAGTAATTATATGGTTTGTTTAAGCATATTATTTATATTATTATACATACTTCTAATCTATTTACTTACCAGGCGATACTAAACATTGCGCAAGTATGTTGAAGATATGTTAAAAGCATAGTTCCTGTCGTTAACATTGCTAATAAGCCTATACAACATGCTGCGTGTCTATGCAGAGTAATTAAATAGGGATATTTCTCTTGATCAATAAAATATTCTGTCATAATAGGCCCCGAAGAATGTGATCGAGATTTGTTTGTGAAAACCATAATGTGATGAATGTACGGCCAAATATATATCAAAATAAAAGTAAATTGATAGAACATGCCAAGAACTAAGAAAGGTTTCAAAATAATCATATAAGTCAACAGATATATTATGGTTTTTTAAATTTTTTCAGCTTTTTATAATTTCAATTTATTTATTTAAATGTAAAAAGATATTGGAATATAAAAAGAAGATTGAGAAATATTATCTTACATAAAATTATAATCGTAATACGTTTTGCTTTCTTTCCGTATTTTTCTATGATAGCAATTTCATTCTTGTCTGTTATCTCATTACAGACATCTTGAAGTTGCTTTAGCGAAATCCTTACCTATCATGTTGACAATATTGTGTGTCATTTCTCTTTGCAACATTCAAAAATAATTATAATATGGCTTCTCTGTATTCTTTCTTGATCGGATCCAAACTAATTTATTTACACTTTGTTCTTTAATCCGCACTTACATTATAATGATTATAGAATAAAAAGTGAAAAATATGTTAAGGAAAGATAAAGTATCGAGAGTCGATCGAGAGTGACGAATACGAAGCTCATATGTATTGCATTCAAAGATACATATACGTATATATCAATAGTGCTTAATGATTTACAAGCTTACAATATCGGCGTTAATCCAAAATGAATTGTATTTGATCGCGAAACAAACATAAAAGAATGCCGAAGATAGAACTTTATAAATAAGGTCCAGAGTACATTCTGCTGTTATAAATGTTGTTAACTGTAAATATTAATATTATTCACCGTATTAAAAAAGCTTTGTTATTTGCTTATAAATTCTCAATTTTTCGTTAATCTATTACATACAATAATTTAGTAAAAAAGGTATATAATTAATAATTATATGTAATTATAACAGCAATAATTATACAGAAAACAATTATTATGTTATATAATTATATTTAAATCTTTCATGCAATAAAATTAAAATAATGCATTCATTCATATACGTCAATATAATACGCGCGATTCCGTAATAAAATATAATGGAAATGACGACGTACCTGAAATATGATAAAAGTCATCAGAATACCATAAAGTAAAATTAATTGAAGTTCAACTAGGAGCGATCGCTGATAAGGCCACAAGCCAATGATAAGCAACAGAATTCGGTTGATGTTAAAATTTTGAGTCTCGAGACAGATCATCTCTCCGTGACTGTCGACACAAATTTGACAGAAAAATAGTACGAATATTCACTTATCCCTTCCTTCTCGATTTATCGTCCGTTTCAAGCACGACTTCTTTTTCATAGTATAAATTTTACAGTAATCTTCTTAATTCCATAAATAGAAAGTTGTGAATAGTGCATAGTGATTACTTAAAATAAGGAGGAAAATTAGGCAATTACGTAATTATATAATTTAAGAAATTTTCTTAGACGAAAATTCATGAATAAACAATCAATTTCACATTAAAAGCAATTTAACGGAGTTATTTTCTCACAGAAAGTATTCATAAGAGTACTTTTTTACACAAAAGTCGCGCAGTCGCAAACGCTACTTTTCAGTAACGCATCTGTTTCATTCTGTTGTATACACTGCTGGAAAGCACTCGGCTAAGTTGTGCTGAATATCAGCACATGTCAGCGTGTTTAAAGTGGTACTATCAAAGCATGTTATTCTTTACTGAAAGTCATTTTAGTGAAGTGTATACTTTTTGTTTAAATTCTTATATTCTTTAATAACATTTTTAATTTTCTAAAGCTTTCTCCATTTGCTACCAATAACATTAAATTTTAATAATAGATTCCAGAAATATATTTTTTCAAATTGTGTAGAGACATATATGTAGGGGAGACTGGGACTGGTTGCCTATAGGGATAGGTAGACTAATAGTCAATAACTTCGCACGGATGCGCGTCCGAGCTCGCCAAAATTCTTTGTAGAAGCAAGCCTCCCTCCCCTTTCAATTCTTTAAAAAAAAGATCATTTTGTTTTTTTATTATAAACGCGGATTTATGCTACATGCGACGCCACGGTCGCATGTCGTTACAGAATGATAGAAGTAAGTATATCGAAAAATTGACTACATAAGTAAATATATTTTTTCAGAGATTTTTTGTTTCCACGTTTTATATAGTCATAAAAGAATAAGTGTCATAGCACTATTTTAGAGTTTGTTTATTAGACAAGCGATTGGGACCATTTTTGTTTAGATCCATCCATATTTAAAAGTTAGGTAAAGAATTGAAACAAAAATAGTCGTTCGGGGCTAGTTAACTTATTACGTTTGAGATATTACGATATAATGATTAGACTTATTTGTTATAAGGAAGAATGTAATATTACTATTTAAAAAGAAGATGATTTTGTTTCTTTATTATAAACGTGGATTTATCTTTCATTTGTTAAAGATTTGGGATGTAGTTCCGAAAAGTATTCACCTCCGATTTTTTTAAAACTCAGTATTCTTACGTATTTTGATGCGCTGATTACGAATATCATAGTGAAAATTGGCGACTACTTCATTTTTATGGTGAAAACCATGAAAAACTCATGAAAATTATAGTTTTTTACGCTTATCTCAGTAAATACAGAAAATCATGATAAATGTTTTAGACAAAAGTTTTATATCTCACAGAGATAAACATTTTATGACCTATTCATTTTTACCGTACGAGTGATAGTTTTCGACAAAAACGATGGACTCTAAATCTTATATCTGTCCTCCCATCTAAGCATGTACTTTGCAGTACATATATGATTCCACATGGGTTTGCAACTTTCCACGCAAACCTATTTGTCTAGTTTTTTGGTAGTGGAGCCCCTCGCAGGGGGGCGGAATCCACTGTTTCCACGCATACACTTTTCCACGCGAAGCGAGGTTCCACGTGGGTTTGCAACTTTCCACGCAAAGCGAGGTGCCACGTAAACCTATTTGTCTAGTTTTTTGGTAGTGGAGCCCTCCGCAGGGGGGCGGAACCCACTGTTCCCACGCATACATTTTTCCACGCGAAGCGAGGTTCCACATGGGTTTGCAACTTTTCACGCAAAACGAGGTTATTATATTGGGACTTCTACGCAGTACTGTCAGCCTTTGTAGTTTCACCTATACAGCAATTGGTTTGAGATATATGTTTAACTTTGATTTTCTCGAAAACTATCACTTGTACGGTAAAAGATAAATAGGACATAAAATGTTTATCTTTGTGAGATCTAAAACTTTTGTCTAAAACATTTATCATTATTTTTCGTATTTACTGAGATAAGCGTAAAAAACTATAATTTTTATGTGTTTTTCATGGTTCTCACCATGAAAATAAAATAGTCGCCAATTTTCACTATGATATTCGTAATAAGCGCATCAAAATACGTAAAAATACTGAGTTTCAAAAAAATCGAGGGTGAGTACTTTTCGGAACTTTATCCCTTTATAGTAAAACAACTTCCCTAATGTTGTACTATTTCAGTATCGCTGGATTAAGCTGTAAATAATATATTCCCAATTGATTGCATCCCTATTGTCAACCTACCCCATAGTGTAAGTCAACTAACCCCGATCATAGGGTTGGTTGACCAGCGTGGAAGGTATGAGAAAAATATTCAAATATAATAATTATCATCAAATTAAATTAACTTTAAGAATTTAATCCGATAGTCAAATATACGTCGTATCGACGACAATAATCGCTACAATGATGTTTCTTTCGTGTATTTCATTAAAAATCAATCATTGGCCTACCAGCCCCGGTCTCCCCTATATAGCATTTGATGTATCATTATGTATATCACATTAGGGAAAGGTTTAATCTAACAAAACATAAATAATTATTTATTCTCATCAAATTTGTATTAATTTGAGCAACTTTATTATATTTTTTATCCATTTTATATATCCATATAATATATTGAATTTTCACTATATCGACTATATAATATTAGTCCATTGATTTCGATATATTATTATATCGTAGAATAAAGAAATATACAGTTCAAAACTGACCCGCCAACCAACTGCAATAAGAGATATCGGTAAATATGCATAAAAGGTTACACATCACCGATTTTATCGCCACTTAGATATGTTGTAGGGGAGGTTCTTCTGAGTAAATCTCCGCAAGAAAAAAGTGGGGGAAAGCATTCATTTAGAAGATATAATAAATTGAAATTTCACAATTTTAATGCTTTCTTTGAAGTATTATATAATAAAATTAGAAACAGTGATATTTGTGTACATTTTATTTCTTGCACAGGACGTAGGAAATGTTTTTGTTTACATTTACGAGATAGGTACAAGGTCATAGATGGGTTGTATAACGTAATCCAAACCAAATTTTAGTTTTAAATCAGAAATAGGTTTGGGTTAGGTTATATCTTCCGGAAGTGGAGCCCCTCTGTAGGGGAGGCGGAACCCACTGTGTCCACATATACTTTACAATGCGAAGCGAGATCCACCCCACAATTGTTGTGTGGATGGGAAAGTGTATACATGGATACCCCCCGGAGTGGAGCCTCCCCGTAGAGGAAGGTGGAGGGGGGCGGAACACACTGCATCCACGTGCAAGCATAGCATATGCATTTATGCATATTTACCGAGATATCTTCTTTAAATGTTTGAAATATGCTTGTTAAACAAATTCCGACAAATTGTCACTGTTGCAAAGCCCATTAGGGGTTCTGTGAACACTCTGCCAATAACTACGAAGTGCTCAAAAACTTTACAATTAGTTTCTTTTGTTTTCTTTTTATAACACAAACAATATTAGCTTCTATATAGGGGAAAGTAGGGTAAAACCGGGTACCTTTTTAGATTTGTCTTTCTACAAAAAATCTGAGGGTAAAGAACATTTTGCCGACCGTTAGTAGTCTTTAGTGAACCTTAAACTATGAGAAAATAAGGCTAGTTGCTGAAAAAAAATTTTGGGATACCAAGAATAACAAGATTTTGTGGAGAAATCAAGGTACCCGGTTTTGTCTTACCGGTAGGGTCAAACCGGGTACCAATATGAAAATATGCAAAACATTGTGTAATTACAAAATCTAGATTTATTTTAATCAAAATACAATATAAAGATGTATTGACAAAAATCACAAATAAAGATATCATCTTGTTCAACATTGCTGCAGGACTTCCTTATTTAGTTTTTTTGCTTTAGGAGTCTAAAAAAGCTTTTTTTTTAGTAGTTTTTTTTTTCTGAGCGTTAGTTTTCGTTTTCAACTGCTTTTTGTAGAAACACAAAGTCAGGATAACACTTCTTCCTCTTTTCATTATATGAGATGTGTAAGTACCCGGTTTTGCCCCAACACAAGAAAAATAACAAATACGGCGGTTGTATATTCTGGCATACAAAGTGCCGAACAAAACTAATATGATATACTCTTTAATATATACAGAATGCAATACTGCACTTACCGAAACAGATGCTCTATATAGAAAAAGTGCATGACGACTCGATTCTTGCCTCGATATCGAACTTTTTTGGGCTAAAAACTTTGAACTTCTATTAAAAAAGAAATATCGTATGCATACGGGCACGGTTTGTTTTAAAATTATGATGGTGCCAATCTACAACTAATAACACAAGTTAGCCATAGATAGCAGCATTTATTACGAAAAAACAGGGGTAACCGGTTTGACCCGCCTACCCGGTTTTACCCAACTTTCCCCTATATGTATAGAGGATCTATAGATCATTGAACATTATACATACGAAATAATAACCAGATATCTAAACCATAATTTTTAACGAATATAAGATTCATAAATAATCTTTCGAATACGCACATTTATTTAAGAAAGAATTTTTTCCTTTTGCCTATTAAGAATTTTATTTTGTATGAATTTTTTTTGTCGTTCATCGTAATTAAAAATGTTTGTTACACAAAAGCAAATATATGATTATTGTAATATATAATCTGTTGCCTACACAATAGTTGATGAGAAAAGTACGTATGTAGTAGGTATACAAATAAATACAAATGATTGATGCAGATTATCTTTTTAAAAGCGTCTAGATTTTGACAATGCAAAAGAATTAATTAATTTATCTCTTTTTTTTGTTTGACCAATTTAGTTATGCTATAGCTTTATTTTAAGTTTTAATGCAAATTGATCAATTTGATGTAAATGCAACGCAATATGTAATATCACCGTGAGATTGAAACGCTTGAAAATATTCACCCTTCCTCGCGAAAATGAGTATAATTATGCGATCGCAATTTCGACGCTGGCGGAAATATACATGTTTATTTTCCATAGAAAAAAACTTCATGAGAAAATTTTCTTTTGATAGCAAATGCGCATTTGACATTTTACAGCGATATATTTTAACGCGCTATATTCTCTTTCGTTCACTCATAAATTGCAATCAATCATAGGAACACACTACAGAGAAATATACTAGTTGCTCTATTTGAAACACCGACTTTATTAATTACATTGATCAACACTAAATTTGCCTTAAGTTCTATCGTACTTCGCGCCATCCCTCTCCCACGCCCATGCAAACATCATACCTTTGCGTTCCTCTCCCCGCGGATCGATTCAAGTCATTTCTGGTAAATTTTTTAGCGCTGATTACGAATCTGGCCGTAAAAATGGCGTATCACGTTCAGTTTTTCAAAAAACCTCAGTCAAAGTTGGTAAAATATGCATTTTTGATACATTTGCGTGAGCTATATCTTTCGATAGGGACGTGCTCCAGAAAGCAGCGACAGCTGAAAATGAAGCTTAAGATCTATACTTTATGATAAAAATGCCAGAAATCCCAGGCAGGAAAAGTTTTCCTGAAAAAAAATGTTCAAAACTTAAAAAACGTTTATTGCAGTATATCCACCAGTCATACGTCTTCAATTGTCCGTTACTAAAATACTAGTGCCAAAACTTACTCTAATTTTGATCTTAAACTTTAATTTGAGCTATTGATGTTTTCTGGAGCACGTCTCCATCGACAGATATAACTCACAAAAGTATGAAAAACGCTTATTTTAGTAACTTTGACTGAGATTTTCTTAAAAACTTGACATCTACCAGAAATAACTTGATAGAACTGAAAGCAAAAAGAAGTCTCGTTTTGTCGACCAGTGTTACCAATTTATGATTAAATATAAAATTTTTATTGGAACGGGTATCGTTTTATGCACATTTGCGCATTTTTAAAAACATTTTTACATTTCTATCTATTGATAAGCTTTTGTCTACAAAATAGTTAAGAGGGATCAAAAATGAGAGAGAGAAAGAATTATATTTTCATTTTAATAATTTATTGTTAATACTGAGTTTTTAGTTTCAAGGGACCTTGCATATTTTTAAAGTAAAAGTGGTTTTGGTCCAATTAACTAAAATTAAAATGGATTGTAAATTAAATATTGTTGATTAAAAACTGTCATGAGCAAAAAGTCCAAAAAGCGGAACAATTGCAAGATAATAAAGATACTATCTTACATTTTATATCATTTTTCATAAATTATATCACATTTCTTTTACATATTTAAATTACGTATTGTTTAATTTTATATTCCAAACCTCATACATTAAAATAAAACAATAACTTCATTTATTAATAATCAAGGTTAAAGAGGCAATGAGAGCCAACGGGATCGTTAACGCGTAACACAAATTTTATTAAATATGAATATAAAGGAATGGAAACATTCAATAAACGATAAGGGCAAACGTTTCGGTCTCTTTTTTTGGGACCCTCTTCAGCGCAAGATATAAGAAAAATGAAATAATATCTAATAATCTATGAACCGTCATGTATCGTTTTTAAGCGAGTAAATGATTACATAATAGTAATGAATGTCACGCATCGTCTGTTTATGTATAAAATAATTACTGTCTTGAGTTGGCGCTCCGGTCTTAATGTCAAGATGTTCTGCTCTCAGAATTTCTCTGTATTGCATCTTAAAAGTATTATTGTTCCAAAGTTGATAGACCCGGAAATAAAAGTCGAAATTTTAAAGCTATGAAGATTACGATATTGTGAGAAACTTTTTTATTAAACAAATATTTTGTTTTCTTTATGAGGATAATAATAATACTACGTCTGAACAACGAGGACACTCGATATGTGTTTTTTTTTGCCAAAACGGCTCAAAAAAATTAAAAATTATTTTACCATATTTTTATTCTTGCTGGGTAGAATAAAGAACGGTGAAGTATGATATAGAAGCGCTCGCTATCTAAAATAAAATGTATCTTTTTTTTTTATTTCATTCACTTATTATATATTATTGAGAAAATAGTAATACATTGTGTATCTGCGATATATTCGTATATATTTCTCACCGAAGCGGCACTTTGCAAAGACGCTACAAATACTCCACCGAGAATCAGATGGAAACTTTTAGTACCCCTTTGCAGCAGAAAAAGTATAATTTTCTGTATATGTATTGGAGCCATATACCAACGGATGTTATATCTACAGAACAATAAAATGAACAGATTTTAGTTAGTTAAAATGTGTAAATAAATATTTTATCACACTTATCTGAACGTGCGCACACCGACACATATACAAACAAACACATACATATACATATGCATATTTTTTTCTTAACTATCAACTTTATCAGAAATCTTTTTAATTTTGACGTATATTAAGTATCTGCAAAGTAAATACATTCGTATATAAAATTGAAATTTTCTTACACTGTAGCAAAAAAATATTCATTGTGATCTGTTATTTCTTGTGCAGTATAATTGGCTACAAACAAGTACATGTAGTGGATAATTAAGTTAGCTAGAGATAATATAAGTTGCTCAATGTTACCAGTGAATGACGCCAACTGAAAATTATGAGACACATGCTATGTATATCATTAGCTTCTTATGCACTATGTTCTATGCATATTGTAAAATATATCAGTAGATTAAAATCTATGCCGAGTAATATATCACTATTCACTGTGTAGCATACATAATTGCAAGATTTCGCATAATTTTCTAGGAAGTTTGCGGATAACATAGTAATTTAGATATAGTTTGTGCTTCTAAGAAAAGATAAGCATGCAATAAATTTTATAGATTGTTTGATCGTTAGAAAACTGTTTTATTATTTTTTTTGTCTATGCAGGTTTGTTGTTGACTAATTTCAATTTTGTAAAGTGCCGCACTGCTCTTCCAGGAATGTGTAGAAATTTACCCGAAGAAGATTACAGCTCAAGCAAAGCACACCAGCCGCTATCAAGCAAAAGTACGATCCCGAAAAATTGGATATTAAAAAATTAATA
Source organism: Formica selysi (assembly GCA_009859135.1). Taxonomy (NCBI): domain Eukaryota; kingdom Metazoa; phylum Arthropoda; class Insecta; order Hymenoptera; family Formicidae; genus Formica; species Formica selysi. Next base: position 2,248,509 of record CM020820.1, read on the forward strand.
AGCCTTTAAATACGAGAGAAAATATATATTATTATGTGTAAATAAATACTTGTTATTAATATAGCAATAATACAAACTTCATAGCTTTGCAATGAATGTTTACAGCACGAATTATTTCCCTACAACTCATTTGTTCATTTTTATGACCAACTTTTTGTAAAATATCAATTGCCTGTTCGATACGGTAACTACGGTAAATAATATTGTTACAGTAATTATATGGTTTGTTTAAGCATATTATTTATATTATTATACATACTTCTAATCTATTTACTTACCAGGCGATACTAAACATTGCACAAGTATGTTGAGCATATGTTAAAAGCATAGTTCCTGTCGTTAACATTGCTAATAAGCCTATACAACATGCTGCGTGTCTATGCAGAGTAATTAAATAGGGATATTTTTCTTGATCAATAAAATATTCGGTCATAATAGGCACCGAAGAATGTGACCGAGATTTGTTTGTGAAAACCATAATGTGATGAATGTACGGCCAAATATATATCAAAATAAAAGTAAATTGAAAGAATATGCCAAGAACTAAGAAAGGTTTCAAAATAATTATATAAGTCAACAGATAAATTATTGTTCTTTAATTTTTTAAGTTTTTTATAATTGCAATTTATTTATTTAAATGAAAAAAGATATTGGAATATAAAAAAAAGATTGAGAAATATTATCTTACATAAAATTGTAATCGTAATACGTTTTGCCTTGTTTCCGTACTTTTTTATGATAGCAATTTCATTCTTGTCTGTTATTTCATTACAGACATCTTGAAGTTGCTTTAGCGAAATCCTTATCTATCATGTTGACAATATTATATGTCGGTTCTTTTCACAACATTCAAAAGTAATTATAATATGGCCTCCGTATTCTTTCTTGATCGGATTCAAACTAATTTTTTTACTTTGCTTTTTAGTCCGCACATACATTATAATGATTATAGACTAAAATGTGATGTTAAGAAAAAATGAACTATCGAGAGTCGATCGAGAGTAATGAATACGAAGCCCGTATTGCATTCAAAGATACATATACATATATATATATATATATATATATATATCAATAGTGCTTAATGATTTACAAGCTTACAATATCGGCGTTAATCCAAAATGAATTGTATTTGATCGCGAAACAAACATAAAAAAATGCCGAAGATAAAACTTTATAGATAAGGTCCAGAGTACATTCCGCTGTTATAAATGTTGTTAACTGTAAATATTAATATTATTCACCGTATTAAAAAAGCTTTGTTATTTGCTTATAAATTCTCAACTTTTCGTTAATCTATTACGTACAATAATTTAGTAAAAAAGGTATATAATTAATAATTATATGTAATTATAAGAGCAATAATTATACAGAAAATAATTATTATATTATATAATTATATTTAAATTTTACATGCGACAAAAATGAAATAATGCATTCATTCATATACGTCAATATAATACGCGTATTTCCGTAATAAAATATAATGGAAACGACGACGTACCTGAAATACGATAAAAGTCATCAGAATACTATAAAGTAAAATTAATTGAAGTTTAACTAGGAGCGATCGCTGATAAGGCCACAAGCCAATGATCAGCAACAGAATTCGGTTGATGTTAAAATTTTGAGTCTCGAGACAGATCATCTCTCCGTGACCGTCGACACAAATTTGACAGAAAAATAGTACGAATATACACTTATCCCTTCCTTCTCGATTTATCGTCCGTTTCAAGCACGACTTCTTTTTCATAGTATAAATTTTACAGTAATCTTCTTAATTCGAAAAATAGAAAATTGTGAATAATGCATAGTGATTACTTAAAATAAGGAGGAAGATTAGGCAATTACGTAATTATATAATTTAAGAAATTTTCTTAGACGAAAATTCATGAATAAACAATCAATTTCACATTAAAAGCAATTTAACGGAGTTATTTTCTCACAGAAAAGTATTCATGAAAGAACTTTTATACACAAAAGTCGCGCAGTCGCAAACGCTACATTTCGGTAACGCATCTGTTTCATTCTGTTGTATACACTGCTAGAAAGCACTCGGCTAAGTTGTGCTGAATATCAGCACATATCAGCATGTTTAAAGTGGTACTACCAAAGCATGTTATTCTTTACTGAAAGTCATTTTAGTGACGTGTATACTTTTTGTTTAAATTCTTATATTCTTTAATAACTTTTTTAATTTTCTAAAGCTTTCTCCATTTGCTACCAATAACATTAAATTTTAATAATAGATTCCATAAATATATTTTTTCAAATTGTGTAGAGACATATATGTAGCGGAGACTGGGACTGGTTGCCTATAGGAGTAGGTAGACTAATCGTCAATAACTTTGCACGGATGCGCGCCCGATCGCGCCAAAATTCTTTGTAGCCGCAAGCCTCCCTCCCCTTTCAATTCTTTAAAAAGAAGATCATTTTGTTTTTTTATTATAAACGCGTATTTATGCTACATGCGACACCACGGTCGCATGTCGTTACAGAATGATAGAAGTAAGTATATCGAAAAATTGACTACATAAATAAATATATTTTTTCAGAGATTTTTTGTTTCCACGTTTTATATAGCTACAAAAGAATAAGTGTCATAGCACTATTTTAGAGTTTGTTTATTAGACAAGCGATTGGGACCATTTTTGTTTAGATCCATCCATATTTAAAAGTTAGGTAAAGAATTGAAACAAAAATAGTCGTACGGGGCGTGTTGACTAATTATGTTTGAGGTATTACGATATAATGTTTAGACTTATTTGTTATAAGGAAGAATGTAATATTACTATTTAAAAAGAAGATCATTTTGTTTTTTTATTATAAACGCGGATTTATCTTTCATTTGTTAAAGATTTGTTTAGATCTGTTCATCTATATAATTGACATTTAATTTTAAAGCATGACTTACGCCATCAGAAATAATTAATACTTTATAATAAAACAACTTCCCTAATGTTGTACTATTTCAGTATCGCTGGATTGAGCTGTAAATAATATATTCCCAATTGATTGCATCCCTATTGTCAACCTACCCCATAGTGTAAGTCAACTAACCCCGATCATGGGGTTGTTTGACCAGCATGGAAGATACGAGAAAAATATTCAAATATATTAATTATCATCAAATTAAATTAACTTTAAGAATTTAATCCGATAGTCAAATATACGTCTTATCGACGACAATAATCCCTACAATGACGTTTCTTTCATGTATTTCATTAAAAATCAATCATTGGCTTACTAACTCCGGTTTCCTCTATATAGCATTTGATGTATCATTATGTATATCACATTAGGGAAAAAGGTTTAATCTAACGAAAGATGAATAATTATTTATTTTCATCGAATTTGTATTAATTTGAGCAACTTTATTATATTTTTTATCCATTTCATATATCCATATAATATATTGAATTTTATTATATCGACTATATAATATTAGTCCATTGATTTCGAGGTAAATATGCATAAAAGGTTACACCTCACCAATTTTATCGTCACTTAAATATGTTGTAGGGGAGGTTCTTCTGAGTAATTCTCCGCAAGAAAAAAGTGGGCAAAGCATTCGTTTAGAAGATATAATAAATTGAAATTTCACAATTTTAATGGTTTCTTTGAAATATTATATAATAAAATTAGAAACAGTGATATTTGTGTATATTTTATTTCTTGCAGAGGACGTAGGAAATGTTTTTGTTTACATTGACGAGATAGGTACAAGGTCATAGATGGGTTAATCCAAATATAACGTAATCCAAACCAAATTTTAGTTTTAAATCAGAAATAGTTTTGGGTTAGGTTATATCTTCCGGAAGTGGAGCCTCCCCGCAGGGGGAGGGTCGGAAGTAAAGCCTCCCCGAAGGAAGGGCGGAACACACTGCATCTACGTATACACTTTTCCATCCACACAACAATTGTGGGGTGGACCTCGCTTCGCGTTGTAAAGTATATGTGAACACAGTGGGTTCTGTCCCCCATACGGGGGGCTCCACTTCCGGAAGATATAACCTAACCCAAACCTATTTCTGATTTAAAACTAAAATTTGGTTTGGATTACGTTATATAACCCAAATTGTAGTTTCGGGGTGGAGTTTTTTCGGGGAGGGGTTGAAGCGGGAGGGGCCCCGCCCCTGCCACGCCCACGCGTTATGGTCGTAAGCTTTTTTCAATAAAAAAATAATATTATTACAGCATACACAAACTTTAATGTCAAACTTTAATTTGTCATATTTTGTAAACGAATGCTTTCCCCCACTTTTTTCTTGCGGCGAATTACTCAGAAGAACCTCCCCTACAACATATTTATGTGGCGATAAAATCGGTGAGGTGAAACTTTTTATGCATATTTACCAAGATTTCTTCTTTAAACGTTTGAAATATACTTTGTGTTAAATAAATTCCGACAAATTGTCACTGTTGCAAGGCCCATTAGGGATTCTGTGAACACTCTGCCAATAACTACGAGATACTCAAAAACTGTACAATTAGTTTCTTTTGTTTTCTTTTTATAACACGAACAAAATCAGCTTCTACATAGAGGAAAGTAGGGTAAAACCGGGTACCTTTTTGGATTTGTCTTCCTATAAAAAATCTGAGAGTAAAAAAAATTGTGCCGACCGTTAGTAGTCTTTAGTGAATTTTAAACTATGAGAAAATAAGGCTAGTTGCTGAAAAAAAACTTTTTGGGTACCAAGAATAACAAGATTTTGTGGAGAAGTCAAAGTACCCGGTTTTGTTCCACCGGTGGAGTCAAATCGGGTACCAATCTGAAAATATGCAAAACATCGTGTAATTACAAAATCTAGATTTATTTTAATCAAAATACAATATAAAGATGTATTCTATTGACAAAAATTACAAATAAAGATATCCTCTTGTTCGACATTGCTGCAGGACTTCCTTATTTAATTTTTTTGCTTTAGGGGTCTCAAAAAGCTTTTTTTTAGTGATTTCTTTTTCTGAGCATTAGTTTTTGTTTTCAACTACTTTTTGTAGACACAAAGTCAGGATAACACTTCTTCCTCTTTTCATTATATGAGATGTGTAAGTATCTGGTTTTGCCCCAACACAAAAAAAAGTAACAAATACGGCGGTTGTATATTCCGGCATACAAAGTGCCGATCAAAACTAATATGATATACTCTCTAATATGTACAGAATGCAATACTGCACTTACCGAAACAAATGCTCTATATAGAAAAAGTGCACGACGACTCGATTCTTGCCTCGATATCGAACTTTTTTGAGCTAAAAACTTTGAACTTCTATTAAAAAAGAAATATCGTATGCATAGGGGCACGGTTTGTTTTAAAATAATGATGGTGCCAATCTACAACTACCCAGGTAGCAAGGTGTCGTCATTATAACGTCATTTTTTAGTCACTGGTTACGTCAAATTCACTTTTGAAATGACGTAAAAGTGACGTTAGAATGACGGTCCTAAGTCACAGACCGTTGACGTCATATCTATGACGATAAAATGACGACATTTCTCTAATATAAGATGACGTATAAAATTGGTGAACTTTGGCTACTTCTCAAAATTTACCGTTCTTTCAATTGTACAAATCCATTGGATTTTTAACTCTTTATCAAATAGAATAATAAAAATAGAATTATTATAGAATATGTTAATAGAATTACAAATGTAATAAATATTATTATTATATATATATAATATATATATATATATATATATATATATATATATATATATATATATAATATATATATATAAACGGATGATTTTAACTTTTTCGGACATTTATCTGACCGACTTTTAAAATTATCAGTCTAATATCTGAATTCCCTATATTGGGATTGCATCAGAAATTAAACTGATAGAAACAAATACATTTTTAATCTCCTGCCAGTTGCTCGAAGCTTTATATAATTTTCATGACTGAAACTCAAATGCGAGATAATGCGCATCGCGCGTCGCATAGCGGTAACTAAACGAACTAGCGGCTGAAGTATGAACTTTTTGTAAAGTTTTGAAATGTTGCGCGCAGTAACATTTTTCATGAAATATTAAATAAATAATAATTTTCGATATAGATAAACATGCACATCAAATTCAATTATTAATATTAAACAATATTTTATAGTTTTGTAATATAATAATACCGTATTTTCGAGGGTTTTGAACAGAAAGTCATGTAAACTTTATAAGTATCATAAAATATTTATTATTTTCCTTATATAAATACGATAATTTTAATATTGACGTATTTTAACAACATTAGTTAATTGATCAGTAAATAACCTTAAAAAGACGATTAAATGACGTTATTTCTGTGACAATAATATGTCGTCAGAAATATCACGTCTGTGTTACGTCATTATTTAGTAAACTGACGTCATATGACGAGAAATGACCTTAAAATGACGTTATAATGACAACACCTTGCTACCTGGGTAATAACACAATTTAACCATAAATAACAGCATTTATTACGAAAAAACTGGGGTACCCGGTTTAACCCGCCTACCCGGTTTTACCCAATTTTCCCCTATACGTATAGAGGAGCTATAAATCATTGAACATTATACATACAAAATAATGACCAGATATCTAACCCATAATTTTTGACGAATATAAGATTAATAAATAATGTTTCGAATACGCACATTTATTTAAGAAAGCATTTTTTACTTTTGCCTATTAAGAATTTTATTTTGTATGGATTTTTCTTGTCGTTCATCGTAATTATTTTAATCTGTGAATGTCGCTTAAAAATTTTTGTTACACAATAGCAAATATATGATTATTGTAATATATAATTTGTTGTTCACACAATAAATGATAGAAAAGTACGAATATAGTAGGTATTCAAAAAAATACAAATAATTAATGTAGGTTATCTTTTCGAAAGCGTCTAGATTTTGACAATGCAAAAGAATTGATTTATTTATCTCTTTTTTTTATTTGACCAATTTAGTTATGCTATAGCTTTATTTTACTATTTTCAATTTTAATGCAAGTTGCCCAATTTGATGTAAATGCAACGCAATATGTAATATCACCGTGAGATCGAAACACTTGAAAATATCCACCCTTCTTCGCAAAAAAGAGTATAATTATGCGATCGACGCCGCGCGCCGGCGGAAATACACATGTTTACTTCCCATAGAGAAAAACTTCATGAGAAAATTTCTCTTGATAGCAAATGCGCATTTGACGTTTTACAGCGATATACTTTAACGCGCTATATTCTCTTTTGTTCACTCATAAATTGCAATCAAACAGAGGAACACACTACAGAGAAATATACTAGTTGCTCCATTTAAAACACCGACTTTATTAATTACATTGATCATTACTAAATTTGCCTTAAGTTCTATCGTACTTCGCGCCATCCCTCTGCCACGCCCATGTAAACATCATACCTTTGCGTTCCTCTCCCCGCGAGTCGATTCAAGTTATTTCTGGTATATTTTTTAGCGCTGGTTACGAATCTGGCCGTAAAATAGTCGTATCACGTCCAGTTTTTAAAAAAACCTCAGTCAAAGTTGGTAAAATAGGCATTTTTGATACATTTGCGTGAGCTATATTTTTCGATGGGGACGTGCTCTAGAAAGCAGCGACAGCTAAAAATAAAGCTCAAGACTTATATTTTATAATAAACATACCAGAAATCCCAGGCAGAAAACGTTTTTATGAAAAAATGTGGTCAAAACTTAAAAAACATTTATCGCAATATCATCCAATCATACATCTTCAATTGTCCGCTACTAAAATTTTTTTAAAAGTTATCCTAATCGTGAAAGTTGGTATGTATACATTAATCTCATCACTCGTCACGAATCACGTGTTGAAATCTCAAAATTAAAATTGGAGGATCACATTTTTAAATAAATTATTCAAATCATGGAAGTGGATATGTGTAGGTTTTTGTGACCGCTATCACTTAAGATCAAAATTAGAGTAGTTTTTGACACTAGTACTTTAGTAACGGACAATTGAAGACGTATGACTAGGGGACACTGCGATAAATAATGTTTCTTATGTTTCGTCCACTTTTTTTCAGGAAAACATTTTCTGCCTATAAGACTTCTAGCATATTTATCATAAAGTATAGGTCTTGAGCTTTAATTTGTGCTGTCGCTGCTTTTTGGTGCACGTCCCCATCGACAGATATAACTCACGCAAAAGTATCAAAAAACGCCTATTTTAGCAATTTTGACTGAAATTTTCTCAAAAATTTTGGCATGATACGCCATTTTTATGATCAGATTCGTAATCAGCGCTAAAATATCTACCAGAAATAACTTGATAGAACTTAAGGCAAAAAAAAAGGTATCATTTTGTCGACCAGTAAAATTTTTTTTGGAAAGGCTATCGTTTTATGCACATTTGCGCATCTTTAGAAACATTTTTACATTTTTATCTATTAATAAGTTAAGCTTTTGTCTACAAAATAGTTAAGAGAGGGAAAGAGAAAAAAAGAAAGAAAAAAATATATTTCCTTTCGTAATAATTTTTTATTAATACTGAGTCTTTAATTTCAAGGGATCTTGCATATTTTTAAAGTAAAAGTGATTTCGGTCTAATTAACTAAAATTAAAATAAATTGTAGATTAAATAATGTTGATCAAAAACTGTCATGGGCAGAAAGTCTAAAAGGCGGAACAAGTGCAAGATAATAAAAATATTATTTTGCATTTTATATAATTTTTCATAAATTATATCACATTTCTTTTATATATTTATATTACATATTGTTTAATTTTATACTTTAAATTTCATACATTAAAATAAAACAATAATTTCTTTTATTAGACAAATATCTTGTCTTCTTTACGAGGACAATAATAATGCTACGTTTGAACAACGAGGGCAATCGATATGTGTTTTTTATTCGTCCAATCGGCTCAGAAAAATTAAAAATTACTTTACCATACTTTTATTCTTGCTGGGTAGAATAAAAAACGGTGAAGTATGATATGGAAGCGTTCGCTATCTAAAATAAAATGTATCTTTTTCTTGTTTTATTCACTTATTATATATTATTAAGAAAATAGTAATACATTGTGTATCTGCGATATATTCGTATATATTTCTCACCGAAGCGGCACTTTGCAAAGACGCTACAAATACTCCACCGAGAATCAGATGGAAACTTTTAGTACCCCTTTGTAGCAGAAAAAGTATCATGTTTTGTATATGTATTGGAGCCACATACCAACGAACGTTATATCTACAAAACAAAAAAATAAACAAATTGTAGTTAGATAAAATGTGTAAATAAATATTTTATCACACACATGTGAACATACGCGCACCGACACATGCACAGACAAACACATACATATACATATGCATTTTTTTTTTTAATAATCAATTTTATCAAAAATCTTTTTATTTTTGACGTATTTTTAATATCTGGAAAGTAAATATATTTATATATAAAATTGAAATTTTTTTACACTGTAGCAAACAAATATTCATTGTGATCTGTTATTTCTTGTGCAGTGTAATTGTCTAGAAACAAGTACATGTAGTGGCAAATTATGTTAGTCAGAGAGAGTATAAGTTACCCAATGTTACCAGTAAGTGACGCCAAATGAGAATTATGAGACACATGCTATGTATACTATTAGTTTCTTACGCACCATGTTCTATGCATATTATAAAATATGTCAATAGATTAAAAACTACGTTGTGTAATATATCGCTGTTTATGATATAACTTACATAATTGCAAGATTTCGCATAATTATCTAAGATGTGCGGATATCATAGTAGTTTATATATAATTTGTGTTTCTAAGAGAAGATAAGCATGCAATAAATTTTGTAGATCATTTGAACGTTAGAAAACCATTTTGTTATTTTTTTTATCTATGCAGGTTTGTTGCTGTTGTTAATTTCAATTTTATAAAGTGACGGCAGCTCTTTCAGGAATTTTTAGATGAAATTTACCCGAAGAAGATTACAACTCAGGCAAAGCACAACAGCCGCTATCAAGCAGAAGAACGATCCCAAAAAATTGGATATTAAAAAATTACTAAGCCTTTAAATATGAAAGAAGATAATATTATGTGCAAATAAATACTTGTTACGAATATAACAATAATACGAACTTCATAGCTTTGCAATGAATGTTTACAGCACGAATTATTTCCCTACAACTCTGTTCGATGCGCCGTGCGTTCGTTGGAATTTTGTGCGTTGCACGTGCTCGAACTATGGCGGCAGAAGTTTTACCTCCCGGACCGCCTAGTTTATCTTCTCGCAGTTCAGATCAGGAGATGAAATCATGGATATGTAGATGACAATCCAAACAAATTCTTTTATTGCACTCAGTCAAAATAGTACTTATTACAAACAGATCAAAAGAACACAAATGAAAAGGAACTGGTTAGCACGTGTAATCGAGAATACTGCTATGCACGACTGGCCCACACTGCCGGGACGGAACTACAGCGCCCTACCAAAGTAACTAGGCGCTCAGGAGCGTAGGATTAAACGCAAGGCTCCCAACATACTCCCCCCTTTTGAACAACACGTTCAAACAAACAAAAAAAACACAATAAAGCTATCGAAAACAAAATATTACATATCTGAACACGCACGCTTAACATTCACTTACATTGACTACAATGGAAGAAGAGCGACCTTCTTTACGCCTCGTTTATAAACACCATTTGCCGTCTTGACCGTTATGACTCTAACTACGCCATCATCGCCTGGATGAATGGATAGCACTCTACCGCTAGCCCAGTGCAATGGTGTTGTGTTATCTTCTTTGAGCAATACAAGATCTCCTATCTCAATGTTTCTTATATTATTCTTAGTCCATTTCGAACGCTGCTGTAATTCATTTAGGTATTCCTTGCTCCAACGCTCCCAGAAATGTTGTTTTACTCTTTGTATATGTTGCCAGGTAGAAAGCCGATTTGCATGTGTGTGAGTAAAATCATATTCGGGAACACTCGATAAGGATGCATTAATTAGAAAATGAGCTGGAGTTAGGACAAGAGTATCGTTAGGATCTGATGAAAGCGGAGTGAGAGGTCTTGAGTTTAAAACAGCTTCTACTTCTATCACAAACGTATTGAACTCCTCAAAGGTAAACAGAGCATCCCCCACGGTACGGCGCATGTGATGTTTAAAACTTTTTACAGAAGCCTCCGAAATTCCTCCAAAATGTGGCGAACGGGGAAGCGCGAAATACCATTGTATTCCCTGATCGACTAAAGAACGGGAAATAATTTTTTGATTTTCTGATCTTTGTATAAACTCGAATATTTCCTTTAAATTATTGTTAGCTCCTATAAAGTTCGTCGCATTATCCGAGTAGATGGCACGAGCCTTGCCACGACGCGCAAATAATCGTTTTAGGCTGGCAAGGAATGCCTCGGTAGTGAGATCGCTTACAATTTCGAGGTGAATCGCCTTCGTGACTAGACATACAAACACAGCCACATATATTTTAATCTTATTACGATTACGATATTTTTTTTTTTTGATCAAAAACGGCCCGCAGAAATCAACCCCGACATTTTCGAATGGCCTCGCACTTACAACTCTAATCTTTGGCAGATTTCCCATGTGATACTCGGGAATCGCGGGTTTCTAACGATAACATTTTATACATTTTCGGATTACATTTTTTACGCTATTTCGGCCGTTTAGTGGCCAATAATTTTCTCTAATCGCATATAAAGTTGTTTGAGTTCCAGCATGGCACAACCTAACATGAGATTCTCGTATAATGAGCTCGGTAACGTGATTCTTGGACGGTAACAGGACAGGATGCTTTTTATCGAAATCTACGTTTGCGTGCTTCAGCCGACCCCCAACTCGAAGAATCCCATTATCATCTAAAAATGGATTGAGTGAAAGTATATTACTTTTAGCATCTAATGGGCGATTATTAGCTAAGTCTGACAACTCTGACTCGAAATGAACGCGTTGAATTAATTTTATTATGCACGTTTCCACCCCCTTTAGTTCCTCAGGGATGAGATCCTGCGACGTTGCCCTGCCTTCTCGTAACTTGGAACCAAAGCGCAAGCAATATGCGATGACTCTCTTCATTTTGACGAACGACAAAAATTTCTCAAGTAGATTGATATTGTAGGTAGTTGATAAAACAACAGTCTTGCGTTGCTCCGGAATCTCGACCTCTGATACCAGATTTAAAGGCCATGCCTATTCATCGTCAGATAACCAGATGGGTCCATTTTGCCACATATCATTTTGCATGAACTCTCGTGGAAGTTGTCCTCTTGATAAGGCATCAGCTGGGTTGTCTTGTGATGGCACATGTCTCCAATTTGCTAATCCTGTCACTTCTTGTATCTGGGACACTCGATTGGCGACGAACGTTTTTAACTTATGCGGCGGTGTTCGTATCCATTGAAGTGTGATAGTCGAGTCTGACCACAAGAACACCTTATTGAAATCAACTTTCATCGCCTTGGCCGCAACCTCGTATAGCCTCGCGAGAAGTACTGCTGTACACAACTCGAGTCGAGGTAACGACAATCTTTTGAGTGGAGATACTCGAGTTTTTGAGCACACCAGATGAACCGCGCAATTACCTTCCGCATTGGTAGAACGAACATATAATACGGCGCCATAAGCTCTTTCACTTGCGTCCGCAAAGCCGTGAAGTTGTGTGTCGATGGTGTCTTCTCCGCTGACATAGCGTGGAATTGTGAAATTGTTAATGGCTTCGATCTGACTTTTATATTCGGTCCAGATTGTCGCAATGTGCAGGGGGATTGATTCATCCCAATCTAGCTTGTTTTCCCACAGTTGCTGCAATAAGATTTTTGCCTTCACGATGATAGGGCCCAGGAGCCCAAGAGGATCGAAGAGCGAAGCGATTTGCGAAAGCATAATTCGTTTAGTTGTTCGTTGTTGCTCGTTGAACGGCTTCACGATGTGGACCAAACTGTCATTGCGAGGATGCCAATACACTCCTAAGGTCTTCTGGGTTTCGAAATCACGGAGGTAAAAATGAGGATTAATCGACTTCTCAATCGAGCCTTCTAAAATAGATGGCTCATTTGAACACCATTTGCGCAAATGAAAACCACCTCGACTTAATAATTCAATAATCTCGTCTCGTAATCGTTGAATCTCTTCACGGCTGGAAGCACCTGTAAGCAAGTCGTCCACGTAAAAATCTTCTCGAGCGATTCTGCTTGCCAGTGGAAAGCTTTGCCGTTCCTCAATGGCTAATTGTTGGAGTGCTCGAATAGCAAGATACGAGGCAGGAGCGGTGCCATACATTACTGTGCTTAGCTCGTAGGTTTTAATAAGCCCTTCTCGACTATCGCGCCACAATATTCTTTGAAATTTAGCGTCCTCTGGATGGATACGGACTTGCCTGTACATCTTTTCTATATCGGCGCTCAAGACGTATCGATGAGTCCGAAATCTCATGACAATTGCGAATAGATCTTCCTGAATGGTTGGACCGACGAGAAGTGTATCATTCAGCGACGCGCCAGTAGAACTCTTCGATGAGGCGTCGAAGACAACTCTTAACCTTGTTGTATGACTATCTTGTTTAAACACCGGATGATGCGGAATAAAATATCCACCCTCAGTAGCGCCAGAGCCAAAGACCTCTGTCATATGACCCAACGTTTTGTACTCGTGCATAAATTTTGAATATTCTTCTCGTGTCTGAGGATCCTGATTTAATCGTCGCTCCAATGAATACAGCCTCTTTTTCGCAATTTGATAGGAGTCGCCAAGTTCGCATTTCTTATCGTTAAACGAAAGCCTAACTACATACCGTCCGCTCGGGTCTCTAAAAGATGTTTCGATGAAGTGTTTTTCGCACGCTTTCTCAACGTTCGACAAGTGCTTAACGGATGGAACCTCCTCAATTTCCCAAAATTTAGCTACCTGAGAATTTAACGAGTCTACAACTATATTGCACGCAGTGCGAGTTGGCTCGAGCTGTCGACATCTTAAGGCTCCTGATATTATCCAGCCGAGTCGTGTTTTTTATAATATAAGAGATGTATTACGGATTCTAATTTGGCCTACACATAGAAGTTGATAAAAAAGCTCTGCTCCGATGAGCGCGTCGATTTCCGAAGGATTGCAGAAGTCGGGATCTGCCAACGTGATATTCCCGGGCAGATTCAACTCGTGACGATTGATTAATTGGGCAGGAAGCATGTCCGTGATTTGAGAAACTACTAAAAATGATAACTTAGTCCCAAATCGACCATCCCTCGATTGCATACGCGCTGAGACTGAATGCCTAATGTGCGTTAGAGCTTGATTAAATCCGGAAACTGGTATATCAACCCCTTTTTTAGATAGATTTAATACCCCACATAATTTTTCAGTGATGAAATTAGATTGCGATCCGTTATCCAACAAAACCCTGCAAGTGATTGGTTGTCTCTTCTCATCAAATATGTGCACCAACGCGGTGGCTAAAAGGACCTGCGAGGCGGTCATGGAATGAAGGCTCGCGCTCGATTTGACAATTGCTGAACTCGCGTCAACAGATTCCTGATCCCTTGCGTCACTCTCAAAGTGCAGAAGGGTGTGATGTTTGCGCTTGCATTTTCTGCAAGTCCCGGATTTGCAGTCGCTTACTAAGTGATTCGGTCTTAAATAATTGTAACAAAGCCCAAAGGATTTCACAGTGGCAGATCTCGCTTCCGGATTCATTTTTGTAAATTTTTTGCAACTGAATATACCGTGATTTTTTCTGCAAAGTGCACATTCGCTCTTGGATTGCGTAGCCACTAAGGTTTGCTGCGGTTTTTAATTAGTATTGAATCGATTATTATTCGGACGCGATTGATTTCTAAATGATTGACTTGAAGAGTCTTGAGCTATGCTTTCTAGAACGTGACAGCGATTTTTTAAAAAATTCCAAAATTCAGTAATTGGCGGTAACTGCGTATCATTGAGAGAGCGCTCCCATTCTTTATGCGTGTTTCGATCGAATTTTGAAGTTATTAATTGAAACAGCAATGCATCCCATGAATCGGTTGGCTGACCAAGAGCGTGAAGTGCCCCAGTGTGTTTAAAAGCGGAATCGACCAATGATCTTAACTGCGCAGATGATTCTTTGGTTATCGCCGGCAGTTCAAAAAGTGCGCGAACATGACTCTGAATTATTACTCTTTTATTGTCGTAGCGTTCTGTTAAAAGACCCCAAGCTATCTCGTAATTTTGAGGTGACGTTTCTAATGCCTGAATCACGTGAGCTGCCTCGTCGGTTGGAGACGATCTCAAATATTGTAATTTTTGCACGGGCGTGAGATTCCCATTCTCATGCACGATAGATTTGAAATTATCATAAAAACCCAGCCAATCTTCATATTTCCCATTGAAAGTCGGCAGATTGATAGTAGGTAATTTTATGCTCGTTCTCACGTTTTGAGCTGCCGGCGCGATCGCGGCACCCGGTATATTGTCGCGAACTACGGGCGGCCGCAGAGAATCAAGAATGCGCTGAGCGCGTGCTACTGAATTAAAATACGATTCCTCGAATAAATCTCTCTCATTATCGTTGTTGCCACCCTCATCCTTTGACTCGATTTTAGACTGTACGTCGTCAAAGACGTCCCAAGTAAGTTTAATTCTATGTAATCGCTCTGTCAATTGCTGTTCATCCGGATGATCGGCCCATGATTCTATATACGTATTGAAACGAGTCAATTGCGCCTTTATTGTGGCGCGTTTTTGCACGAGCGCACGAGTATTGTCAGTCATGTTGTATAGCGCGACCCTCACGGCACGGACGATATGTAAACTAAAATATATATATGTAATGTACACTCCTCGAAATAAGAATAAGGATAGAAAACCTGTTCTAACGTATTCGACGTTCTCGCAATATATCTCGCTTGTGATTTCGTCGCCTTCAGTGTCGACGCCTCGCTGATGTGCTGTCTCTCTTGCCGTGCTGCCCGGCGATGTCGCGTTCTCCCTCGGTGAAGAGCCTCTGTCTCGATGCTGTACTATAGATGTGTCTTTGTCTCGATGCTCGATAGTATAGGATCTCTCTCTCTCTTTCTCACAATGTACGCCGTGACGACGCTTGCCTTGTCTGTCGTAGGGCACACTTAGTTCGGATTCTCACACTTCACACAGGCTTCGATAGCATTCGAAAAGCCCGTTTTAGTTGAGATAATCCGGCTCAAAGGACCAATTTTATGTTCGATGCGCCGTGCGTTCGTTGGAATTTTGTGCGTTGCACGTGCTCGAACTATGGCGGCAGAAGTTTTACCTCCCGGACCGCCTAGTTTATCTTCTCGCAGTTCAGATCAGGAGATGAAATCATGGATATGTAGATGACAATCCAAACAAATTCTTTTATTGCACTCAGTCAAAATAGTACTTATTACAAACAAATCAAAAGATCACAAATGAAAAGGAACTGGTTAGCACGTGTAATCGAGAATACTGCTATGCACGACTGGCCCACACTGCCGGGACGGAACTACAGCGCCCTACCAAAGTAACTAGGCGCTCAGGAGCGTAGGATTAAACGCAAGGCTCCCAACAAACTCGTTTGTTCATTTTTGTGACCACCTTTTTGTAAAATATCAATTGCATGTTCAATACGGTAACTACGGTAAATAATATTGTTACAGTAATTATATGGTTTGTTTAAGCATATTATTTATATTATTATACATACTTCTAATCTATTTACTTACCAGGCGATACTAAACAGATTGAGAAATATTATCTTACATAAAATTATAATCGTAATACGTTTTGCTTTATTTCCGTACTTTTCTATGATAGCAATTTCATTCTTGTCTGTTATCTCATTACAGACATCTTGAAGTTGCTTTAGCGAAATCCTTACCTATCATGTTAACAATATTGTATGTCGTTTCTCTTTGCAACACTCAAAAATGATTAAAATATGATCTCTATATTCTTTCTTGATCGGATTTAAACTATTTTATTTACTTTGTTTTTAAGTTTTCCGCACTTACATTATAATGATTATAAACTAGAAAGTGAACAATATGTTAAGAAAAAATGAACTATTGAGAGTAACTCGATCGAGTGTAACGAATACGAAGCTCATGTGTATTGTATTCAAAGATACATACACACAGAAAAATTCTGTTGCTAAGTAAAATAATTACTCAGTTTACTTTACTTCTTTTAAGTAACAGTTATCTTTAACAAAGAATATTTTCTTAATAATAGTCTTAAAATAGACTTGTCACAAATTTTAGAAAAACACATTATCATTTACTTAAAAAAAGTAAATATTTTCTTTTGAAGATTATTATAAAATTTTATCGAAGAAAAGTCAAATATGGTTAATTTAATGTAAGAAAATTTATTAGATCAGAAAAATTTAGTGTATTTCTCCCAATTATATAATTTAATATTCTTGATTGAAGTATTAAATTTACTAGAATTCAGAATACATTTTGAATAAGTTTAATGCTTATGATGAACTTATGATAGATTTGCGGATGTATGAACTTTTGAAATATTTGAAACAGGTAATATTTATTTCTATATAGTATGTATTTTTCTGTGTGTATGTATGTCAATAGTGCTTAATGATTTACACGCTTACAATATCGGCGTGAATCCAAAATGAATTGTAATTGATCGCGAAACAAAGATAAAAGAATGCCGAAGATAAAACCTTATATATAAGATCCAGAGTACATTCCGCTGTTATAAATGTTGTTAACTGTAAATATTAATATTATTCACCGTGTTAAAAAAGCTTTGTTATTTGCTTATAAATTCTAAATTTTTCGTTAATCTATTACGTACAATAATTTAGTAAAAAGGGTATATAATTAATAATTATATGTATTATAACAGCAATAATTATACAGAAAACAATTACTATGTTATATAATTATGTTTAAATCTTACATGCGATAAAATTAAAATAATGCATTCATTCATATATGTCAATATAATATGCGCGGTTTTGTAATAAAATACAATGGAAACGACAACGTGTCGAACGAAGGAAACTTGCGTACATATCGATCTTAGCTCTGTGTGCCGAGAATCGTTGTTCCTCAATTTCCTTGATGTGTTATGAAAATTTTCGGCAATATTTCGGTGAAGCGAGGGGGGGATTTAAGGCGGGAGGAGGCATGAACCAAGCATCCATCTCTTCCGTGGCAGCGGCACTGTCGTGTCTGTGTAGGGCGTTTACACACTTCCTCAGCCCGACAAATAATTGTTAGAAAACAACATTTGCGGGTCTGAAAAAATATGCGAGGTACAAGTGGCTGAATCGGGAATCGAACCCGAGTCTTTCGCTTTCTGGGCAACTGCTCTTACCACTGAGCTATTCAGACCTCACACCTTACGCCACTCTAACACAGTACATACGACTCCAGAGCGATGTTGGAATCTCGCTCAATGGATGCAGTGTCGATTACCACGGAGAGACGAAATCCCCAGCACGTCTCCAGAGCGGTCCAAATCATAACGATTGAAAATTGGCGCCCGTAGCCGCTCAGCGATGAGTCTTGACTCGTCACCAGTATGAATGGAAGCCTCCTCGAGTAGTCCATCCTAAACCACTACGCCTAAGCAGCCCCCTCTTCTGCTCCCAATTAATAATACGATCTTCCACCGTCACCACGTGGTGGATCTAGTGGACAGACAACTGAAATGCGATAAAAGTTATCAGAATACCATAAAATAAAATTAATTGAAGTTCAATTAGGAGCGATCGCTGGTAAGGCCACAAACCAATGATAAGCAACAATATTAGGTTAATATTAAAATTTTGAGTCTCGAGACAGATCATCTCTCCGTGACTGTCGACACAAGTTTGACAGAAAAATAGTACAAATATTCACTTATCGCTTCCTTCTCGATTTATCGTCCGCTTCAAGCACTACTTTTTTTCATAGTATAAATTTTACAGTAATTTCCTTAATTCGATAAATAGAAAATTATGAAAGTAATGCATTGTAACTACTTGGGTGCAAAATTAAGCAATTACGTAATTATATTGTGTTCAGGAAATATCGCTCCCTGTTCTCAATACTTGCACCGGCATCTCACTCACTCTAGTCCTTCTCTCTTGCATTCTCTCTCTCTTCCTTTTGCCTCATGTTCGCGGCCGTGACCCAATCCCGTAGCCTATCCTATCAATTTAACCAATCAAAAGCACGCTCTCAGGACCTTATCCGCGCTCCTGCGTCGATATCGACCCTTCCGGAAATCCTCGATCATTCCGTGAGTACACGTTGCAAGGACAAGTGTCGTAGTACGCATCGGCCTACATCGCATATTACTTAGCAGTTTTTATCACGATCGAATCTATTCTTCATCGGTTCGGCTCTATTTGAGACTTTGATCAGTAATCCTCTGTTAATCCGTTTCGGACCGTCTCATTTTGTGATTGTGGACGATTATTATCTGTAGCAAGGACTCATAACAGTGCGGGTCGTTAGTTCAAATAAAACGGTCGTTCTCTGGGCGGAATCTCTCATCGCTCGCGGACTGGGCGGAATCTCTCATCGCTCGCGGACTATCTCATTAAATTCAGTGATATCTACTCCGTTTTCCAAAGACATTACATGTGATCTTGAGTGATAAGTACCGCGTAGTTAAAGATTATCAAACACGTGGACAAGTGCGGCTCATATTACTCGGTGGTTGAGAATCATTAACAGTTCGTCCCGACACCCCCCGAAACCAGACATTCCTCGGGTAGTTATTAAACATATTGTTTTAGGAATTTTCTTAGGTGAAAATTCATGAATAAATGATCGATTTGACATTAAGAGCAATTTAACAGAAGTTATTTTCTCACAGAAAAGTATTCATGAGAGAACTTTTTTACACGAAAGTCGCGCAGTCACAAACGCTACTTTTCGGTAATGCATCTGTTTCATTCTGTTGTATACACTGCTAAAAAGCACTCATTTAAGTTGTGCTGAATATCAGCAGTGTTTAAAGTGGTACTATCAAAGCATGTTATTCTTCAATGAAAGTCATTTTAGTACACACTATTTGTTTAAATTCTTTTACTCTTTAATATTTTATATTTTCTAATAATTTTCTTAATTTTTTTAATTTTTATTTATTAAAAACTATCTCATCATTATTAATTTTAATTTTTAAAATTTTTATTCAGGAAGCCTTTTAAATCAGCACCTCTTAACCGATCAGCACTATCAACTACAACCCAGGTAGCAAGGTGTTGTCATTATAACGTCATTTTAAGGTCATTTCTCGTCATATGACGTCAGTCGACTAAATAATGACGTAACACAGATGTGATATTTTTGACGACATATTATCGTCACAGAAGTAACGTCATTTAATCGTCTTTTTAAGGTTATTTACTGATCAATTAACTAATGTTGTTAAAATACGTCAATATTAAAATTATCGTATTTATATAAGGAAAATAATAAATATTTTATGATACTTATAAAGTTTACATGACTTTCTGTTCAAAACCCTTGAAAATACAGTATTATTATATTACAAAACAATGAAATATTGTTTAATATTAATAATATAATTAAGAATTTGATGTGCATGTTTATCTATATCGAAAATTATTATTTATTTAATATTTCATGAAAAATGTTACTGCACGCAACATTTCAAAACTTTATAAAAAGATAGTTCATACTTCAGCCGCTAGTTCGTTTATTTACCGCTATGCGACGCGCGATGCGCATTATCTCGCATTTGAGTTTCAGTCATGAAAATTATATAAAGCTTCGAGCAACTGGCAGGAGATTAAAAATGTATTTATTTCTATCAATTTAATTTCTGATGCAATCCCAATATAGGGAATTCAGATATTAGACTGATAATTTTAAAAGTCGGTCAGATAAATGTCCGAAAAAGTTAAAATCATCCGTTTATATATATATATATATATATATATATATATATATATAAAATCATATTTATTACATTTGTAATTCCATTAATATATTCCATAATAATTCTATGTTTATTATTCTATTTGATAAAGGGTTAAAAATCCAATGGATTTGTACAATTGAAAGAACGGTAAATTTTGAGAAAGCTAGTCAAAGTTTACCAATTTTATACGTCATCTTATATTAGAGAAATGTCGTCATTTTATCGTCATAGATATGACGTCAACGGTCTGTGACTTAGGACCGTCATTCTAACGTCACTTTTACGTCGTTTCAAAAGTGAATTTGACGTAACCAGTGACTAAAAAATGACGTTATAATGACGACACCTTGCTACCTGGGAATATATTTTAATTTCATCCAATTTGGCCGAAGTAACTTTTACATTTAAAGTGATGCGGTCCTTTAGATAAAAAAATATGTTAATTGATATTATTATATAAATTGCTCTTTTTTCGGACTTAGAGTAATTAGTCAATGAATACGATACAAGTAAGTAGCATTAAAAATAAAATGCATCTATTATTTCGGCTTTTACTAACAAAGAATACTAATCACAAAATTATTATTTTGCATTTTTTATAATATTTCTAAAATTATATTACATTTTTTTATACATTTATACTATATTCAACTTCGTTATTATTAAATTTGGTATTTTAAACTTTATACATTAAAATGTAACAATAATTTTCTTTTATCAAACACAAAGAGAGACGTTGTGTTTATTTGTGTATTATTTTCTGCGAAGGTAATAATAATGCTATATCTGTACCTCGAAGACATTCGATACGTGTTTTTTTCGTTTAATTGGTTTAAAATAATTAAGAATTACTTTACCATACTTTTAATTTTGCCGAGTAGAATAAAAAACGGTGAAGTATGATATAGAAGTGCTCGCTATCTAAAATAAAATGTATCTTCTTTGTTTTATTCACTTATTATATATTATTGAAAAAATTGCAAGACGTGCACGACATATTGTGTATGTGCAATATATTTGCATATATTTCTCACCGAAGCGGCACTTTGCAAGGACGCTACAAATACTCCACCGAGAATCAGATTGAAACCTATAGTACCCCTTTGCAGCAGAAAAAGTATCATTTTTTGTATACGTATTGGAGCCATGTACCAATGGATATGTTATATCTACAAAATAAGAAATGAAAAAATTCTAATTAAATAAAATTTATAAATATTTTTTGTTATTGCATGCACGCGCGCGCATACACATGCACATATATATATATATATATATATATATATATATATATATATATATATATATACATATGCATATTTATTTTCTTTTTCAATGCATATTAACTTTATCAAAAATTTCTATATTATAATTTTGACTTATATTATAAATATTTGCAAAACAAATACATTCGTATAAAAAGTTGGAATTTTCCTTACATTGTAGCAAACATATATTCATTGCGATTTTTTATTTCTTGTGCAGTATAATTGGCTAGAAACAAGTACAAATAGAGAACAATTAAAATATTTAGCGATAGTACAAGTTGTCCAATGTTACCAGTAAATGAAGCCAACTGAAAATTATGAGACACAAGCTATGTATATCATTAGCTTCTTATGCACCATACCATTCTATGCATATTATAAATTATGTCAGTTGATTAAGATTTACGTTTAATAATATGTCGCTATTGTGTAGCTTACATAATTGCAAGATTTTGCATGATTTTCTAAGAAGTGTACGGATATCATAGTAGTCTAGATATAGTTTGTGCTTCTAAGAGAGGATAAGCATGCAATAAAGATTGTTTGATCTTTAGAAAACCATTTTGTTATTTCTTTTTATCCATGCAGGTTTGTTATTGACTAATTTTAATTTTGCAAAATGGTGCACTGTTCTTTCAGGAATTTGTAGACGAAATTTCCCCGAAAAAGATTGCAACTTAGGCAAAGCACACCAGCCGCTATCAAGCAAAAGAACGATCCCGAAAAATTGGATATTAAAAAATTACTAAGCCTTTAAATACGAGAGAAAATATATATTATTATGTGCAAATAAATACTTGTTATGAATAAATAACAATAATACGAACTTTATAGCTTTGCAATGAATGTTCACAGCACGAATTATTTCTTCACAACTCTTTTGTTCATTTTTGTAACCACCTTTTTGTAACATACAAATTGCCTGCTCGATACGGTAACTGTAAATAATTTTGTTGTAATTATATGGTTTGTTTATACATATTATTTAAAATGTTGTACGTATTTTTACTCTGTTCACTTACCAGGCGATACTAAACATTGCGCAAGTATGTTGAAGATACGTTAAGAGCATAGTTCCTGTCGCTACCATTGCTAATGCGCCTATACAACATGCTGCGTGTCTATGCAGCGTAATTAAATAGGAATATTTTTCTTGATCAATAAAATATTCTGTCATAATATGTACCAAAGAATGTGATCGAGATTTGTTTATGAAAACCATAATGTGAAGAATGTGCGGCCAAATATATAGCAAAGTAAAAGTAAATTGATAGAATATGCCAAGAACTAAAAAAGATTTCAAAATAATCATGTAAATCAACAGATATATTATTGTTCTTTAATTTTCTAAGTTTCTTATAATTTCCATTTATTTAATTGAATGTAAAAAGATTTTGAAATATAAAAAAAGACCGAGAAATATTATCTTACATAAAATTTTAATCATAATGCGTTTTACTTTGCTTCCTACTTTCTCATAATAGCGATTTCATTTTTGTCTTCTATCTTATTACACACATCTTGAAGTTGTTTCAGCGAACTCCTTAACTATCATGTTGATAATATTGTATGTCGTTTCTCTTTGCAACATTCAAAAATGATTATGATATGGCCTCCGTATTCTTTCTTGATCGGATTCAAATTAATTTATTTTTTTGTACTTTGTTTTTTTAGTCTGCACTTACATTATAATGATTAGAGAAAAGAAAGTGAACGATATGTTAAGAAAAAATAAAATATCTAGAATAACTCGATCCAGAGTAATGAATACGAAGCCCGTATGTATTGCATTCAAAGATACATATATCAATGATGCTTAATGGTTTACACGCTTACAATATCGGCGTTAATCCAAAATGAATTGTATTTGATCGCGAAGCAAACGTAAAAGAATGCCGCAGATATAACTTTATAGATGAGATCCAAAGTACATTCCGATGTTATAAATGTTGTTAACTATAAATATTAATGTTATTCATTATATTTAAAAAGCTATATTATTCGATTTTTAGTCTATAAATTCTCAATTTTTCGTTAATCTTTTATGTAATTATTTAGTAAATGAAGTTTATAAAATTAATAATTATATGTAATTATAACAGTTGTGACGCGGTCACCTCGCTCGACGCTTGGATCGGCTCGTCGGTGTCCGGGTTTGAGAGGAGAGGAGATTCAAGCTTGCGTAGACACAGTATAGGTAGAAAAGATAGTTTATTGAAAGCGAAATATATACAGAGTAGCGTGCAGGGCCGTGCGGTGTTAGGCGTGCGCTTGACGGCAAACAGGCGCTAGGACGCGAGCGCAGCGGAAAGTGCAAGCGCGATGCGGTCGGCGTGAAGCGATGTGCAGCGCGAAGCGGATTCGACTTAATACGACTTTATATACATGCGCATTAGCTTAGTAACGACGGTGACGTTATTTACACGCGGGTTGATCGCGACGCGGTTATCCCAGTCGGGCTTATTCCTAGCGGTTTATGATTACAGCGCGATTCGCAGGCGCGGACTTATAATTAACCGGACTTATAATTAACCGGACTTATTACTAGCAGACTTATAATTACGGCGCGCTTCGCAGGCGCGGACTTACAATTAACCGGACTTATTACTAGCAGGCTTATAATTACGGCGCGGTATCTTCATGCACTTATGACTACGGTTAGGTTAGGCGGCTGGGTATTGCCGGCAGGCCCGAGTTTCACGTCGAGCTCCGCCTGCAATGGAAACCGGAGATACCCGGCGAGGCTGAGAAAACCTCAGCCCGGGCTGGTACGAGAAACTGGAGAAACCTAATAGGGCCAAGAGAAACCTTGGCTCGTAATGTAGCGAGAGCCAGAGAAACCCGGCAGAGCTAAGAAAGCCTTAGCCCCAAGAGGTAGTAGGTAGATCGGTGTCAAGAGCTGGGTGTCGGGACAGGATCTGGTCTCGATGCCTCGGCCGGCCGGGCTTATATACCCGGCCGGCGTCCCCACTGTACGTTGTCGGTCCGCTGGTGGGAGTCGGTCCTTCGTAGGGCAAGCAAGATAGCACGAACGGCGCACGCGCGAGCGAGATAGCACGAACGGCGTACGTGCGAGCAAGATAGCACAAGCGGCGTGCGTGTGAGCGAGATAGCGTGCGTAGCGGACGGGCAAGTAGGATAGGTATAGCGGGATGAGCAAGCGAGACATGCGTGGTTATATATATATATCTATATTTGAAACATATTTACACTATTTACATTATTATATATAGTGACGACCCTGTCGTTACACAGTAATAATTATACACAAAACAATTATTATTATATGATTATATTTAAATCTTACGTGCAACAAAATTAAAATAATGCATTGATTTTTATGCGTCAGTATAATACGTGCGATTTCGAAATAAAATACAATGGAAATACCTGGAATAGGATAAAAGTCATCAAAATACCGTAAAGTAAAAATAATTGAAATTCAATTAGTGGCGATCGCTGATAAGGCCATAAGCCAATGATAAGCAACAGAATTCGGTTGATGTTAAAATGTTGAGTCTCGAGGCAAATCATCTTTCTGTGACTGTCGACACAAGTTTGACAGAAAAGCAGTACACGAATATTCATTTATTCCCCTCTTGATTTATCGACCGCTAAATTTTCTTAATTCGATAAATAGAAAATTGTTAATAACGCATAGTAACTACTTTAAATTGTGTGGAAAATTGGACCATTACGTAATTACATAATTTAAGAAATTTTCTTAGGTGAAAATTCATGAATAAACGATCAATTTTACATTAAAAGCAATTTAACAGAAGTTGTTTTTTTTTTTGCAGAAAAGTATTCATGAGAAGACATTTTTATGCAACAATCGCGCAGCCGCAAACGCTACTTTTTGGTAACACATCCGTGTCATTCTATTGTATACATTGCTGAAAAGCACTCGTATATAAGTGTGCTGAATATCAGCACATGTCATCGTGTTTAAAGTGGTACTACCAAAGCATGTCTTTCTTCACTGTAAGTTATTTTAGTATATATTGTTTGTTTAAATTCTTCTGTTTTTTAATATTATATATTTGTTAATAACTTTTTTAACTTTCTTAATATTCACTTACTAAAAGCTATCCCTATCATTATTAGTGTTAATTTTTAAACTTTTTATTTCGGATGACTTTTGATCCGCACTTCGTAACCAATAAGCACCATCAACTACAACATATTTTAATTTTACCCAAGTAGATTAAAGCCATTTCATATTTAAAATGATGCGGTCCTTTAGAAAAAAGATATTTTTTAATTGATATTATTATAAATTGCTTTTTTTGGACTTGTAATATTTTGGCAATGTATACAATACAATTAAGTAATATTAAAAATAAAATACATCTATTAATTTTTGCTAACAAGAGATATTAATTGTAAATTAATTACATACATTATCCTGCATTTTATATAATTTTTCTATAATTATAACACATTTGTTTTACACATTTACACTATCTTCAGTATTGTTATCGTTAGACTTTATAATTATAACCCTTATACATTAAAATGTAAAATGTAACAATAATTTATTTTTTATTAAACAGAGATTTTGTTTTTTCTATAAGGGTAATGATAATGCTATATCTGAACCTCGAGGACAATCAATACATGTCCGTCCGATCAATCGACTTAATACCATCTTTTAATTTTGCCGGGTAGAATAAAGGACGGTGAAGTATGATATAGAAGCGCTCGTCAACTGTAATGAAGCATGTAACGTGTATTTTTTTGTTTTGTTTTCTTATTACTTATACGTTATTATAGAATTTATAAAATATTGTGTATGTGTGATATACAATATTTGCATATATTTCTCACCGAAGCGGCACTTTGCATGGATCCTACAAATACTCCACCGAGAATCAGATTGAAACTCATAGTACCTCTTTGCAGCAGAAAGAATATCATTTTTTGTATACGTATTGGAGCCGTGTACCAACAGACATTATATCTACGAAATAATAAATAGAAAAAAATTCTAATTAAATAAAATTCTTAAATAATTTTTTTTTTCTTTTTATCACGCGCGCGCGCATACACACACACATATATATACATGCATATTGGTTTTTTTTGTTTTTTTTTAAAGCATATTAACTTTATCAAAAATCTGTAATTTTGACTTATGTTAATATAAGTAACTGCAAAACAAATACACTCGTATGTCACGTCCTGGCAATTCCGATTGATTCAGT
Organism: Formica selysi; assembly: GCA_009859135.1. NCBI lineage: Eukaryota > Metazoa > Arthropoda > Insecta > Hymenoptera > Formicidae > Formica > Formica selysi. Next base: position 2,275,831 of record CM020820.1, read on the forward strand.
GAGACAAGAAGTCTCAATTGTTTCGTTAAACTTTTTGCGGGACGTTTAAGTATCGGATTCTTCCTGCAGTTAAGGGGAAAAATCCCAGGAAAATTAACTGCTGCGAGCTTGGTCCTACACTGATGTGGATAAGGTTGAGAAATTATACCGACGTTAAAGGTATAAATTTAAACTCTTTATTTCAACAAAAATTAATCCAAATCTTCTTATTTTCTGTCTCCTAATACTCCTAATAATGACGCCTTAATAATAGCATAAGTGTAAGTGCAAATTAGCGTAAGTAAGTATAAGAGGGTAAGAGTGTAAGAGTGTCCGGTCTCTCGCAATGGATGTTTTCATCTTTATATATTTTTAAAATTGAGAAGTGAGGTCAATGTCAAATTTTGGAGTTTTAGGAATAAATTCTTTAAAGGTTACAAATTATTCTAAGAAAGAATCTTTTTCTTTGGCGCATTTCTTTGATAGTCTTTCAAAAGAAAGTTTTCTAATAATGCATATTAATTGATTCTCTGAATGCAATGTTTATTCAAGGTCGCGTTTTATGTATTAGTTAAAAATATATATTTAACTAATATATTTATATATATATATATATATATATATATATATATATATATATATATATATACATATATATATATATATATATATATATATATATATATATATATATATATATACAGGGTGAGTCATTTTAATCAACGCACGCAAATATCTCATAAAGTAAGCAAGATGGAAAAAAATGTTTTATACAGAAGTTGTAGGGTTCAGAGGGGGACACATGATGAAAATATGGACTTGACCTTAAGTGACTTTTTCAAGGCCAAGTCAATGTGATCAATATTTTCTTAAATGGAAGCCCACATTTTTTATTGCATATTCTTGTAGCTTATCTCGAAAGCTTTTCAAAACACTATAATAAAGTATTTTTTCATTAAGTACTTTTTGAGTTATTTTATATTTTAATCTGACATATTTTGATATAAAAAATAAAATATCTCGTAAAATATTTAGTTTTCGATAATCTTACCGTAATACTTTTATGTACAGAATAATAAGACAAATCAATTAGTGTAAAGAAAAAAACAAATAATTATTTTAAAAAATACATTGTAAATAATTACATACTTTTTCTTAAAAACAATTATTTTTTTTATACTAATTGATTTGTCTCATTATTCTGTACATAAAAGTATTACGGTAAGATTATCGAAAACTAAATATTTTACGAGATATTTTATTTTTTATATCAAAATATGTCAGATTAAAATATAAAATAACTCAAAAAGTACTTAATGAAAAAATACTTTATTATAGTGTTTTGAAAAGCTTTCGAGATAAGCTACAAGAATATGCAATAAAAAGTGGGAAGTTCCGTTTAAGAAAATATCGATCACATTGACTTGGCCTTGAAAAGGTCACTCAAGGTCAATTCCATATTTTCATCATGTGTCCCCCTCTGAACCCTACAACTTTTGTATAAAACATTTTTTTCCATCTTGCTTACTTTACGAGATATTTGCGTGCGTTGATTAAAATGATTCACCCTGTATATATACATACATGTATATATATATGCATTATATAATTTATAATATTTTGAATCAGAAATATAGGTATGGATTACAATAAATGACTCTTTTTGAAAAATTTATAATAACGTTACTCATTTGTCATAATTAGATTGATCTCAATTTTTTTAGGCGTAATTTACATAATTCCTATATGATTTAGTATAGTAAATAGAGGCAGTCTGCTTAAAAGAACGCTTTTATATCTATCCTTGTTATATCTCTCCTGTTTTATGGCAGTTTTCGTATAAGTCTATTTCGCTCGCATAAACAACTCATACATTTTTTTTCTCAGATTCGCGCTTTATTATAGGTTACATATAAGTGTTGGATGTAAAAAATATTGAGAAAAAAGAATATTTGTGGGATTTAGAAGCTGCGGAACATGACAAGTATATGAAATTAAAATTTTTCTTACACTGTAGCAAACACATATTCATTGTGATCCGTAATATCTTGTGCAGTATGATTGGATAAAAACAAGTACATGTAGAGGCTAATTAAAGTAAGTAGAGATAATATGAGTTGCTCAATGTTATCGGTAAATGACACAACCTGAAAATTATGAGACACATATTACGTGCTTATCATCGATTTTCTACACATGACACTGTACTATGCATATTATAAAATGTGAGTAGATTAAAATTATTTCGATATTTGTCTCTAGCAATGTGGGTTTGTTGACTAATTTTAATTTCACAAAGTGGCGCACTGTTCATGCAGGAATTTGTAGACAATATTTACCCGAAGAAGATTACAGCACAAACAAACCATGCCAGCCGCTATCAAGCAAAAAAACGATCCCTCAAAATTGGATATTAAAAAATTGCAAAGCCTTTAAATATGAGAAAGTTTATACAATATTATCATATGTATTAAATGTTTGTTATTAATATAACAAAAATACTAACTTCATTGCGTTACAATGAATGTTTACAGCACGAATTATCTCCTTACAACTCTTTTGCTCATTTTTGAAACCACATTTTTGTAAAATATCAATTGCCTGCTTGATACGGTAACTGTAAAAAATTTTGTTATTATAACTATATAGTATGTTTGAGCATATTATTTAAATTATTATACGCACCTCTCTACTTTGTATACTTACCAGGCGATACTAAACATTGCACAAGTATGTTGAAAATATGTTATAAACATAGTTCCTGTCGCTATCAGTGCTATTGTGCCGATCAAACCTGCTGCATGTCTATGCAGCATAATTAAATAGGAATATTTTTCTTGATCAATAAAATATTCTGTCACTATATACGGCGAAGAATGTGAACAAGATTTGTTTGTGAGAACCGTAATGTGACGAATGTACGACCAAATATATATCAAAGTAAAAGTAAATTGATAGAATATGCCAAGAACTAAGAAAGATTTTAAAATAATCATATAAGTCAACAAATATATTATTACTTAATTTTTTAAATTATATTAGAATTGAAATTTAATTATTTGAATGTAAAAATGTATTGGAATATAAAAAGAAAAGTTATCTTACATGTAAGTGCAATCGTAATACGTTTTGCTTTGCTTCCATACTTTTCTATGATAGCCATTTCATTTTTGTCTGTTATCTCATTACACACATTTTGAAGTTGCTGCAGCGAACTCCTTAACTATCATGTTAACAATATTGTATGCAATTTTTTTTACAACATTCAAAAATTATTATAATTGGGCCTCCGTATTTTTTCTTGATCGTATTTGAGCTAGTTTGTCTACTTTATATTTTTCTTTAATCTCATATTATAATGAGTAAGAAATAGAAAGAGAATATATTAAGAAAAAATAAACTATACAGGGTAAGCCATTTTAATGTACCCACTGAAATATCCTAAAATCTATAAGTTTAAGACAAAAATGTTTTAGACAAAAGTTGTATGATTCACAGGGGACACATGATTAGAATATGGACTTGACCTTGAATGACTTTTTCAAGGCCAAGTCAATGTGATCGATGTTTTCTTAAATGGAAACCCCCATTTTTTATTGCATATTCTTGTAGCTTATCTTGAGAGCTTTTCAAAACACTATAATAAAGTATTTTTTCATTAAGTACTTTTTGAGTTATTTTATATTTTAATCTGACATATTTTGATATAAAAAATAAAATATCTCGTAAAATATTTAGTTTTTGATAATCTTACCGTAATACTTTTATGTACAGAATAATGAGACAAATCAATTAGTAAAAAAATTAATTGTTTTTAAGAAAAAGTATGTAATTATTTACAATGTATTTTTTTAAACAATTATTTGTTTTTTTCTTTACACTAATTGATTTGTCTCATAGTTCCTGTCGCTATTATTGCCAATATGCCTATGCAATTTGCTGCATGTCTATGCAGCGTAATTAAATAGGAATATTTTTTTTTATCAATGAAATATTCTGTCAGAATATGCACCGAAGAATGTAATCGAGATTTGTTTGTGAGAACCATAATGTGACGAATGTACGGCCAAATATATAGCAAAATAAAAATAAATTGATAGCATACGCCAAAAACTAAAAAAGATTTCAAAATAATCATTTAAATCAATAGATATATTATTACTTAATTTTTAAAATTATATTACAATTGAAATTTAATTATCTAAATGTAAAAAAATATTAAAATGTAAAATAAAAATCGAGAAACATTATCTTACATGTAAGTGTAATCGTAATACGTTTTACTTTGCTTCCGTACTTTTTTATGATAGCGATTTCATTTTTGTCTGTTATCTCATTACAATTACACACATCTTGAAGTTGCTGCAGCGAACGTCTTAACTATCGTGTTAACAATATTGAATACCATTTTTTTTGCAACATTCGAAAATTATTATTATTGATCTTCCGTATTCTTTCTTGAATCGAATTTGAGCTAGTTAGTCTACTTTATCTTTTTCTTTAGTTTTATATTATAATGAGTAAAGAATAGAAAGTGAAGGATATGCTAAGAAAAAAATGAACGAATATATTGATCGAAAGTAACAAATACGGAAGCCGGTATATACTGCATTCAAAAATATATTTATCAGTAATGTTTAATAGTTTTCATCCTTACAATATCGGCGTTAATCCAAAATGAATTATATTTGATCGCGGAACAAACATAAAAGAATGCCGAAGATAAAACTTTATAGATAATGTCCAGATTACATTCCGATGTTATAAATGTTGTTAACTGTAAATATTAATGTTATATACTATATTGAAACTTTGTTATTTGTTTATTAGTTTATAAATTCTCAATTTTTCGTTAATCTATTATGTACATTAATTTAATAAAAGAAATATATAATTACTAATTATATGTAATTATAAAAGCAATAATTATACAGAAAACAATTACTATGTTATATAATTATATTTAAGTCGTATATGCAATAAAATTAAAATAATTCATTGATTCTTATATGTCAGTATAGTATGCGCAAATCCCTAATAAAATACAACAAAGAAATTCTGACGTACCTGAAATATAATAAAAGTCATCAGAATACCATAAAATAAAATTAATTGAAGTTTAACTACAGGCGATCGCTGATAGGGCCATAAGCCAATGATAAGCAACAGTATTCGGTTGATGTTAAAATGTTGAGTCTCGAGGCAGATCATCTCTCCGTGACTGTCGACACAAATTTGACGGGAAGCAGTAAACGAATATTCACTTATCCCCCTCCTCTCCTTTTCGATTTATCGACCACTTGATGCACGACTTCTTTCTATAGTATAAATTTTATTATCAGTAATTTTCTTAATTCGATAAATAGAAAATTGTGAATAACGCATAGTAACTACTTTAAATTGCGTAGAAAATTGGACAATTATGTAATTACATAATTTAAGAAATTTTCTTAGGTGAAAATTCATGAATAAACGATCAATTTTACATTAAAAGCAATTTAATAGAAGTTATTTTCTCGCAGAAAAGTATCTTCATGAGAAGACATTTTTATGCCACAATCGCGCAGTCGCAAACGCTTCTTTTTGGTGACGCATCTGTTTCATTCCATTGTGTACACTGCTGAAAAGCACTCGTCTAAGTTGTGCTAAATATCAACACAAGTCAGCATGTTTAAATTGGTACTATCAAACATATTATTCTTCACTAAAAGTCATTTTACTATGTACTTATTGTTTAAATTCTTATATTTGTTAATATTTTATATTTCCCAATAATTTTCTTATTATATTAGCTTTTACCATTTGCTACCAAAAATATTAAATTTAAGACTTTGTTTCCATTAATATATATGTTTTTAAATCATATATATTTAAATGTATATAAAACACATTAGATGTATCAGTATGTATATCGCATTAGAAAAAAGATACGTTCTTACGGAAAGTGAATAAGTATAATTTCTTCTCACCCTGAGCCTATTGCTGTTATTATTGAACAATTATTATCGCTCTGCTAACACATTATTCACGGATAAAACCAGAAACAACAAGCATGTCGGACTGTTGGAAGTCTTAAATGTCTGACCAACGAAGACTGCATACATTTAACAGTCAATCATAAAATGAATTTCGTCGCGATACGTTTACCAATGCAAAAAAGAATTGATCCGCTTATCTTCTTCTTTTGATCAGCCAATTGAATTATGCTATAGTTTCATTTTACTACCTTAAATTTTAATATAAATTGTTTAATTTAATATAAATATAACATAATATATCACCGTGTCACGTATCACCTTGAGATCGAATCACTTGGAAATTTACATTTTCCCTCGCAAAACAGTGTATAATCAAGCGATCAATTTCGACGCTGACGGAAATATAACACATGTTTACTTCCCATAGAGAAAAACTCTACGAACGAAAATTTCTCTTGATGACAAATGCGTATTTGATACTTTGCAGCGTTGTATTTTAACGCCCTATATCCTAGCTCGTGCAGTCGTAATTTATAGGTCAATCCTACAGAGAAATATACTGGTTGTTCCCTTTAAAATACGTATTAATTAGAAATTTATTGATAAATATAAAATTTTTATTGAAGAAACTATCGTGTTTCATGCACATTTGTACATCTTTCCAATATTTTTACATTTTTATTAATTAATTGAGCTTTTGTCTACAAAACAGTTAAAAAAAAAGAAAGAAAGAGAAAGTAAGAAATGTGGTTTTTTTTCTAAATAGTTTATCATTAATATTATATTTATTTTCAAAGAACTCCGCACATTTTAAATGTAAAAGTGGCTTCGGTCAAATTGGCAGAAATTGAAATATGTTGTAGTTTAGATAATACCGCTCAAAAGTCTTCACGGATAAGGAATTTAAAAATTAAAACTATAAATTATAAAATAGCTTAAAGTGAGTATATTATTGCAACTTTTAAAAATTTTTCCTTATCTTACTATCATACCTTCTTAAACCGAATATTGTGAAGAATCACTTTATATCAACAAATTCGGGTAGTTTCATGTAAGAAAATGAAGATAACCTTGAAATATCCTCATGACTTTCATCCAAGATCAAACAAATGGTACCCTCTTATGTCCCTCTCGAAATCATAAAATTATTGCACGAACTATTTTTCGATTTTCAAAACCTTAATTTTCGAGAAATATCAATACGTTATTTTAAATAACCCACCCTGTATACGTACGAAAAATATTTTTACGTGGGTAGACTGTGTTGTAACATAAAGAAAACGAGAACTATAACGTGGAGCAGAAAATGTGGAAATTACGTATTTTAATGGTTTCCATTGACACTCACTATACATTATCCTATCATATATTGTTTTGATATTTGAACTTTTTGCTCATGAAAACTTTTAATTAGCATCAACTAAACTACAATATCTTTAAATTTCAGCTAATTAGACCAAAATCACTTTTACATTTAAAACGTGCGGAATCCTTTAAGAATAATGAATTTTAAATGATATTATTACAAACTGCTCTCTTTTGGATTTGAAATAAGTATATAATATATATAATATAATTAAGTAATATTTTTAAAAAAATATTAATAAAAAATATTTATTAATTGCGCTTTTATAAGGAAAGATACTAATTATAAAAACATGATCTTGCATTTTTTTAAATATTTCTATCTAAAATTATATCACATTTAATTTACATATTTATATTATATTCGATGTTGTTATCGTTAAATTTTATATCAAGCGACGTGCTAGCGTCGCGACGCCAAGTATATAAAAAAATTTCCTTCCGGCTTGTCAACAGTTTTGCCTACGTACAGGGGCCGCGGCGCTATCAAGTAGGTTATCCGGAGTTTTCTGATAAACTTTCGATTAAGAGGATCTTGACCATCATTTTTTTACCGACCGAATGCAATTTTTTGGTTTTACCAGTTTTTGTAATGGCTATACAGAATTACAAATGCTTTTACATGATTAAAGTACATACATCAATGTTCAATGGGACAATCGACTTTATGTTAAAAACAAAAAAAAGTTAAAAAATTACAATCGCATGATTGTCCGAGTCGCCCGATCTGAAATAAAAATTTGCAAAAGATTATCAGAAATCATTATCAATATATTAATAAAAATATATGACTTATAATGCGACCCGGGCACGTCAAGTTTCTGTATGTCACTTTAATCTGAATCCTTTTCGTTCCGCGCCTATTTGGTAAAGCTTATGATTAATTTCAAAACAAATCGATCAGTTTAGCACGGGACATTTCTAAATTTGAAATTAGTGCTCAATGTGATAAACATTATTGCAGTAAGGGTTAAATAGTTATATGATTTACTATTTGTAATAAATATAATAATGCTATTTTATATATTATACAAAATATTTATTTGGGAAGGAAACATAATAGTGTAATTTTTTAATAAAAATAAAATGCATTTTAATTTTCTCGAGAGAATCTATAATATTTCTATAAATTCAAGATTGATTTTATGACAAATACTATTTCAAATTACAAATTCTCACAAACTGAATTACTTCTAAGTACTTGGCTAATTAATCATTGATTTCATATTTAGTTTTTATTTTTTATTTTTTAGGGGTTTTTTTAAATCTCTATACATTAAAATATGTGACAATAATTTCTATCATTTAAAATAGAGATTCTTTTTCTACGAGAGTAATATGTATAATGCTATATCTGAACCTTTCACAGACAATCAGTACGTGTTCGTCCAATCGACTTAAAATTATTGAGAATTACTTTATCGTACTTTTAATCTTGCCGGGTAGAATAAAGGACAGTGAAATATGATATAGAAGTACTCATCAGCTGTAACAAAACGCATCTTTTTTGTTCTGTTCATTTGTTATACATTACTCAAAAAAAAGAAGATAAGGAATACTTATCATACCCTAAAAATTGAGCTATCTTCAAACCGCTGAAATTCGACGAAAAATCATCGTAGACAAAAAATTAAAAAACCATTTTGAAGCTCGGAGTTTCAACTTTAACGCGCTATCGGTGGTTTTAACAATTTGTTTGATCTTCCTTGTTCTATGCTTTAAAAAAGAACCCATTGTTTTGTTCCTTAAAATTAAGTATTTTTGACACTCTGCAGCTCGATAAAAAAATTTCTCTCGAAAAATTTAACTCAAGTTTCATAAACTACAACATTTCGCCTACAAAATGCTTTTTTTAAATTTTTCTGCGATTTTTTTGACTCAGTTACACGATTTTGGAACTAAACTTTTCTAGATATGAGAAAATACAAAAAATTTTTTAAATTATCGATATCATGTTACAGTTGAAACTTCAAGCTTCAAACTGCTTTTTCAATTTTTTGTCTACGATGATTTTTCGTCGAGTTCCAGCGGTTTGAAAATAGCCCAATTTTTAGGGTATGAAAAGTGTTCCCTATTTTGTTTTTGAGTAGTATATGTTATTGAAAAAATTGCGAGACATTGTGTATGTGCGATATATTTGCATATATGTCTCACCGAAGCGGCACTTTGCAAGGACGCTACAAATACTCCACCAAGAATCAGATGAAAACTTTTAGTACCCCTTTGCAGCAGAAAAAGTATCATTTTCTGTATACGTATTGGAGCCATATACCAACAGACGTTATATCTACGAAATAGTGATTTAAGAAAATTCAAATTAAATAAAATTTGTAAATAATTTTTGTTATTACATTACCACGCGCATACACGTATACACACATATACATATTTGTTTCTTTTTTAATGCATATTAACTTTATCAGAAATCTCTAATTTTGGCTTATATTATAAATATCTACAAAACACAAATATACTCGTATATGAAGTTAAAATTTTCCTTACACTGTAGCAAACACATATTCATTGTGATCCGAAATTTCTTGTGCAGTATGATTGGATAGAAACAAGTACACGTAGAGGCCAGTTAAAGTGAATAGACATAATATAAGTTGCTCAATGTTATCGATAAATGACACAACCTGAAAATTATGAGACACATGTTACGTGCTTATCATCGACTTCCTACACATGACACTAATACTATGCATACTATAAAATGTAAGTAAATTAAAATCATTTTGATATTTGTTTCTATCTACGTGGGTTTGTTGACTAATTTTAATTTTACAAAGTGGTGCACTGCTTGTGCAAAAAATTGTAGACAATATTTACCCGAAGAAGATTACAGCACAAACAAACCATACCAGCCGCTATCAAGCAAAAGAACGATCCCTCGAAATTGGATATTAAAAGATTGCTAAGCCTTTAATTATGAAAAGGATTTTTAATTATGAAAAATTTAGATAATATTATCATGTGTATTAAATATTTGTTATTAATATAATTAAACGACGAACTTCATAGCTTTGCAATGAATGTTTACAGCACGAATTATTTCTTCACAACTCTTTTGCTCATTTCTGAAACCATCCTTTTGTAAAATACCAATTGCCTGCTTGATACGGTAACTGTAAATAATTTTGTCGCTGTAATTATATGCTTTGTTTAAGCATATTATTTAAATTGTTATACGCACTTCTCTACTTTGTATACTTACCAGGCGATACTAAACATTGCACAAGTATGTTGAAGATATGTTATGAGCATAGTTCCTGTCGCTATTATTGCCAATGAGCCTATGCAACATGCTGCATGTCTATGCAGCGTAATTAAATAGGAATATTTTTCTTGATCAATAAAATATTCTGTCACTATATACGGCGAAGAATGTGAACGAGATTTGTTTGTGAGAACCGTAATGTGACGAATGTACGACCAAATATATATCAAAGTAAAAGTAAATTGATAGAATATGCCAAGAACTAAGAAAGGTTTCAAAATAATCATATAAGTCAACACATATATTATTACTTAATTTTTAAGATTATATTAGAATTGAAATTTAATTATTTAAATATAAAAAGGTTTGGAGTATGAAAAGAAAACTGAGAAATATTATCTTACATGTAAGTACAATCGTAATACGTTTTGCTTTGCTTCCGTATTTTTCTATAATAGCGATTTCATTTTGATCTGTTATCTCATTACACACATCTTGAAGTTGCTTCAGCGAACTTTTTAACTATCATATTAATAATATTATTGCATATTGTTTTTCTTTGCAACATTTGAAAGTTAATATAATTGAGTCTCCGTATTTTTTCTTGATGAATACAAACTAGTTTATATTTTTGTCTACTTTATATTTTTCTGTAGTCTTACATTATAATGATTATAGAATAAAAAATAAACAATATGTTAAGAAAAAATGAACTATCGGGAGTAACTCGATCAAGAGTAACGAATACGAAGCTCGTATTGCATTCAACGATACATACGGAGTGGATGCAAAATCGTAGTAGAAGCGAGAACAAGATGATCCCTCGTGCTAAAATAAGTCGAAATTGTAGAAATTTCTTTTTCGTGGTTTTCGTTTAACGAGGCTTGGTTTTCGAAATAATCGATTTTCAAAATCTAACAAGTATACGTGCACTTGATTATGTCTCAATTAATGGATCTTACTATAGATTGCTATTTCTATTTGCGTTTATGTTTGTGAACACGACAATGTCATAGTTTGTTACAAAAATTCATGAATCTGTGATTAAAAGAGCACAACTTTGCATTCAACAGAGAGGCCAACGGTTTCTTTCGTAAAATTAAAGTAAAAAATTAAAGGATTTATTGCCGATGTCCACAAACATAAACACAAACAGAAATAGCAGTCTAAGCAGATAGTTAGTCGACACATAGTCAAGTGCATATGTACTAATAAATTTTCAAAATTGTTTATTCTGAAAACGAAGCCTCGTAACAAAAAAAAAATAATCTATAATTTCAACTTATTTTAGAGGAATCACCTTGTTCTCGCTTGTACTACAATTTCGCATCCACCTTGTATATCAATGATGCCTAATGATTTACATGCTTACAATATTGGCGTTAATCAAAAACGAATTGTATTTGATCATGAAAATTGCGTAAAAGAATGCCGAAGATAAAACTTTATAGATAAGATCCAAAGTACATTCCGATGTTATAAGTGTTGTTAACTGTAAATAATAATATTATATATATATATATATATATATATATATATATATATATATATAATATATATTCATTATATTTAATATCATTGGCAAAGCTACATTATTCGATTACACTGTTCAACACCAAATTTGCCTTAAGTTCTATCAAGTTATTTCTGGTAGATTTTTTAGCGCTGATTACGAATCTGGCCGTAAAAATGGCGTATCACGTCAAGTTTTTGAGAAAAATATCAGAAGTCTCAGGCAAGAAAGGTTTTACTGAAAAAAAGTGGTCGAAACATGAGAAAGATTATTTATCCCAGTCATTCGTCTCCAATTGTCCGTTATTAAAATATTAGTGCCAAAAACTACTCTAATTTTGATTTTAAGTGATAGTAACCACACATAACTTATACATATCTACTTCCATAATTTTAATAATTTTACAAAAATTTTATTCGCCATTTTAGATCCTCCATTTTTAATTTTGAAATTTCAACATGTGATTTGTGATGAGTGACCAGGCAATCATATACATATCGACTTCCATGATTGGAATGATTTTTTAAAAAGTTTTAGCGACGGACAATTGGAAAGATATATTACTGGAGGACACTGTGATAGATGTTTCTTATGTTTCAACCATTTTTTTCAGGAAAGCCTTTCTTGCCTTTTGGGACTTTTAACATTTTTATCATAAAGTATAAATCTTGACTTTCATTTTGAACTGTCGCTGTCTTCTGGAGCACGTCCCCATCGAAAGATATAACTTACGCAAAAGTATCAATAACGCTATTTTAGCAACTTTGACTAAGGTTTTCTCAAAAACTTGACGTGATACACCATTTTTATGGCAGGATTCGTAATAAGCGCTAAAAAATCTACCAGAAATGACTTGATAAAACTTAAAATAAAATAAAAGTCTCATTTTGTCGACCAGTGTTATCAGTCCATAAATTCTCAATTTTTCGTTAATCTGTTACATACAATAATTTAGCAGAAAAGAAACACAATTAATAATTATATATAATTGAAACAACAATAATTACAGAAAACAATTATTATTCTCTATAATTATATTTAAGTATTACATGCGAGACAAAATTAAAATAATGCTTTGATTCTTATACATCAGCATAATACGCCCGATTCCGTATTAAAATACAACAGAGAAATATTGACGTACCTGAAATATAATAAAAGTCATCAGAGTGCCATACAATAAATATACTTGAAATTCAACTAGAGGCGATCGCTGATAGGGCCATAAGCCAATGATAAGCAACAGAATTCGGTTGATGTTAAAATGTTGAGTCTCGAGGCAGATCATCTCTCCGTGACTGTCGACACAAATTTGACGGGAAAGCAGTAAACGAATATTCACTTATCCCCCTCCTCTCCTTTTCGATTTATCGACCACTTGATGCACGACTTCTTTCTATAGTATAAATTTTATTATCAGTAATTTTCTTAATTCGATAAATAGAAAATTGTGAATAACGCATAGTAACTACTTTAAATTGCGTAGAAAATTGGACAATTATGTAATTACATAATTTAAGAAATTTTCTTAGGTGAAAATTCATGAATAAACGATCAATTTTACATTAAAAGCAATTTAACAGAAGTTATTTTCTCGCAGAAAAGTATCTTCATGAGAAGACATTTTTATGCCACAATCGCGCAATCGCAAACGCTTCTTTTTGGTGACGCATCTGTTTCATTCTATTATGTACATTGCTGAAAAGCACTTGTCTATTGTGCTAAATATCAACATATGTCAGCGTGTTTAAATTGGTACTACCAAACATGTTGCTACCAAAAGTCAGTTTACTGTGTACTTGTTATTTAAATTCTTATATTCGTTGATGTTTTATAATATATTTTTTAATAATTTTCTTATTGTTCTAGCTTTTGCCACACACTTTTGCTATCAAAAATATTAAATTTAAAACTTTGTTTCCTCATTAATATATATCTTTGTATTAAATCATGTATATTATATATATATATATATATATATAAAGCACACATTAGATGTATCAGTATTATGTATATTGCATTAGAAAAAAAGGTATATTCTTACGAATAATTATTTATTATCATCGCATTTTTATTAATTTGAGTAACTTTATTATATTATTTTATCTATTTTACATATATCCATATAATATATCGAATCTGCATTAGATCGATTTTGTATAATATAGTTCATCGATATTGGTATGTTATTGTGTCGTGGAATAAAGAAAAATGTGAAGTATAAAACTGTCGCGCTGACCATTCTCAATAACAGATATTTTCTTTAAATGTTTGAAATATATTTTGTATTAAGTAAATTTTGATAAAATTTTTACCGTGGCAAATTTTTTTAAGAATCTTATAAACAATCCATCAATAACTATTAAATGTTCAAAAATTTTAGTTTCTTTTTGTAACAAGAATAGTATCAGTTTTTGTATATGTGAAAAAGCCCCTCCCCCATCCACGCATTCAATTTAGTACACGAATCTGTTAAGAATACGTTTTATAAAATGTACATGATGTCCGAAAACTACATATATTATATAATTCGTGAATATTCTTTTGTATGGTAATCATAATGTCCTAAGCTAAATATCCTATATAATGTTTTTTTTTCGAATTTCGTAACGAAAAATATGCACGATTTTCACTGCTAGTGCATTCAATACGATGTATCTGTTTATATTCTTTGCAAGTTATTATTCATGATAATCATAGCGTAGTCTTGTACTTTTACTTGTGTAGCAATTCTACAGTGAGTTAACATATACTATAATCTGAAATGAAACTGTAGGACAGTGTAGGAGTTGTAAAGAGTTTTTCTGATAATTACAAACTTGTCGATTATTTGATAACACATAGAGTTCTCCATATTTCTGCATATTGTTCTAAATACACAATACATTGTTATTTCGTTGCTATAATTTTCAGTATGTTTGCAACAATCATAAATAAGTGGTTTAAAAAAATGCGATATTAAATTGAGTGCTTTTCATAATACATGGTTCTCACAAAGCCGTTTGAATTTGACCAATCGATATGTCGATTCGTTGCATGTTTTCTTACAATTAGGCGTCACGTCAGAATTTCATTGAATGCAAACTTGAACTTTCTGCACATAGTGTTGTTGATTACTCGAGTTTCTATTATGAGGTAACTTATTAATATTTCTTTTTTTATTTTAATTATTATTATAAATTCGTGTTAGTGCTTTTATATAATTTCTTTTTTGATAGTTAAGCAATCAGCGGGTAAAATCGATTTCGGAAATGATTGAAGATGAAAGAGAAATTGTCGAAATTGGTGAAGTGAAAATAGAAAAAAGAAAAAATAACAGAACGATTCGTAGAAGAGCAATGGATATTTGGTGGAACTGAAAGAACAATCAATCGATTGTTCATTGAATCCGTAAATAACCCGTAAATCGCTCTATTGACATGTTATTCACTATCATAACAAAATAGATAAAACCCGACAATAATCATGTCGAACTGGTGGAAGTCTCATAAATATCTGATCAACGCAGGCTACGTACATTTAACGGTCAATCATAAAATGAATTTCGTCGCAATGCCTTTACTAATGCAAAATAAATTGATTTGCTTATTTCCTTTTTTTCGATCGACCAACTGCATTATACTATAGCTTTATTTTGCTACCTTAAATTTTAATACAAATTGTTTAATTTAATATAAATACAGCATAATATGTAATATCACCGTGAGATCGAAACACTTGGAAATATACACTTTCCCTCGCAAAAGAATGTATAATCAAGCGATCAATTTCAACGCCGACGGAAATATAACACATGTTTACTTCCCATAGAGAAAAACTTTACGAACGAAAATTTATCTTGATGACAAATGCGTATTTGATACTTTGCAGAGTTCTATTTTAACACCCTATATTATTCGTGCAATCGTAATTTACGGTCAATCCTACAGAGAAATATACTGGTTGTTCCATTTAAAACTCGTATTAATTAGAAATTTATTGATAAATATAAAATTTGTATTGAAGAGACTATCCTGTTTCATGCACATTTGTACATCTTTCCAATATTTTTACATATTTATTAATTAATTAAGCTTTTGTCTACAAAATAGTTAAGAAAGACAAAAAAGAGAGAGATAGAAATGTGATTTTTTTCTAAATAGTTTATCATTAATATTATCTTCAGTTTCAAAGAACTTCGCACATTTTAAATGTAAAAGTGGCTTCGGTCAAATTGACAGAAATAAAAATATGTTGTAGTTTAGATGATATTGCTCAAAAGTTTTCATGGAGAATTTAAAAATTAAGATTATAAATTATAGGATGGCTTAAACTGAGTATCATTGCAAACTTTTAAAAATTTTTGGACATCCTATTGTCATAATTTCTTAAGCCAAATATTGTGAAGAGTCACTTTATATAAACAAATTCGGGTAGTTTCATGTAAGAAAATGAAGATAACTTTGAAATAATCTCATGACTTTCATCCAAGATCAAACAAACGGTACTTATGTCCCTCTCGAAATCACAAACTTTTTGAAGGAACCATTTTTCGATTTTCAAAGCTTTAATTTTTGAGAAATATTATTACGTCATTTAAAATAAGTCACTTTATATACGTACAAAAAATATTTATATGTGTTTAGACTGTGTTGTAACATAAAGAAAACGAGAACTATAACATGGAGCAGGAAATATGGAAATCTCGTATTTTAATGGTTTTCAATGACATTCACTTTGTTATCTTGGCATGTATTGCTTTGATATTTGGACTCTATGTTCATGAAGACTTTTAATCAGCACTGTCTAAATTACAAATATTTCAATTTCAGCTAATTAGACCAAAGCCACTTTTACATTTAAAACGTGTGGAGTCCTTTAAGAATAATGAGTTTTAAATGATATTATTACACACTGCTCTCTTTTGGATTTGAAATAAGTATACAATATATACAATACTATTAAATAATATTAAAAAGAAATATTAATAAAAGATATTTATTAATTGCATTTTTGTAAGGAAAGATGCTAATTATAAAAACATGATTTTGCATTTTTTAAATATTTCCATCTAAAATTATATTACATTTAATTTACACATTTATATTATATTCAATGTTGTTATCGTTAAATTTTATATTTAAATATCTATACATTAAAATATGTGAAAATAATTTCTTTCATTAAAAATAGAGATTCTTTTTCTACGAGAATAATATGTATAATGCTATATCTGAACCTTTCACGGACAATCAGTACGTGTTCATTCAATGGACTTAAAATAATTGAGAATTACTTTGGTACTTTTAATCTTGCCGGGTAGAATAAAGAACAGTGAAGTATGATATAGAAGTACTCGTCAGCTGTAACAAAACGTATCTTGTTTGTTCTGTTCACTTGTTATACATAACTTAAAAAAAAAAAAAAAATGGGGAACACTTTTCATACCCTAAAAATTGGGCTATTTTCAAACCGCTGAAACTCGACGAAAAATCATCGTAGACAAAAAATTAAAAAAGCGTTTTAAAGCTCGGAGTTTCAACTTTAACGCCCTATCGGTGGTTTTAAAAAATTTTTTGATCTTCTTTCTTCTATGCTTTAAAAAGGAATCCATTGTTTTGTTCCTTAAAATTATGTATCTTTGACATTCTGCAGCTCGATAAAAAAATTTTTCTTGAAAAATTCAACTCAAGTTCCATAAACTACAACATTTTGCCTACAAAATGCTTTTTTAAAATTTTTCTATGATTTTTTTTGACCGAGTTACACGATTTTAGAACTAAACCTGTATTTTCTAGAAATGAGAAAAAACAAAAATTTTTTTGAACTATCGATATCACGTTACAGTTGAAAATTCTAGCTTCAAAATGCTTTTTCGCAATTTTTTGTCTACGATGATTTTTCGTCGAGTTTTAGCGGTTTGAAAGTAGCCCAATTTTTAAAGTATGCAGAGTGTTCCCTATTTTTTTTAGTAGTATATATTATTGAAAAAATTGCGAGACATTGTGCAATATATTTGCATATATTTCTCACCGAAGCGGCACTTTGCAAGGACGCTACAAATACTCCACCAAGAATCAGATGGAAACTTTTATTACCCCTTTGTAACAGAAAAAGTATCATTTTCTGTATATGTATTGGAGCCATGTACCAACGGACATTATATCTACGAAATAATGAACAAAGAAAATTCTAATTAAATAAAATTTGTAAATAATTTTTGTTAATACATGCACCATGCGCATACACATATATACACATATATACACATGCATATTTGTTTCTTTTTTAATGCATATTAATTTTATCAAAAATCTCTCATTTTGACTTATATTATAAATATCTACGAAACACAAATATACTCGTAGGTATATGAAGTTAAAATTTTCCTTACATTGTAACAAACACATATTCATTGTGATCTGTAATTTCTTGTGCAGTATAATTGGATAGAAACAAGTACAAATAGAGAATAATTAAAATATTTAGAGATAGTATAAGTTGCCCAATGTTATCGGTATATGACACGACCTGAAAATTATGAGACACATGTTACATGCTTATCATCAATTTCCTACAACACATGACGTTGTTATCATCAATTTCCTACAACACATGACGTTGTACTATGCATATTATAAAATGTCAGTAGATTAAAATCATTTCGACATTTTTCTCTATCTATGCGGGTTTGTTGACCAATTTTAATTTTACAAAGTGGCACACTGTCCGTGCAAGAATTTGTACTCGAAATTTACCCGAAGAAGATTACAGCACAAACAAACCATACCAGCCGCTATCAAGCAAAAGAACGATCCCTCAAAATTGGATATTAAAAAATTGCTAAGCCTTTAAACATGAAAAAGTTTATTACCATGTGTATTAAATACTTGTTATTAATATAACAAAAATACTAACTTTATAGCGTTACAATGAATGTTTACAGCACGAATTATCTGCTTACAACTGTTTTCCTCATTTTTAAAACTAGTCTTTTGTGAAATACCAATTGCCTGCTCGATACGGTAACTGTAAATAATTTTGTCGCTATAATATATATATTGTATGGTTTGTATAAAAATATTATTTAAATTGTTGTATCCACCTCTGCTCTTTTTACTTACCAGGCGATATTAAACATTGCACAAGTATGTTGAAGATATGTTATGAGCATAGTTCCTGTCGCTACCATTGCCAATGAGCCTATGCAACATGCTGCGTGTCTATGCAGCATAATTAAATAGGAATATTTTTCTTGATCAATAAAATATTCTGTCATAATATGCACCGAAGCATGTGATCGAGATTTGTTTGTGAGAACCATAATGTGACGAATGTACGGCCAAATATATAGCAAAATAAAAATAAATTGATAGCATACGCCAAGTACTAAGAAAGATTTCAAAATAATTATATAAATCAATAGATATATTATTCCGTAATTTTTAAAGTTTTTTTACATTCACAATTTATTTATTTGAATATGAAAAGATATTGGAACATAAAATAAAAATCGAGAAATATTATCTTACATATTAGTGCAATCGTAATACGTTTCGCTTTGCGTCCATACTTTTCTATGATAGCGATTTCATTTTTGTCTGTTATCTCATTACACACATCTTGAAGTTGCTTCAGCGAACTTTTTAACTATCATGTTAACAATATTATTGTATGTTGTTTTTCTTTGCAATATTTGAAAATTATAATTGAGCTTCCGTGTTCTTTCTTGATTGGATTCACACTAGTTTGTCTACTTTATGTTTTTCTGTAGTCTTACATTATAATAATTATAGAATAAAAAGTGAACATGTTAAAAAAAAAACTATATTGATCAAGAGTAACGAATACGAAAGCCGGCCTATATTGCATTCAAAAATATATTTATCAGTGATGTTTAATAATTTATATGCTTACAATATCGGCGTTAATCCAAAATGAATTGTATTTAATCGCCAAACAAATGAAAAAGAACACAGAAGATAAAACTTTATAGATAAGATTCAGAGTGCATTCCAATGTTATAAATGATGTTAACTGTAAATAATAATATTATTCATTATATGTAATATCATTGGCAAAATTACATTATTCGATCAGTTCATAAACTCTCAATTTTTCGTTAATCTATTATATACAATAATTTAACAAGAAAGATACACAATTAATAATTTTATATAATTTAAACAACAATAATTAGAAAAAACAATGGGTACACTTCCGAAAACGATAAACCTCCGATTGCGCTGAAATTTTAACCAAAGCTTGTCCTTGACTTGAGTATAAAGCACCTTGAGGGTTTTTTGCCGACGAGGCCCCGTTTGCCCCCTATGCTCTCTCGAAGTTCCAAATATTTTTACTGTATATTTCCAAAAATATTGATTTTAGAGAAAAAAGTTTCAAACAAAAAATAAAGCTCTTAAAAAACTGAACAAAAAAGGTTATGCACATTTTTTTACGTAAACCCATTATTTTGGGTGTTATGTAATAAAATAATAATTTTAACGTTCTCGTGTAAAAATATATTGTATTAATGTAAAGAAAATATAGATATACATATGCGTTTTTTATATAAACTTTGAGGAAACTTGAGAAAACTTTACAAGTTTTCACGCTAAGCGAGGTTCAATCCAAACCAATGTGTCTAGTTCTTTGGTAGTGGAGCCCCCCCCCCCCCCGTAGGGGGGCGGAACACTGCCTCCACGCATATACTTTTTAATGCGAAGTGAGGTTTCACATTGGTTTACAAGAAGAAATTGATTTGGGAATCTACAACTGAAGGAAATCTATTAATATATTTTCCTATGAATCAGGTCCGATACATTGTATTAACACGATAGCGTTAAAATTATTATTTTATCACGTAACTTCTAAAATAATGGGTTTATGTAAAAAATGTATATAACCATTTTTGTAGAGTTTTTCAAGGGCTTCATTTTTTGTTAAAAACTTTTTTTTGTGAAATCAATATTTTCGGTGATATACAGTAAAAATGTTTGGAACTTTGAGGGGGCATAGGGGGCAAACGAGGCTTCATCGGCAAAAAACCCTCAAGGTGCTTTATACTCAAGTCAAGGACAAGCTTTGGTTAAAATTTCAGCGAAATCGGAGGTTTATCGTTTTCGGAAGTTTATCCAAAACAATTATTATGCAATATAATCATATTTGAGTCTTACATACGAGACAAAATTTAAATAATGCATTAATTCTTATACGTCAATATAATATGCTCGATTCCGTAATAAAATACAACATAGAAATGCTGACGTACCTGAAATACGATAAAAGTCATCAGAGTACCGTAAAGTAAAATTAATTGAAATTCAACTAGTGGCGATCGCTGATAAGGCCACAAGCCAATGATAAGCAACAGAATTCGGTTGATGTTAAAATGTTGAGTCACGAGACAGATCATCTCTCTGTGACTGTCGACACAAGTTTGACGGAAAAGCAGTTCTCAAATATTCACTTACCCTTTCTCGATTTATCGACGCTTCATACACGACTTTTTTCTCATAGTATAAATTTTATCATCAGTAATCTTCTTAATTCGATAAATAAGAAATAGTCAATATTGCATGTAGTGACTAGTTTAAATTGCGTGGAAAATTAGGCAATTACGTAATTATATAATTTAAGACATTTCCTTGGATGAAAATTCATGAATAAACGATTGATTTGACATTGAAAGCAATTTAACAGAAGTTCTTTTCTCACAAAAATGTATTCATAAGATGACATTTTTACACAATAGTCGCGCAGCCGCAGTCGCTACTTTTCGGTGACGCATATGTTTCATTCTATTGTACACAGGGTTGAGAAACACTCGTCTAAGTTGTGTTCAATATCAGCATATGTCAGCATTTAAATTGGTACTATCAAAACATATTCTACACCAAAAGTACATTTCACAATGTAATTTTTGTTTAAATTCTTGTATTTGTTGATATTTTATATTTTCTAACATTCTCTTAATATATTCTAGCTTTTGCCACACATATTTGCTATTAAAAATATTAAATATAAAACTTTGTTTCCATTAATATATCTTTTTGTGTATTTTTAAATATACAGGGTGTTAAATTTCAAACGTAACAGGTGGAATATCTCGTAAACAATGCATTTTAGAAAAAAATGTTTTAGACAAAAGTTGTATGGTTTCGAGGGAGCCATAAGATGATACCATTGGTTTGACCTTGAAGAGTTATTCGAATTTTTTTTACTAATTGATTTGTCTCATTATTCTGTACATAAAAGTATTACGGTAAGATTATCGAAAACTAAATATTTTACGAGATATTTTATTTTTTATATCAAAATATGTCAGATTAAAATATAAAATAACTCAAAAAGTACTTAATAAAAAAATACTTTATTATAGTGTTTTGGAAAGCTCTCGGGATAAGCTATAAGAATATGCAATAAAAAATAGGGGATTCCATTTAAGAAATTAAATGTGTCCTTGACTTGACCTTAACGATGCCATCCAAGATCAAACCAATGACACCATCTTATGTTCCCCTCAAAACCA
Organism: Formica selysi; assembly: GCA_009859135.1. NCBI lineage: Eukaryota > Metazoa > Arthropoda > Insecta > Hymenoptera > Formicidae > Formica > Formica selysi. The sequence goes on from CM020820.1 coordinate 2,298,396, forward strand.
TACAATTTTTGTTCAAAACATTTTTCTCTAAAATGCTTAGTTTTTGAAAGAAAAGGGGTGTACGGGTGGTCAAGGACACCCTGTATATAGGGTCCGTAAAGTCCTGAACCATTTTTTTTATAACACTTAATCAGTGTCGGGTAGTATCTAGATACATTTTGTGTATCTGAGCCTGTACTGAGATACATTCGAATCAGAGTATCTGTATCTGTATCTAGATACAAAACATAGTATCTGAACTGCTTTTCAGATACATTTTCACTTATTTTTTGTCTGTAGTGGGAAAAAGTATGTTCTTTTTTATTTGCCTATGGCCTTACTGTCGTTGGTGGCGCCATATAGATTTGCGCACATAGTGTATTCCACTAAAACCCATATCAGACATCAAATTACCAATTGCAAAAATCGACCCGACTGTCGATCACGACTGCCGACTCTCATCTGGCCAATCAGCGAGACGCCGACGCTGTGACGGGCTTTATGTATAAAATGACTATCTACTATCTAGTCTATAGATGTAGCTAACCTTCGTAGACAATACAAAGTATTTAAAAGTTGTAATAACCTAAAAATTGCTAAAAATATTGGAAATTAAAAAGATGTCTGTAACTCCTGGAATCTTAGATGGAGAATTATTTAAAATAATTTCCAACGATTCTCAGAATAAAAAGGAAAATTCGACGCAAGTAATTGCTAAATGTATGTCATGTGGGAACAAGTACAGTGGTGCACTAAATGCAACCGGAAATTTTTATACGCATATTAAGGCAAGTATCTTTTTAAGATAGTAGCATAGAAAATTAAAATAAGTATTAAAATAATTAACTTAAATAATTACTGTAATTAATATAATAGTCTCCAGCTATGTAGAGCATTTTGATAATAGTTTTCTCTAACTGCGAATATGGTTTGAAAGTTGTACGATTTTACGCAATATATGTTTTGATTTTTAGTTTAAATCAGGAAGGGAGGGGCTCAATATTGTTAGCTAATTAAGATTTTTTTATAACGATTCATATACAAAGTAAATGATTATTGAAATAATGATCTAATAAAATACTTAGTTAAAATCTTATTTTAAGCTGGAGTGATAGCTAGATAACGTCTCACATGCTTATTCTGACATTTTTTTTATTAATAACTTGTTAATGTCTATATATATATTTTTTTGGTAATTATTCAGAATCACGGCTCCACCTGCAACTGGGCTGCAAATTTTTTTACGGACTTTTTATGTTTAGAAAGAAATATAAATAACCATTTTTAGTTGAGGGAAGCCTAAAAAAAAGTTATAGACCTTAAAAGGGTAATTATGGTAATTATTTCGAATAAGGCTATTTCTGAATTTTGACAAATATGATCGGATCTCTCGGAAAAACTCTTTGTTGTGATTTCAACAGTGATAATCAGTTGGGGGAGCACGTCCCCCATCACCCCCACCCCCCCAAAAAACCGAAAAACCCCAAAAATTACCAAAGCAAAGCGAGGTCCGCCCCACAACCCAAACCAAATTTTTGTTTTAAATCAGAAATAGGTTTGGGTTAGGTTATATCTTCCGGAAATGGAGCCCCCCCGTAGGGGGGCGGAACCCACTGTGTCCACGCATATAGTTTACAAAGCAAAGCGAGATCCACCCCACAATTGTTGTGTGGATGGGAAAGTGTATGCGTGGACGCAGTGGGTTCCGCCTCCCCCCCTACGGGGGGGCTCCACTTCCGGAAGATATAACCTAACTCAAACCTATTTTTGATTTAAAACTAAAATTTGGTTTGGGTTGTAGGGTGAACTTTATAGTACATAATTACCTAATTTTTGGTAATTTTGGGAGTTTTTCGTCTTTGGGGGGGTGGGGTTGATGGGGGACGGGTTCCCCCGACTGATTATCACTGTTAGAGTCACAACAAAAAGTTTTACCGAGAGATCCGATCATATTTGTCAAAATTCAGAAAAGACCTTATTCGAAATAATCACCCTTTTTTGGTCTATAACCTTTTTTTTGAGCCTCCCCCAACTAAAAATGGTTATTTATATTTCTTTCTAAACATAAAAAGTCCGTAAAAAAATTTGCAGCCCATTTGCAGGTGGAGCCGTGATTCTGAATAATTACCATTTTTTTTTTATACAGAGAAAACATTCAACATTATTGAAAAAAGCATTACAAAAGAAAGAAGCAAAATACAAAAATGCATCTTCAATATCATGTGAAACATCCGATCCAATACCTGCAAAGCAATCAAAACTGATAAATCAGAATATGAATATGTTAGTGAGAAACACTGTCTCAAAAGAACAGGTTTGCAAAATTATACCCAACATAGAATTCTACAATTATATAAATAAGAACTGTTGTGTTTTTGTTTCTAGGTTATTAAGCTTGTATTATCGTACATAATCAATGAAATGAGACCACTTGCAACCGTCGAGAAATCATCATTCAAAAATCTTATATCGGATATATCAAATGTTGACCTATCAACACGGAAAACTTTATAGAAAAAGATTGAGGAACAATTTGAATCGACGATTGCTGAAATAAAGATTCGAGTTTCCAAAACTCAGTTTGTCTGTACTACTGCAGACATTTGGAGTTATACAAACCAAAGTTTCATGGAAATTACTTGGCCACTCGATGATAACTTAAAAAGAAATTCGTGTATTCTGGCATGTCGCCGTATGAAATTTACTCACACGCACATTGAAATAGCAAAAATGCTAAGTAATGTTCATCAACAATTTAGATTATCTTTCGATAAGATTGTAGGAACAGTCACGGATAATGCCTCAAATTTTGGAAAGGCATTTCGTATATTTTCACTTGATAAAGACGAAATTGAAGAAGAGCCAGAATATTTACAAAACAAAGATGACATTGTTATATCTGAATTTGAACTTCCAAATAATTTTGATGATGACTTAGAAGAATTTGCTTTGCCAACACAATAAAAGTGTATGTCACACACATTGAATTTAATTGCAACAACAGATTCACGTGTAGCCTTATCTAATATCAAATACAAGAAATTATATTATTCTTCATTTTCTAAAGCAAGTACACTATGGAACACAATACATAGATCAACGAAGGCAGCAGATATTATTGAAGAAATCGCACATACTAAACTGCAAGTTCCTTGCCTCACTCGTTGGAATTCAAGTTATGATGCAGTTTGTAAATTGTTGTCGATTAAAAGTCACTTAAACGAAATTTGCGACCGTTTAGATAAGCCAAGGTTCAAAATGATCGAGATTGAGTTTTTTGAAGAATATGTCGTGGTAATGAAGAGTTTAGCATGCACAATTGATTTGCTACAGGGAGAAAACTATTGTTATTTAGGATATGTTTTGCCACCTTTGCTGCAACTTAAAATTAATTTGCAGTTTCTTCACGGATTACCTAATTGCGAACCCTTGAGGAATGCTCTAATAGATGGCATTAACAAAAGATCCAAGAATAGTGTAATGAATTTTGACAATATATGTAGCAAACCTTACATTATTTCATCCGTGACTGTTCCTAAACTTAAGTTGAAATGGCTAAACTTGATACCAGAAGCAGGGATTTTTCCGAAAACGATCCTGGATCACGAATATTGCAAAAACTTGCTTATTACAGAAGCAAAAAAATGTGCGTATTTGAAAAATGAAACCAGAATATCTTCTGATCTTCAGCATCTTCCGTGGAAGATGACCAATTCTTTACATTTTTAAAAGGTCAAGACCATGTAGAACCAACTGACAGTGGTATCGGCATGGAGGTTCTCTCTTATTTGTCAGACAAACAAAAAGATATCGCATCAATAGCAAGTTTTCCTCATATGAAACATTTGTTTTTAAAATTCAACACAATTATATCATCATCAGCACCGGTTGAGCGATTATTTAGCACTGGTGGTCAAATTTTAGTACCACGGCGAAATAGATTCAGTGACGATATCTTTGAGGCATTTTTGATGTGTAAGACTAACAAATGAAGTCGTAAATGTCGTAATGTAAACAAAAAATATTAATAAATAAAATAAATAATTATAAAAGATTTATTCAGTATATTTTGTGTATATTATCATTATTACGATAAAATATAATTTAAAAGTATGTGATATGTATCTGAGACATTTTTAAAGTATCTGAGTATCTATATCTATATACATTTTAATTTGTGTATTTTTATCTGTATCTAGATACATTTTTTCACATGTATCTGTATCTGTATTGAGATACATTTTAAATGTATCTTACCCATCACTGCGCTTAATAAAGGAGTTATTATTTAATAAAGTCTGGCCAATCAGCGCCGATCTTTAGCCGGTCACACGTCCGTGAGCTGCGCGTCTGGTAGTGTGCGTGAGCGCTCCATAGCCATAGTATATTTAGACCCAGCGTTTGCCTTTATTTAACGAGTGGGGGTAAAGATACACGTAGAAAAGGACATACTCTGTTTCGTGCCCCTTGCGTTCTTTCTCGCTCGCACAGAGCATAGCGCTCTCTTTCGTCATGCTACGTGCGAGCGAGAGAGAACGCAAGGGGCACGAAACAAAGTATGTCCTTTTCTACGTGTATCTTTACCCCCACTCCTCAACACTCGGTCTAGATATACTATGTCTATGGCTCCGCCACTACGGCGCCGGCGGCGCGTTGGCGTTTTTCCTTCGCGCATGCCGCTAACATGTAATATTTTTACGTATCGTAATAATAGACATAATTTTTTCTTGTACTAATAATCATATTCATATAAAATATAAAATAACTCAAAAAGTACTTAATAAAAAAATACTTTATAATAGTGTTTTAAAAATATCTCAAGAAGGACTATAAAAATATGCAATAAAAAATAAGGATTCCATTAAAAAAAATAAAGTTGACCTTGCAATAACCTTGAAAACCGTTACCTACAAACATTCCTATAACATCAACTTGTGTCCCTCTTGAAAAATTACAAATTTTATTTGAAACATTTTTCTCTGGAAACAATATTTTTTCAGATAAAAATTCGTCACGCTTTATTTTGTCCACTCTGTAAAAATACTGCAAAAAGATTATTTTTATTATTACAATGCGTAAGAATATTCTATGCTATCCTCGAAAAAGTATTCACTCCGGTTGAGAATTTCCACACATGCGAGTAAAAGGATTTGGAGGGAAATTCGATATTGAAGGCAGATTGGCAGCCTTGTCGACGTTTTCAATTTCGAGAGAAATCCAAAGTCATCCTTTCCAAGGAATCTTAGCAAAATTACTAGCGATTGCAATTCACATTGCATAATGAGATAATGTTTGTGTATTATATGTATAATCAAAGAATTAAAAAAAATAATAATTTACATAAAGTATAAAATTTTTCTTTTTTATAACAATAATTGTAAAAATTTTCACGTATATTATTATAATTTAGAATTATATTAGATTATAGAATAGTCTATTTCAACCAAATATTTATGTGGTTTTATTATATTTATCTGCATATAATTTGTTGCAATGAAAGATAATTAAACAATTTCTGAATTTAATCCTCTAAAAAGTTAATCTGCCTTTTTAAGCGTGATGGAATCGACATGGCTTTAACATGTTTATGCACTTCTCTTAATTCGCATCATCTTCATTAAACGTGTTTAATATCTTATTATCTTCTCTCTCTCTCTTGTCTTCGGTGCCTGCTCAGAAATGGCTAATTTCACTTATATCGAAGTACTGTCGACTTATATCACTTAAACGAACGGGAGAGCCTAACAGAGGATAAGTGTCCGCGATGTTTCATGAAATAATCGTAAAAAAGTTTTCTACGGATGTCCGTCTGTTGAAAGAGGCAAAAGGGATGGCAGCAGCGCACGAAGCTCGGAACATCTAAGGTAAACAGCCTGAATCACCCTGCGACGTTAACCTTTCCAACTGAGGCTTTACCAAGGAGCATTTACCTTGCTTTGGCCTGATGCTCTGCGGAAATTACGAACGAGCGATATAATAAAGCCACCATAATTTCTTGAATTACAACTCGTTCTCGAAATGTTTATTTTGAAAGCGTTCTCGCACTCGACAGAAAAAGATCCAATCCGACAAGAAAACGGAAAACAAAATCATCTATTAAAATACATTTCAATAAACAAAAGGACACAAACAATAAAAATTAGCATTAATATTTATAGATATAATATTATAGATGAAAAATTACTATTTAACATTACTTAATATTTCTATAGATGTGAAAAAATACAACCACTTTGCAACCATGTTGTACCCATTTATATTTATTTTACTCCTCTAAAATATCTTCATTAAGTATATTAATTTATATTTTCATAAAAGAAGTTAAACGATTCTATAAACTTTAATCCGTTTATCTATGTATGGACAGCAGTGTACGCGTCTCTGGAATTAAGTTTCATTTGTATCGGCGAATTACTTCGAGATATCCGATCGCGAGGTGTTCATTAAAGGGCGACGTACTATCACGAGAGCGACGAGGATCTGCCGGGCGGCGGAAGAGAAGAAAAAAAAACACTCGCTCGTCGAGGAATGAACAAAGAGAGATATAAAGGGTATCCGAAACAATTTCATTGCTCGAATGAACACAGACCATTAGGCTTGGCAACGTATCGACATCCCAGAGCGGAGGAGATCGCGATCGTCGATCGTCAACCACGCCCGTGGAGAAAATCGATTTGCCTCGAACGATATAATGCCGCGTAAAGACAGCGGTCGTAATGATCGCGATAACGAGCCACTTCCCGTCCAAAAAGGACTCTCTTTCTCTATCTTATCTCTTTATATCGCGTACTACTGTTTTTCTACAATATTTCGAGATCTCTATCACTGTATGATGGAAAAATATACACGTTGAAACTAAGGGGTGTCGATATAATATCGTGATTCAACAGCAAACTTTGTTTTATTTCTATCAAATATTTCTCACACAATGTAAGTAATCGTTCCATGTAATATATAACGTATAATTACTGACGATATGATGTATGTTGCAAGAGAGAGAAAAATACGTTATGTACACCCCGTCACCAGGTGTGGCGGGGTAGTCTCACCCACTAAAAAACCCTCTCTGTACACAACTTCCTCAGGTCAAAACTGACAATTTTGTTCCTTTTTGCGACATAGCAATCTAAAGGCCAGTGGAAAATTATATAGTTCAGTGTCTATGTGTGTCAGTCTGTATTAAGAATAAAAATTTATACCCTTTTCAAATAAAAGAACCCCATCATTTACCCGCTCTAATAAGCTTTCATTCATAAATTTAGAACATATTTTTTTTTTAAGGCTGAGGTATCCATCCCTGACCCGCCATTATTGGCTCTCATACAATTTTATAGCTCATCAATTTACAAAACCTCTCGGTATACGACATTTGTTGTAAAAGATTTAGGATTTCCCTCAATAAGATGTCCTTGATTGCTGAGCTCATCAATCTTAACTTTGACACTTCCCCTTTTAGTTGCTCTAGAGAATGCTACATAGAGTTGTCCATGAGCAAATACGGAATGTGGCAGATAAATTCCAACTTTTTCTAAAGTTTGTCCCTGAGATTTATTGATTGTCATAGCAAATGACACTCGAATAGGGAACTGTCTCCGTTTGAGCCTGAACGGAAGTTCCAAGTCATTTGAAAAGAAATCGATCCTTGGCAGGAAGATAATCTGCCCTCGAGCAGGACCAGTCAAAACCTCCGCATAAATGAGATTAGTTTTCAGATCAGTAACAATGAATCTTGTGCCATTGCAGAATCTTTTCTTAGTATTCAAATTCCTTAATAGGATAATTGTGGCACCGACTTTTATTTTAAGTCGATGAACTGGCATTCCAGATGGTATTACAGAGTTTAAAAACTCAGTCGGAAAATTCAATTGCTCTTGTGGATCATCACTCACAATAGAATCAATTGAGAGATATTTCTTTTCATCTTCTTCCATTAGACGAAGGATTTCGTCATTAATTTTGAACGTGTCCTCATTCTTAGGACAAAGAATCGCTCGATCTGGATTTTCTCGAACCTGTTCCATGGTGATTCTATCTCCAAAAATCTCAGTGATAAGAGATCCTTTTGTTATAAAATCCTCAGGAATTTCAATTATATCGAGATATAGTCCATCCGTATTGAACAATTTATCATCTCCGAGTTGCAATAGCCAATTTGCAAATTCCTTTTCATCTCCAGTTCTCATATTTTGCTGAAGTTTAACCTGAGTTACATTCCTCCATGTAGAGTTATATTTGACAGTTGGCTCAATTATGGCTGCTTTGTGTGCATGAGGCACTACAGGGAGATTTTGTATGAAATCTCCTGCAAATAAAATAACTTTTGCTTCAAATGGTCTAGAATTTTTCATCAGATCCCTCAAGAGTTTATCAACTGCTGTTAGAGCATGTCCGACAGTCATGCTCACCTCATCCCATATAATGAGTTTGGCAGAGATCAGTTCTTGTGCAACTTGAGAGTTTCCTCTGATATTAGATTTAACTCCATCATCAATTGGAATTGAAAGTTTGAACAGAGAGTGATAGGTTCTTCCTCCTTTTAGAAGTGTGGCAGCAATGCCAGTTGAGGCACATGGAAGAACCTCCTTGTTTCTTCCTCGGATAACACTCAAAAATGTGTTAAATAGGTAGGTTTTACCACTACCTGCAAACCCGTCAATACAAAATAACCGTTGGAGTTCATTCTCATTATTAATTGCTTGCATGACTATATCATACACGTGCTTTTGCTCAGCATTTAGTGTCGATAATAAATAATCACCACGCCTTCTTTCTTCATCCACATTATACACTGTGGCATAAATATTCACTGGAATTAAATTTGGCAATTGGAAGTTCTCACAGCTACTTCCATTATTCCACAAAATTTCTTGTATATGATTTAATGCCATATTTTCAGGGTTGACAACATTGTTATGTACAAAGTCCTCGATCATGGAGTCTTTGTATCTATTCCAAAGAATTGGTACCTCTGTTGGAATTCCAAAGATACAAATGTAAGCAAATAGGTCTCGAAGCTGTGCAGGCATTTGGGATCCTGCAACAGCGCCAGGATGTTAATCATTTGATTGGCCAGTTAAGTGGAGTTCAATTGGCATGAAATATTAACGGAAATCAATTCGCGATAATGGTGCAGGTAACGTTATACCGTGACTTGTTGCAAGAAATGGATTTTTAAAAGCAAACACACACATTGCTATTAATCTAATTTATATGAGATTAATTTAATTCAACATTTTAATATGTAAATGATAATACACCATTATATGTAATTTCAAAGATTGCTCTACTAATAATTTCAGCTTTTTAATATTATTTCACTCGATGAAAAATACTGTCAATATTTCATGTATCACAGTTTTACTAAATTAACATTTGCTTATCGTGGAAAATCAAGATTTTATGATTCTAATAATTAGAATATAAAAGATATATAACATAATATTTAACATAATTACTGCAAAATATACGAAATAGAGGACACTTTTTAAATAATGAAAAAACTAGATATATAAAATAAATAGAATATATAAAGTGCGCGATTAGTTAATAATGTACATCAAATATGTATATAAATACTCTCCTCGAATTTTTGAAACGCTCAGAATTGCACTCAGCATCTCCTTAATACCGAGACAAAGTTCATTTTATCATGATCGAAAAAGTTACAATGCGCCCTAAAATTCTCATTCGCCCTTTTCACCCTCGAGCGCAATATTGCGGTTTCGTCAGTCATTATTATGTCTCATGCGCGCACGCCGACCACTGGAGGAAAAGAGAAATTTCGAGTAACGGCGCATAATATCGGGAACGAATAACGGCCGAGCAAAACGAAGGCCGCGGATACCTTATGAGATGTACGGTGCGAGAGACGGAGTTTTACGACGCGCCGTACGCGAAATCCCATAATTTCAGGGATTCATATAATGCCCTGGGCTACGTCATCCTGTGCGGCTGCTGCGTTCACTCCCCCATCGGCATCGGGTATGCGCACGCGAACGAACGACGCATCGAATTCCATAAAGGTGGAGCAATCAGGCACACTACCAGGTGCGCGGCTCACTGCGCCCGGCTAAAGGCGCTGATTGGCCAGACTTTAGTCAATGATATCTCCTTTATTAAGCGTTATAAAAAAAAATGGTTCAGGACTTTTTGACTCAGTTTTTGGTAAGAAATAATGCTATATACCTAGTGGGCGGTCGATGCGTGTTACTCTGTGTATACAAGGTGATCCGGAATAACCGTTTGCGTTGTTATTATTTAGTTTCAGTATTAAATCAGATGATGATTTAAATTACAAAATGACTTTATTTGCACACACACGAAAAAACGACCATAAACAAACCTTTTGTGTAATTTTATAATAATCGATAAACATCAGTCAGAAAAAACATACAATCATTTGTTATACAGAAAATAAACTCTGTAGTAACTAGGAACTCTATGGTAATTAAATAAACTATCATGTTAAAAAAAAATATTGATTCAAATCATTCTTTTTTCAACACTCCCACTTTTGAATCAACAGAAGTCTTTTTCTTTTATTTCTTATTTATTACTAGCTTATTTCTTAAATATTCAAATCTAGCCTTTGCTAATGGTTTTGTTAAAATATCGGCCTTTTGTTCATCAGTTATGACATATTTAATATTAAATTCTTTTCTTTCGTACAACTCTCTTATAAAATGATACTTAATATCTACGTTTTGTCCTTTTATGATATTCTGGATTTTTAATTAATTTTATAGCACTTTGATTATCTATTAACATTACAGGTTTATTTGTATCTATTTCTAACAAATCCTTGACTAATCTTTTTATCCAAATTAGTTCTTTAGCTGTCTGACTTGCTGCGACATATTCAGATTCTGTGGTCGATAAAGCAACTGATCTCTGTTTTTGAGTACACCATGCTATGGGTGTTTTTCCAAGTAAAATTACATAACCAGTTGTTGATTTCCTAGCTGCTTTGTCTCCTGCAAAATCTGCATTACTATAAGCTCTTACTTCTAAGTTCTGATTTTTCTCAAATTTGATACCATAGTCAACAGTTCTCTTTATATATTTTATAATTCTTTTTACCGCATTCCAATGTTCCTTCGTAAGTTTTTCAGCATACTGGCTAACTGTATTTACCGCATATGCAATGTCTGGTTTGGAAACCATCGCCAAATAAAATAGACTACCAACTGCTTCCTTGTATGGCGCATTTATTATCTTAGCTTGATTGTCTGGGGTCTCAAAACTAAAATCTTGATGTTGGTCTACAGGTATAGCTACCGGATGTGGCTTCGTCCATCTTAAAACGATTTATCACTCGCTTGGCATATTGACTTTGGTTTATTTGTACGGAATCATCTGAAAAATATTTAAATTCTATTCCTAAAAATAATTCTAATGGTTTAGATGTTACTTCCAGCTTATTAGATAAATGAAGCAACAAATCCTTTATTTTCAAGTTATTTGTGGATGCTACTAAACCGTCATTTACATATACTACCAAGATTAAAGTTTTTCCATTATCCTTGTTGACAAACACGCATGGGTCTGCGTCGGTTGCTCGCAAGTTGAATTTTGTCAAGCAATTTACAAATTTCTTGTTCCAGGATCTTGCTGACTGTTTAAGTCCATACAATGCTCGTTTAAGTTTGCATACTTTCTCTGAACCGTCTTCAAATACTTTTGGCTGTTTCATATAAATTTTTTCTTCTAGATTACCATTTAGAAAAGCTGTTTTTATATCAAACTAATATAATTTCATCCCTGCAGCAATTGCTACCGCCAGAATGGCTCTCACGGATGTGAATTTGACTACTGGGCTGAAAGTCTCTACGTAATCTATTCCTGGTCTCTGAGTAAATCTTTTTACCACCAATCTGGCTTTATATCTATCGACTGATCCGTCTGCCTTTGTTTTAAGTTTATACACCCATTTGTTTTCTAGAGCTTTTGCCTCCTTTGGGAGTTTGACTATTTCCCGAGTTTCATTCTTTTTAAGTGACTCCATTTCTTCTTTCATGGCTGCTTTCCATTGCTCTGCTTGGTTACCTTGAACTGCATCATCAAACGTTTTGGGTTCTTGATATTCTGCAATAAAAAGTTCCTCTACATTTAAGTAGTCACCAAATCTGACTGGTTCACCAAATCTCACTGGTGTTTGGAGCATTCGGCGATCTTTTAATTCGTAACGTCGCTGCTCATTTTCATGCTCTTTATCAACTTCATTATTTGGTTCTTGAAGTTGTTGTTGATTTTCGGGTTCTTCCTCGTCTTCTCGTTGTTCTTCTGCTGCATTTCTTTCATCTGGTATTTTTCTTTGGTCATTTTCGTTATTATCTGAAATTTCGTCGTTAGTTTCTTGGTTTTCTTGTAAATAAATTTCTTCCTCTTCCTTGAGTTCTTCTTTATTTTTGATTATCCTTGGTTTTTCATTTGCAAATACCACCTCTCGATGGATTTCTACCTTCTTTTGTTCTTCATATTCGATATTCTTTGGTAGAATCTCCGTAGCCAACTAATATTCCTGTCTTAGCCTTTTTATTCCATTTCTTCCTCTTTTCTTTTGGGATATGCGCGTATGTTTTTGTACCAAAAATTCTTAGTTCTATTTCGCTAACGAGCCTGCCAAACCAAACTTTATATGGTGTCTTTCCTGATATACTGCTTGTTCCTGTCCTATTCAACGTCCCATTAGACAGCTGCATTCACCGCCTCTGCCCACAATCTTTTATCCAATCCCTTAGCAAATAGCATAGTTCTAGCTGCTTCTACTATAGTCCTATTTTACTATAGTCCTATTAGTTCCTATTTTTTAGAACAATTTTGCTCCGGTGTGTAAGGTACGCTTGTCTCATGTTCAATTCCTCTATCTCTTATTATCTCCTTCATTTGAGCATTTACGAACTCCAATCCGTTGTCCGTCCTCAGTCTTCGAATTTCTCTTCCTAGTTGGTTTTTTGTTTTCTTCAGATAATCTACAAAAAACTTTAAAACCTCTGTTTTACTGCTGAGAAAATAGACTGTCTTATAATGTGAGAAATCATCTTTAAATAATAAGAAATATCTTGATCCTCCATACGACGTCGGGTCCATATATCCGCACACGTCTGCATGAACCAATTCACCTGGCTCTTTTGTTTTTGATCGACTTGATTTGAAAAAATTTCTACTCTTTTTCCCTAATACGCATGCTTCGCAGAAAAAATCTCGTTTTGTTTCAACCTCTATTTTCTTGTCCTTGAGATATTTCATAACATGTGTAATATTTTGATGTGCTAACCTTTCATGCCATAATTCGCTGCTCTTTTTCTCTTTGTGTATGTACGCTGTCTACGATGTGTCGTTTTGAACTTCATTTTGTAGAGTCCTCCGTTTCGCTCTCCCACTGCATTTATGCGGTCGTCTTTTAAGAGAATACACGTCTTGTTGTCGGATTGTAGCGTCAAACCTTTATCTGTAGCTGATGTTACAGAGAAAAGATTAAAATGTAAATCTGGTACGTACAATATTCCTTTCAAAAAACAATTTGCCCATTGCTTTCCGTTGTAGGCTTGGATGTCGATGTCTCCTATGCCCTGCGCTAGTATGATTTTTCCGTCTCCAATTTTAATATCTTTGAACTTTTGTAAAGCCATATTTTTAAACCATTCTTTCTTATCGGACATATGTTGACTTGCCCCTGAGTCGAGATACCACTCGTCTGTGTCGTCACTCCACTGTTTCTGTGTCGTGTTGTGCTGCGTTGAGTGTTGCCCCTATCAGTACTATTTTTGCCTCAGGTTTTTTGTTTTCATTTTTCTTCTCGTCACCTTTTCAACTTTTACACCAACAGTCTTTCTTTCAATGTCCTTCCTTGCCACACTTGAAACATTTTCCAATTCTTTTTTCGTTACTATCTTTGCTATCTCGCTTCGGTTTGCAGTTTCTTCTTGCCGCTAAAACACTGTTTTCTTGCTGCAAGTTTACTCGGGTTTCCTCCATCGTGAGCCTAGATGTAAGGTTTGTCAACGTTCGCTGGTCTTCGCTGGCTGATTTCCACGCCGTGACAAAATGCTGATATTGGGTAGGAAGTGTCATTAACACTTTCGTTACGATCATGCTATCAGGAATTTGATCTCCTAAGGCTATTAACCTATGCGCAAGATCTCTGATTTTGGCAATATGCGTTGCCATATCATCTTTCGAATCTTTTCCCAGAGCGAACCACTGTTTCTGAACCATATGCTTAGACGTCTCATTTTTATTTTCATAAACTTTATGTAACTTTTTCCACATTTCTTTCGCTGTCTTGCAATTGATAATGTGTATTAGAACGTTTTCACTCACCGTCAAAACTATTATTCTTCTGGCAGCTCCATCCAGTTTCTTCCATGAGTTGATTCTTACGATATCCGCTTGCGTTGTTGTCGGAATTTCTGGACCTGGATTTTCAAACGTGTCATCTACCACTGTTATCACATCGTTTACTGACATTAATACTTCAACCTGAAACTTCCAAATTCCCCAATTTTCCACACCTTTTAGTTTAACCGCCTTTGAGATCTCGGATTCCATTTTCGGTTATGTTGCTTTATTGCACACAGCTTGGCTAACCTTGAAAACTCAAATCTCTTACACTCGCGTTTTTTACGGAAAACTGTCCTTTTCTACCGAAACTTTTATTTTTACCATGCTCCTGGGCCCATAACCTGTTGTTATTATTTAGTTTCAGTATTAAATCAGGTTAGGTGATTTAAATTACAAAATGACTTTATTTGCACACACACCAAAAAAACGACCATAAACAAACCTTTTGTGTAATTTTATAATAATCGGCAAACATCAGCCAGAAAAAACATACAATTATTTGTTATACAGAAAATAAACTCTATAGTAACTAGGAACTCTATGGTAACTAAATAAACTATCATGTTAAAAAAAAATATTGATTCAAATCATTCTTTTTTCAACAGTTTGTCCTTAAAAGGTCGTATTCCTGAATCAAATCTAAGACGATTTTTCCTTTACAAAAATTTTGTCTGAAGCTTAGTTTTTAAATTATAAAAAGAAATAGTTAGCGAATTACGGGACGAGTACAGAAGATAGGCAGGGGCGGCGCAACTCACCGTCCGATGCAGGCGCTTACGTGAGGCGCTTGCTACAGCTGATCGAGCGCTGTTTGCTACACGCGATGGGTGTGTGTGTGTGTGTGTGTGTGTGTGTGTGTGTTTGTATGTGTGAACATGTACGCGTAATACACATACACGTTTTCACACACACACACACCCATCGCGTGTAGCAAACAACACTCGATCAGCTATAGCGAACGCCTCACGTAAGCCCCTGCATCGGACGGTGAGGTGCACCGCCCCTGCCTACCTTCTGTACTCGTCCCGTAATTCGCTAACTATTTCTTTTTATAATTTAAAAACTAAGCTTCAGACAAAATTTTTGTAAAGAAAAAATCGTCTTAGAATTGATTCAGGAATATGACCTTTTAAGAACAAACGGTTGTTCCGGATTACTCTGTATATATATAGGTTGAAGAAAAAGTATGGAAACCCTGAAAAATTTCGAAAAAAATAAGTTTTACAGAAAATTGTTTCCAATAAAAGTTGTGGAGTTTAAGACGATCTATTTACTAATCTTATCAGTTTGGATGGGTTTGGATGGCGTCGCCAAGGTCAGGACGAGGTCACCTTGAATTTTTTAAATGGAGACCCCTACTTTTTTATTACATATTCTTATAGCCCTTGTCAATACTTTTTGAAAACACTATAATAAAGTATTTTTTTATTAGGTATTTTTCGAGTTATTTTATATCTTAATCTGTTATATTTTGATATAAAAAATAAAATATCTCGTAAAATATTTAGTTTTCGATAATCGTTCCGTAATACTTTTATGTACAGAATAATGAAATAAATAAATTAGTGTAAAAGAAAATAAATAATTGTATAAAAAAAATACATTATAAATAATTACAAACTTTTTCTTAAAAACAATTATTTTTTTTATATCAATTGATTTGTCTCATTATTCTGTACATAAAAGTATTACAGTAAGATTATCGAAAACTAAATTTTACGAGGTATTTTAATTTTTATATCAAAATTTGTCAGATTAAAATATAAAAAAACTCAAAAAATACTTAATGAAAAAATACTTTATTATAGTGTTTTGGAAAGTTCTCAAGATAAGCTACAAAAGTATGCAATGAAAAATGGGGGGTTCCATTTAAGAAATTAAAGGTGTTCTTCACGTGACCTGGACAACGCTATTCAAGATCATAATAATATTGCTATGTAATGCCCCACATAAAACCCTACAACTTTTGTATGAAGCATTTTTTTCGAAAATGCTTATTTTTCGAGATATTAAGGGGTTTCGATACTTCTTGTACATCCTGCATATACAGGGTGTCCCGCAACGTGATGTCCACACTGAAACTGTGTATTCTTTTTGTCATTCTAAGTCAAAAAGTCTTAATACACATATGCTCTAAAGTCGATTGTTTCAAAGTTATAGCGAAAAAACAAAATTGCATAAAATAAGAACAATATTATTTATTAAAGATAATATTATTTATTGATAATTAAACAATAATTAAACGATAATTAAACAATAATTTACTTTATAAACTACTTTATAAATTGTTCAAAGTGACCACTATTTTGGTCTACACACACTTCTGCTCTTTGAATTATTGATGTTGTAGAACGCAAAGAAGTTCCGCATCGTTACGTATATTATTACAAGCGTCTGTTATTTTATTTTATAACTGCTGCCGATTGACTGCAATGTTGCCAACTCGGATCATCGTTATCCCACTAGAGGGCTTCGTGGATCTCACTAAAAACCACTAAACTCCTCTGCGTTCTTTCCCACCAGAAACCACTAATGGCTGTGTTCCGATTCCCCACCCGGGTGCACCCAGACACCCCGAGAGCGTTCAGATTCCTCCCAAGTGCTCTCGCCGGACTCTCAAGTGAGACGTTCAAATTGTCACTCTATTCACCCGGGAGAGCGTAAAAACCACCCGGCTCACGGAGCCGGGTGGTTCGTGAATGAAGATGAGTGGCAATAAGTGCGGGCAATATTGAAAAATCTAGTAATATTGTAAGTCAGAATCGGACATCAGATGCATTGAAAATTGTGTATAATCTCATGTCTAATACCGGCTTTATGTATGCTATAAACCATGATGTAATAATAGCCGTGTTCCAATATTTACTGCCAGTATTGAAAATCTATAGTGTATATGACATACACTATAGATTTTCAGTACTGGCAGCGAATATCAGAACACGGCCAATATATATTATTACATCATGCTATAAACTGCATTTGGGCAACAGGTTTTTACAGGTATTTACAAAGATTTACAAGCTTATGCCAAAAGAAAAAAAAAAGAAGAAATTTATACGTTGTTAATACTAATATTGACGCTTTGATTGTTAGTAAAACTGCGAAGTGGAATAGTGATAGTGTGAAAACGTTTATAGTTACAACGCACAATAATTTTCTTTCTTTGCCCGCTTTCCTTTGATAACTCAATCATTGATTAATTTCTAACTAGATAGGGCGATCACGCATTACCAAGATGCCAACGCCGTTTGGAAACTTCAGATTCCTACGGAGTGCGTTCTGATTCCATTATCCTCTCAGACACTTTTCGTTAAACTCCGCCCATCACCCGCTCACCCGATCATCACCCATTGGGTAAAGAATCAGAACACAGCCAATGATGCATGCTTTCCCACCCAAAAATCACTGTATGTATACTTCGATTCTGCCTTTAGTCCGGATCTACAATAGGTGTAGTAAGTCTTTAGCCTTAAGAAATTGACCTATCACAATCAAGTATGAGGAGAATACTCGACTGTGATTAGTCAATTTCTTAAGGCTAAAGCCCATATCAGACTACGCATTGAAGATTGAGATTCAAGATTCAAGATTGAAATTTGACCAATCAGGACAAAGAAATTTTAGTCCTTTTTGTTCTGATTGGTCAAATTCCAATCTTTAATCTTCAATCTTCAATTTTTAATGCGTAGTCTGATACGGGCATTAGGGCTTACTACACCTATTGTAGATCCGGACTTAAGCAATTAAGTGTTTACGAACTCCTGATTTGATTCAAGTATTACTTCCTCTTTTATAATTGAAAAGTCTTATAAATTTTCTTCGAGATGAGCAAAGCTTCGAAAGATAAGCGATATGTCCAAAAATTCAGAAAAGTCTGGCTCACGGATGTACAAATGAAAGAATGGATCGTTCAGGTATATATATGGTCTTTATGATCTAGACAATCGATAAAATCTACCATAGAGAAAATATTATTGTTACATTTTACATCAAGACTTTATATTTTATAACAAAATTTAATGGAATAACAGGTAACAGGTAACGATACGAAGGCTCACTGCAAATTTTGCAAATGCGATTTAGCGGCAAAATACGTGGATCTAATCAATCACAGCAAAACAAAGAAACACATCCAAGCTGCAGAGCCGTTCTCTTTGCAACGGCAACAAAAATTGTCTTTTCGCGAACAATCGCCAAACTCGTCAGCTGCCGAAGGGTCGATGGCACTTTTTCTCTGCGCGCATAGTGCAATCGCTTCGTGTGATCATTTGAGTGAAATGTGTAAGCATAATTTCAAGGACAGTGAAGCAGCAAAAAACATAAAAATGCATAGGACAAAATGCAGTGAGATAATAAAAAATGTACTTGCTCCTCACTTCAACAACGAGTTGCTCAGCGATATTGAGAATGGAAAATACAGTTTATTATTAGATGAGTCGAACGACGTGTCCGTAAACAAATTATTAGGTATCGTTATAATATATTACAGTGATAAACAGGGAAAAACGATCGCAAGTTTTTTAGCATTGACCAAACTGGAAACATGTAATGCTGAGGGTATCGTCAACGCTCTAAAGAAAACTCTTGATGAAATGAAATTAGATTTACAAAATTTGTTGGCCATTGGAACTGACAATGCTTCGGTTATGGTCGGGATAAATAACGGCGTTTATGCAAAACTGAAAACAGAAGTTCCGTCGCTAATTTTGATCAAGTGTCTCTGCCACTCGTTACAACTCGCCGTGTCACATGCCATAACTGATACTCTTCCGCGAAATCTCGAATTTTTAATTCACGAAACATATAATTGGTTTTCAAAATCCGCTATCCGTCAAATAAAATACACTCAGCTTTATGAAACGATCAACTGTGGTGAACGCCCTTTACAAATATTACAGGTTTCCAACACAAGATGGTTATCTATAGAGGCGGCTGTAGATAGAACGTTGAATCAATGGCTCGAGTTAAAAACTCATTTCAATATGACAAGACTTTCGGAGAAATGCTACTCTGCGGAGATTCTATACAACATGTATTGTGATGAAACAAACATGTTGTACTTGTTATTTCTGAAACCAATTTTGTCTGAGATACAAGTCGTGAACAAAGCATTTCAAAGCGAGAAAAACGATCACGTAAAGCTTTTAAATGATCTCAACATCCTCGTGCAAGGAATTTCGAAAAAACTCGTATTGCCATCATGTAAAGTAGATCCTCTGCTAAGTTCCATCGAAGATTATCTCGATCCTAAACCGTACTTGGGACATTCGTTCGAGAAAAAAGTTGAGCAGCTCAGAAAAGACGGAAAGATTAGCGTTTACGAAGAGCAAGGAATCCGCGAATGATGCAAATCATTCTTATTCAGCTTTTTCAAGCAGCTCAAACAACGATTGCCCGAGAACATAGGTATCCTTAAAAAAATATCGCTGTTGTCAGTGGATAATGTATTGCGGGCGGTTAAAGAACCAATACAACCATTATTGGAGTACGTGGATGGCTCGAGAGATATCGATGCCATCGAATCGCAACTTTCAAAAATCAATTTGATTGATTGGACGAACAAAACCGATACCATTACATTTTGGGATGAAGTTAATAAATACAGGGACGCATCCGGAAGTAACCCGTTCGCCGAATTGGCCACTTTTGCTCTATCAATGCTCATTCTGCCGTATTCGAATGCACAAGTTGAGCGGGTATTTAGCCAATTGAATGTTGTGAAAAATAAAGTACGGAATAAGATGTCGATCAAAATGACGAATGCAATCTTAACGATTCGTTTCGGACTGAAAAGAAACGGCGAATGCTGCCACAACTACGTTCTGCCGTCAGAAGTTATATATAAAATTGGTTCCAAAGAAGCCTACACGAAAAAAGCGGGCGAATCGAGCTCGCAAGCAACTGACGGGGATGACGATATCATCGATTTTTGTTTCGATGAATATAATTAATTTTAATGCAGTTTTAAAACTTCGTTTATAAGACATCCCAGGAGACAACTTTGAGATAATTTTTTAATTTCTTTTTTGAGAGTTTATTTAGTTTGTTATAAACGTTGTTTAGTTTATTTTATCAGAAATTATATAATATAAATAACGTTGAGTTTCTTTATTTTATCAGAAATGTAATATACTGATTATATAAGACTGATTATATAATAAAACAAATAATTTCAAGTTTATTTGAGTTTTTTTAAATTTATGTTTGAATTGACAAGATTACGATTTCTCTCCAGAAATTTTGTATTGAGATGTAGGCGACTTAAATTTTTATAAATTAACGAATATTGCCAAAGAATTTGAAACTTTGCTCAGTTTAATGGGTTTAGGTTGGGGCTTTGGGTTGGGATTTTCAGTATTTTAAATTCAGTTTGTTTGCTGAAATTACATATGCATAAAAACAATCCAATTTTTAAACCATTAAATTAGATGCCGATAGTCGATATTTTCAATAATGTTCCCTTCACATTATCCACTTTTAGGACATTTCTCATTAAAAATACTTAAATTTATAAAATTTTGCCCTAAAATACTAAATTACATTAAAATTACCATATTTTCCGATAAAAACATCAAATTATCTTAAAATCACCAAATTTCCTACTAAAATTACTTTAAAATCATCAAATTTTCCGCTAACCACTAAACCAATAAATCTTGCCACCAAAAGTCTTCCAAATCCACCAAATCTAGCGGGAAAACCACCAAGTTGGCAACACTGATTGACTGGCTTATCCGCATAGACCAGAGATTAAAAAAAAAAAAAAAAAAAAAATGAATATCGGCATATTCTTCATTGGAAAATGTACTCATGATTGGTAGGTAAGAGAAATTTCTAAGCTATGTTTATGCGATGTTTTCACTTAAAACGACAGTCAATTTATTAATATTATCTTGTGTGGCAAGTGTGGAAAACAATGAATTATGTCGAGTATGAAGTTGCCGCATGAGCTGAAGCGAATGCGGCAACTTCATACGCAACGTAGTTCGTTGTCTTCCGCACATGTCATACATACAATATTTTTTGTAATACCTGTTATGTCCGCACTACTAGTGCAAAGTAAGTCATAAAGGTGCTTTTCTCGCATTAGTGTGAGAAATAACTACTTTTGCATTTTTTCGCTATAACTTCGAAACAAGCGACTTTAGGCATATGTGTATTAAGACTTTTTGACTTAGAATGACACAAAGAATACACAGTTTTAGTGTGGACATCACGTTGCGGGACACCCTGTATACACATATATATACAAAAAATATTTATGTGTATTTAGATTGTTGATAGCATAAAGAGAGACTTCCGTTTCCGGTGGGCGAGAGAGAGTGTTGTAGAAAGTGTGCAGTGCGAAAGGTAGAGAAAGTGAGGAGACAGGGAAGTGAGTGAGAGAGTGAGAGGTGTGCACGTGATGAGTGAGGTGAGGGGAAAGCGAAGAAGTAAAGGTGGAGGTACGGAAGAAGGTGATAGAAGTAGAGAGGCGAGAAAAGATAGAGTAGAGCAGAGTAAGGTTAGAAAGAGAGAGAGAGGATCACGTGGTAGGAGAAGTGAAGAACCGGGAGCGTGAAATAGGTAGAGCGGCGACATACGGTAGGAGAGAGAGAAAGGAATATAGAAATTAGATAGAGTAAGGTAGAAAGTTAGTTAGGTAGAGAGACGAGCGCAGGGATAGAGGCAGAGACAGAAGAGAAGAAGGAATAAGCACGGATAATAGAAGATTAGATCAGAAAGAATAACAAGAAAGAAGAGATGGAGGATAAATCAAAAAAGGAATTATTGAAGATGGGGGAGGTGAGAAGGGGGAGCACGAAGAATTTAGACGAGATGTGGAAAAGAAAAAGGGAAGTGATAGAGAGAGAGGCAGGGGAAAAAGGGGGCGAAGAATTATGGAAGGGCAGGGAAGGGAAAAGGGTTCAAAGGTCACCGGTGAGGGGATCGGCAAAGGGGGGAGTAGGAGAGATGGAGTGGTGGAGGGAAATGAAAGAGGAATGGGAAAAGGAATTAAAAGAAGGGTTAATGGGGTGAAGGAGGAAATGAGGAAAGAAATGCAGAAAGATAGGGAGAAGATAAGGGAGGTGTTAAGGGGGTACATGAAAGACCTAAGAGAGGAGATAGAGGGGATAGTGAGGAGACAGATGGAGGAAAGGGATGAGAGAGGGAGGGTAGAGAAAGAAGAAATGAGGAGAAGGGTGGAGGCGCTAGAGGACGAATGGCGAGAGATGAAACTTAGAAAAGGGGGAGAGGGAAAAAGGGAGAGAGAAGAGGAGGAGAAATGGAGAGGAGAATTAAGAGGATAGAAATAAGGATGGTGATGAAGGAAAGAGAGGAGAGAAGGAGGAATATTGTAGTAAGAGGAGTAAAGGGGGGAGAAAGAGAGATGAGAGTGAGGGTAGAGGAAGTCTTAAAAGAGATAAAAATAGAGGCTAGGGTAGAGGAGGTGAGATGCTTAGGAGGTAATGAGGGAGGAAAAGGGACGGCAATAGTGAAAATAGATGAAGTAGAGAAGAAGAATGAAATAATGAGAAAGAGAGGAGAAATAAAGAGCAGAGATATAAGGTTAGATGATGACTTAACATGGAGGGAAAGAAGGATGAGATGGTTAATAGAGGACGTGGCAAGGAGAGAGAGAGAAAGAGGTAAGAGAGTATGGGTAGCCTACGGAAAAGTGCAAATAAATGGTAAATGGTGGAGATGGGATGAAGGAGAGGAAGAGTTAAGGGATGGGGAGGGAAGAGAGTAGAAAGATCAGGGGGAAGAATAAGAGTAGGAGAGGACAGGGAGGGAAGAAAGATAGTAGGAGGGGAAGGGGAGGGGGAGGAAAAGGGAAATGGGGGATGGGGACGGGGCGGTGGGAGAGGGGAGAGGAAAATGGCGGAGAATGAGAGGGGTAAGAGGGGCGTGGGGTGAGGAGAGGAGAGGGAGGGGGAGAAAAAGAGAGGGGAGGAGGAAAGGGTGGGTTTTTGGAATGTGGCGGGTCTGAAGAATAAAGATAGAGATTTCTGGGAGGGTTTGAAAGGATGGGATGTTATGATATTGTGTGAAACGTGGGTGGATAATAAAAGTTGGGAGAGGATAAGGGATAAGTTGCCGAGGGGATACGTATGGGAAATGCAGTGGGCCGGAAGAAAGAATAAGAAAGGAAGGGCGATTGGGGGAATGATCTTGGGAGTAAGGGTAGAGTTAAAGGTGGAGAAGGAGAGGGAGAAGAGAAATAAGGAAGGGTTAATGACAAGTAAGGTATGGTTAGGGGAATGGTGGAGGGTAGTGGGGATATATGTGAATAGGGATATAGAGAAGAAATTAGAGGAGTTGAGGGAGTGAATGGAGGAAAAAGAGGAGGGAGTGCGAGTGTTGATAGGGTGGGACTTCAATGCAAGGACGGGGGAGGAAGGAGAGGAGTGAAAGAAGGGGATGAAAAAGAGAAGGAAGGAAGGCGCAGAAACTCGAAGGATAAAAAAGTGAATGGTAAAGGGAAGAGATTATGTAGGTTCATGGAGGAACAAGGGGATGAGAGAACGAGGGAAGGGGTAGAGAAATTGATTGTGGAAGCGAGGATGGACTCGGATCATCATCCGCTTACAGTATGAATAAGGGTATGAGCTGGGATGAAAGGGGGAGGGGGCAAGGAGGGGGGGCAGAGTGAGGAGAGAAGTATGGACGATGGAGGGTAGAAAGGTGTTTGAGGAAGAGTTTGGGAAAAGGGCGGGAAGGAAGGAAGGAATAGAGGAGGAGTGGGCGGAGTTGAAGGGTAGGGCGTTGGGAGCTTTAGAAAAGGCGGAGGAGGGAAGGCAACGGGGGAAGAAAAAAGGATTGTGGGATGAGGAATGCAAGGAGGAGAAAGAAGTCGTCAGGAGAGAGCTAAGGAAATGAAGGAGGAAAGGGGGGATAGGGGATAAATATAGAGAGGAAAAGAGGAGGTATAAGGTCATGTGTGAGGAAAAGAAGAGGAAGGAAGTTGAGAGGTGGGAGAGAGAGGTGAAGGAGGTGAAAACGGAAGGGCAGATATAGAAGATAATAAATAGGAAAAGAAGGAACAAAAAGAGAGTGAATGAGGGTATAGAAATGGAGGAATGGGATGGTTATTTCAGAGGGCTTTTGGGAGGAGTAGAATGGAGGGCAATAAAGGGAGCAGGAAGGGAGATGGGGGAGAGAAGGAAATCAGAAGGGAGGAGGTTAGAAAAGTGACAAGGAAGTTGAAGGATGGCAAGGCGGTGGGAGGGGATGGAATACCGAATGAGGTGTAGAAGTATGAAGAAGAGGTGGAGGAGTGGATTTGGGAGGTGTGTAGAAGGATTTGGAAAGGGGAAGGATGGCAGAGAGAATGGAGGGAGGGGATAATAGTGCCGATTCTAAAGAAAGGGGATGGGGATAGGGTAGAGGAATATAGAGGGGTAACGTTAACCCAAACAGCGTATAAGGTGTATTTGGCAATATTGGCGGAAAGGTTGAAGAATGAAGTGGAAGGGATGGGTTTGATACCGACAAGTCAGACGGGGTTTAGAAAGGGAGTAGGGACGATAGACAACATATACGTGCTCAATTATTTGATTAACAGGCAGGTGGGAGAGAAGGGAGGTAGGATGGTAGCGATGTTTTTGGACTTGAAGGCGGCTTTTGATTCGGTGGATAGGGGAGTTTTAATAGAGGCGATGAAGGCAAGGGGAGTAAGGGAGGGTCTGATTAGGAGGTGTGGGGAGGTATTAAGGGAGACGGTAAACAGGGTGAGGGTGGGAGGAAGAGAGGGGGAAGGGTTTTGGACGGTGAGGGAGGTGAGACAGGGTTGCCCGTTGAGTCCATGTTTGTTTACGTTGTTGTTGGCGGACGTGGATGATGAGTTGAAGAGGGGCGGGTGGGTTGGGGTCAGGCTGGGGGAGAGAAGGTGTATACATTGGCATATGCGGATGACATAGTGTTGTTGGCAGAGGATGAAGGAGGAATGAAGGGGATGATAGGAAAGTTGGAGAGATATATGGACAGGAAGGGTTTGGAAGTGAACGTGGCGAAGACTAAAGTAATGAGATGTAGGAAGGGAGGAGGGAGATAGAAGAAAATAAAATGGTTTTGGAAGGGAAAACTGTTGGAGGAGGTGAGGGAGTTTAAGTATTTGGGGTACACGGTGAGGTCGAATGGAAAACAGGATGCGCATGTAAGGGAAAGGGTTAAGAAGGGAGCAGCGTTGTTAGGACAAGTAGGGGGGATGGAAAAAAGGAGGTTTGGTGGGGATTGGGGAAAAAGGGTTTGGTTGTTTGATAAGCTAGTATGGTCGATGGTTAGTTATGGGGTGGAGGTGTGGGGCTGGAAGGAGAGGGAGGGGTGGAAAGATTGCAGGACAGGTATTTGAAGTGGTTGTTGGGAGTGGAAAGGTATACGCCGGGATATATGGTAAGGGAAGAATTGCAGAGGGATTTGTTAAGGGGGAGGGCGGGTATGAGAGCTTGGAATTATGAAAAAAAATTGGAGGAGGATAAGGGGGAGAGCAGGCTAGGAAATGTTGGGGAGAGATGAAGGTAAGGATTGGGAGGGGGAAAGAAGGGAAGGGCTGGGAGGAGGAGAGGAGGGGATTGATAGAGGAAAGGGGGTAGAAAATGGAAGAAATGATGGAATTGAGGGAGATGGGGCAATTAAGGAGTGAGGAGATAATTGAGAGAGAAAGAAAGTTGCAGAAAGAGGAAAGATGGAAGAGGATATGGGGGTCGACATATAATAGGTGGTATAAGTGGGTGAAAGGAGAGGGAGTGCCAGGGTACTTAAAAAAGGGATAGGGGGAAAGCAGATGGCAAAGGGTAGCAAGATTTAGACTAGGGAATGGGATGAGGAGGAGGAGGGAAGGAAATGCAGGGGGTGCGAGAGGGAGGTGGAGTCATGGGAACATGTTTGGGAGGAATGCACGGATTGGAGGAAGGAAAGTACGTGGCAAGAAAATGTAGGGATGGTATTAGGGGAGAAAGGAGAGGAAGAGAGGTGGATGAGAGAGTTGGAGGAAAGAAGGGGGAAGGGAAGAATGAGTGGAGGAGTGAGGGAGTGGATGAGGGAGAGTGTGAGAAAGAAAAAATTGTAAACGGAAACGGAGGTCCATAGGCATAGGTAGTTAAGACAGCGTAGTTGTGTAATATGTGTGTGTTAGGTAGGTAGGATAAGGAGTTTAGGATAAGAAGGCGATATAGGTTAAGCATTTCTTGTTGTAATGATAAGGATATATTGCGTTGTTTTTTGTATAGTATTAGATGTTTTGTAACCCCAAGGGGAGCAATAAAGATTATATATATAGACAGCATAAAGAGATCGAATGGTAAATATTGACAAAAGGGGACCCAGCTCCAATGACCTTGACTTTGACATATGTTGTCAAAATCATGACCCTGAATAACCTCCAAAAAATTATTAACAATCAAATTATACGATAAAAACAAGTATTAAATACAAAAATGATGACGTGCGTATTTTGATCAGTCTGGTTTAATCGTTCAAATTCTTCGTCTTACGAAGTACATGCGTGGGCGCAGTAGGTTCCACCCCTCCTACGGGGGGGCTTCACTTCCGGAAAATATAACCTATCCCAAACCAAATTTTAGTTTTAAATCAAAAATAGGTTTGGGTTAGGTTATATCTTCCGGAAGCAGGGGCGGATGGTGACTTTTCGGGGCCTGACGCTAATATTATTTCAGGGGCCCTTTTTCCGGACAGGATAGAAAATTACAATGATATCAAAAAACGACGAAAATATTACTATAAAAACTAACTTTTCTATCATAATTTATCGTTTTCTCGTTATTTTGGCATCATTATAAGTTTATGTTCTATCTAGATAACAGTTTATGATAACATTTAAATATTAATAAATATACAATTTGAATAAAATATATTCATAATAAATGATATTCATGAAAACTATAAACGATTTACAGAAACATTAACGTTTTACAGAAACAAATTAAATTAATAAAAATAACTGACATAGATATGAAACAAAACATAAATGTAAAAAACAAAAGCATTTGAGAACAAAAGTTTTTAAATTTTTATTTTTTTTTACATTTTACGTTTATATATTCTTTTATGGCTTCGTCATAAGTAACAGATCTTGTGATGTCACTTTCTATTGAAAGAATTAATAAATAATTTTATCTCTCATTTTAGATCTGTACTTATTTTTTATAAAAGATAATTTAGAGAAATCTCTTTCTGCTTCACAACTTGTTATTGGAAGTGTTAAACAAATGTTCAAAATTGTATTCAGAGAATTCTTACCAAAGAAAACGCGGATAACCCATCTGATTATGACTATACAGAATAATACGTATCTCTAGTCTGATACTATATGATTCTTGTAAGTGTCGATTTGGTAGTTGTTTGGGGACCCCCTTCTCTTGGAGGCCTGATGCTTAAGCATCGTAAGCTTCTATATAAATCCGCCCCTGTCCGGAAATGAAGGTCCTCCGTAGCGGAGGCGGAACCCACTGCGTCCATGCATACACTTTCCCACCCACACAACAATTGTGGGGTGGACCTCGCTTCGCGTTGTAAAGTATATGCGTGTACACATTGGGTTCCGCCCCCGCTACGGGGGGCTCCATTTGCAGAAGATATAACCTAGCCCAAACCTATTTCTGATTTAAAAGACCTTGCTTCGCGCAGAAAGTTGCAAATTCATGTAAAATAATTATGAACCTTGTTTAAGTAATCAGAACTTTTCTTTACTAACCGAGCGACGGGAAAGGTCAATGACCTTGACCTCCTTAGAAGTCAAGGTCAACGTCAAGGTCAACCGGAAGTCATTTGGGATAGAGTGTGTAAAGGTAAACATTTATCAAATTACGTTTTATTCAGTAAACTTTTTTTGTTAATAACTTTTTAATAAACAACAAGCAACGCTTAAAACTTTTTGGAAGATACTCAGAACAGTGACCTTGACAACATATGTCAAGGTCAAGGTCATTGGAACTGGGTCCCCTTTTGTCAATATTTACCACATTTTATATAATCTTTTTAAAATTGTCACATTTTTTTATATATTTATACCACAATCAATGTTGTTATCGTTAACTTTTATAGTTTTAACCTCTATGTATTAAAATAAAACAACAATTTCTTTTATTAAATAGAGATTTTTCTTTATGAAAATAATAATATAACTACATCTTTGTGTATAAATCTCGAGGACAATCGATACATGTTTCCGTTTAATCGGCTTAAAATAATTGAGGATTAGCTTATCATACTTTTAATCATGCCGGGTAGAATAAAGAACGGTGAAGTATGATATGGAAGTGCTCGCCAGCTGTAATAAAACGTGTCTTTTTTGTTTTCACTTATTATATATTATTGAGAAAATTGCAATACATTGTATATGTGCGACATATTTACATATGTTTCTCACCGAAGCGGCACTTTGCATGGACGCTACAAATATTCCACCGAGAATCAAATTGAAACTTATAGTACCCCTTTGCAACAAAAAGAGTATCATTTTCTGTATACGTATTGGAGCCATATACCAACGAACGTTATATCTACGACATAATAAATTGAAAAAATTTTAGTTAGGTAAAATTTGTGTAAATAGCTCTTTCAATCACACGACGCGCATGTATACACACACACATAAATATATATATGCATATTTATTTTTTCTCAAAACATATTAACTTTATCAGACATCTCTAACTTTGAATTATGTTATAAGTATCTGCAAAACAAATACACTCGCATATAAAGTTGAAATTTTTCTTACACTGTGGCAAACACATATTCATTGTGATCTGTAATTTTTTGTGCAGTATAATTGGATAGAAATAAGTACACATAGAGCATAAGTAAAATAGTTAGAGATAATATAAGTTGCCCAATATTATCGGTAAATGACATAATCTGAAAATTATGAGGAACATAATACGTTTTTAGTAAATTAATAGTAGATTAAGCAGTAGATTAAAATCCATGTTTAGCAATATGTCGCAATTTAATGTGCCACTTTTATAATCGTGAAATTTTGCATAATTTTCTAAAAAATGTGTGCGTATATTGTGTACATACAGCTCAGACTTGTAATAAAACACATGCAATTAATATTGTAAGTTTTTAACTCATATATCGCTAAAGAGGAAAAGTCATTTTGTTATTTTTCTTTATCTATGCACGAATTTGTTGTCGCCGAATTTTAATTTTACGAAGTGGTGCACTGATCGTGCAGGAATTTGTACACGAAATTTACCCGAAGAAGATTACAGCACAAACAAACCATACCAGCCGCTATCAAGCAAAAGAATGATCCCTCAAAATTGGATATTAAAAAATTGCTAAGCCTTTAAATATGAGAAAGTTTATACAATATTATCATGTGTATTAGATACTTGTTATTAATATAACAAAAATACTAACTTCATAGCGTTGCAATGAATGATTACGGCACGACTTATCTGCTTACAACTGTTTTCCTCATTTTTAAAACTAGTCTTTTGTGAAATACCAATTGCCTTCTCGATACGGTAACTGTAAATAATTTTGTCGCTATAATATATACATATATTGTATGGTTTGTATAAAAATATTATTTAAATTGTTGTACGCACTTCCGCTCTATTTACTTACCAGGCAATACTAAACATTGCACAAGTATGTTGAAGATATGTTATGAGCATAGTTCCTGTCGCTATCATTGCCAATATGCCTATGCAAATTGCTATATGTCTGTGCAGCGTAATTAAATAGAAATATTTTTCTTTATCAATGAAATATTCGGTCTCTATATACGACGGAGAAGGTGATCGAGATTTGGTTTTGAAAATCAAAATGTACGGCCAAATATATATCAAAATAAAAGTAAATTGACAGCATATCCCAAGTACTAAGAAAGATTGTAAAATATTATATAAATTTATAAATATATTATTCCCTAATTTTTAACATTTTCTTATAATAACAATTTATTTATTTGCATGTGAAAAGATATTGGAACTTAATATAAAGATCGAGAAATATTTTCTTACGTAGAAGTCTAATCGTAATACGCTTCGCTTTGATTCCGTATTTTTCTATGATAGCGATTTCATTTTTGTCTTCTATCTCATTACACACATCTTGAAGTTGCTTCAGCGAACTTCTTAACTATCATGTTAGCAATATTATTGTATGTTGTTTTTTTTCGCGATATTCGAAAATTATTATAATTGAGCTTCCGTGTTCTTTCTTGATTGGATTCACACTAGTTTGTCTATTTTATGTTTTTCTGTAGTCTTACATTATAATGATTATAAAATAAAAAGTGAACGACATGTTAAAAAAAAATAAACTATATTGATCGAGAGTAACGAATACGAAAGCCTATATTGCATTGAAAAATACATTTATCAGTGATGTTTAATAATTTACATGCTTACAATATCGGCGTTAATCCAAAATGAATTGTATTTAATCGCCAAACAAATGAAAAAGAATGCAGAAGATAAAACTTTATAGATAAGATCCAGAGTACATTCCGATGTTATAAATGATGTTAACTGTATATAGTAATATTATTCATTATATGTGATATCATTGGCAAAGCTACATTATTTGATCAGTTCATAAATTCTCAATTTTTCGTTAATATATTACATACAATAATTTAGCAAAAGAGGTACACAATTAATAACTTTATATAATTTAAACAACAATAATTAGAGAAAACAATTATTATGCAATATAATTATATTTGAATCTTACATGCAAGACAAAATTTAAATAATACATTAATTTTTATACGTCAGTATAATACGCGCGATTCCGTAATAAAATACAACAGAGAAATGCTGACGTACCTGAAATACGATAAAAGTCATCAGAGTACCGTAAAGTATAATTAATTGAAATTCAACTAGTGGCGATCGCTGATAAGGCCACAAGCCAATGATAAGCAACAGAATTCGGTTGATGTTAAAATGTTGAGTCTCGAGAGAGATCATCTCTCCGTGACTGTCGACACAAGTTTGACGGAAAAGCAGTACACGAATATTCACTTATTCCCCCCTCTTTCGATTTATCGACTGTTTGATACGCGATTTCTTTTTCATAATATAAATTTTATCATCAGTAATCTTCTTAATTCGATAAATAAGAAATAGTCAATAATGCATATAGTGACTACTTTAAATTGCGTGGAAAATTAGGCAATTACGTAATTATATAATTTAAGAAATTTTCTTAGGTGAAAATTCATAAATAAACGATCGATTTTACATTAAAAGCAATTTAACAGAAGTTCTTTTCTCACAAAAAGGTAGTCATGAGAAAATATTTTTACACAATAGTCGCGCAGTCGCAATCGTTACTTTTCAGTAACGCATATGTTTCATTCTATTATACACAGGGTTGAGAAACACTCGTCTAAGTTGTGCTCAATATCAGCATATGTCAACATTTAAATTGG
This sequence comes from Formica selysi, assembly GCA_009859135.1. Taxonomy (NCBI): domain Eukaryota; kingdom Metazoa; phylum Arthropoda; class Insecta; order Hymenoptera; family Formicidae; genus Formica; species Formica selysi. The sequence continues at coordinate 2,330,116 of CM020820.1, forward strand.
TACTACCAAAACATATTCTTCACTAAAAGTCATTTTACAATGTACTTTTTGTTTAAATTCTTGTATACGTTGATATTTTATATTTTCTAACTTCTTCTTAATATATTCTAGCTTTTGCCATATTTGTTATCAAAAATATTAAATTTAAAAGACTTTGTTTTTATTAATATATAATTTTAAATTGTTTATATTTAAATATATACAGAGTGTTAAATTTCAAATGTAACAGGTGGAATATCTCGTAAACAATGCATTTTAGAAAAAAATGTTTCAGACAAAAGTTGTATGGTTTCGAAGGCGACATAAGGCGATATCATCAATTTGACCTTGAATAGTTGCTTGAAGGTCACGTGAAGATCACCTTCAATTTTTTAAATGGAACCGCCTACTTTTTATTGCATATTCTTATAGCTTATGTCGAGAGCTTTCCAAAACACTTTAATAAAGTATTTTTTTATTAAGTACTTTTTGAGTTATTTTATATTTTAATCTGACATATTTTGATAGAAAAAATAAAATATCTCGTAAAATATTTAGTTCTCGATAATCTTACTGTAATACTTTTATGTACAGAATAATGAGACAAATCAATTAGTAAAAAAAAATAATTGTTTTTAAGAAAAAGTATGTAATTATTTATAATGTATTTATAATGTATTTTTTTAAACAATTATTTGTTTTTTTCTTTACACTAATTGATTTGTCTCATTATTCTGTACATAAAAGTATTACGGTAAGATTGTCAAAAACTAAATATTCTACGAGATATTTTAATTTTTATATCAAAATATGTCAGATTAAAATATAAAATAACTCAAAAAGTACTTAATGAAAAAATACTTTATTCTAGTGTTTTGGAAAGCTCTCGACATAAGTTATAAGAATATGCAATGAAAAATGGGGGTTTCCATTTAAGAAATTGAAAGTGACCTTCATGTGACCTTCAAATGACTATCCAAGGTTACATCAATGGCACCATCTTATGTCCCCCTTCAAACCAAACAACTTTTGTCTGAAACGTTTTTCCGTATCTTCCAAATTTTTCGAGATATTTGACTGGCTCTTTTAAAATGGACCACCCTGTATATACAAAAAAAACTTATATGTGTATTTAGACTATTAGCAACATAAAAAGATCGAAATATGTAACGTTTAGTAAGAAAAGTGGAAATCTTAATATTTTAATGATTTCCAATGACACTCACTAAAAGTTATCATTAATCCTATCATTAATAGTTTTAATCTTTGAACATTCTGTTTATGAAGACTTCTAAACTATTTTAATTTCAGCCAATTTGATCGAAACCACTTTTACATTTAAAATGATGGGGTCCTTTAGAAAAAAAAAAGATATTAATTGATATTATTACAGATTGCTCTTTTTTGGACTTGAAATAACTAGTCAATGTATGCAATACACTTAAGCAACATGTAAAAAAAAATTATATTTATAAATTACGATTTTGCCAACAGAAAATACTAATTATAAAAATATATGGTCTTACATTTTACATAATTTTTCTAAAATTAGATTACATTTTCTATCCATTTATACCACAGTCAATTTTGTTATCGTTAACTTTTATAGTTTTAATTTACTCATTGATTTTAATCTTTATATTTTAAAATAAAACAATTTCTTTTATTAAATAGAGATTATTTTTTCTACAAGAATAATTATAATTCTACATCTGAACCTCGAGGACAATCGGTACGTATCCGTCCGATTAACTAGATTAAAAAAATTGAAAATTGTTTTACCATTTTTTAATCTTGCCGGGTTGAATAAAGAACAGTAAAGTATGATATAGAAGCGCTCGTCAGCTGTAATGAAACGTGTAATGAGTATTTTTTATTTTGTTTATTTATTATACGTTATTGAAGAATTACATTGTGTATGTGTGATTTATTTGCATATATTTCTCACCGAAGCGACACTTTGCATGGACGCTACAAATATTCCACCGAGAATCACATTGAAACTCATAGTACCTTTTTGCAGCAGAAAGAGTATCATTTTCTGTATACGTATTGAAACCATGTACCAACGGACATTATATCTACGACATAAAGAATTGAAAAAATTATTGATAGGTAAAATTTTTAAATAACTCTTTCAATCACACGCATGCGCACGCATACACACACATAAATATACGCATTTATATATATATATATATATATTTTTTTTTCGAAGCGTATTAACTTTGTAAGAAATTTCTAATTTCGAATTATGTTATAAGTATCTGCAAAACAAATACACTCGCATATAAAGTTGAAATTTTTCTTACACTGTGGCAAACACATACTCATTGTAAATTGTAATTTTTTGTGCAGTATAATTGGATAGAAACAAGTACACGTAAAGAATAAGTAAAATAGTTAGAGATAGTATAAGTTGTCCAATGTCATCGGTAAATGACGCAATCTGAAAATTATGAAGAACATGTTACATGCTTATCATCGGCTTCTTACGCACTACACTGTTTTATGCATGTTATAAAATGTCAGTAAATTAAAATCCATAGTAACATGTCGCTATTTAATGTGTCACTTACATAATTGTGAGATTTTGTATAATTTTTGTAAGAAGTATGTGCGTATGTTGTATAAATATAGCTTATATTTGTAATAGAATAGGAGCACATGCAGTTAATTTTATAGGTTTGTAACTCATATATCGCTAGAGAGAGAATTTGTTATTTCTCTTTATTTAAGTCTGTTTTATTATGTAAGTCTGTTGTCAATGAATTTTAATTTTACAAAGTAGCGTACTGCTCATGCAGGAATTTGAAGACAAAATTTACCCGAAGAAGATTACAGCAAAAACAAATCATGCCAGCCGCAATCAAGAAAAAAAACGATCCCTCAAAATTAGATATTAAAAAATTGCTAAGCCTTTAAATATGAAAAAAAATATATATTATTATTATTTGTGCATGTGTATGTGTGTGCACACACACATTAAATACTTGTTATTAATACAACAATAATATGAACTTCATAGCGTTGCGATGAATGTTTACGGCACGACTTATCTCCTTACAACCCTTTTCCTCATTTTTGAAACCACCCTTTTGTGAAATATTAATTGCCTGCTCGATACGGTAACTGTAAATAATTTTGCTGTAATTATATAATTTGTCTAAGCATATTATTTAAATTGTTGTACATAATTCTATTCTATTTCCTTACCAGGCAATATTAAACATTGCAAAAATATGTTGAAGATATGTTATGAGCATAGTTCCTGTCGCTACCATTGCCAATAAGCCTATGCAAATTGCTGCGTGTCTATGCAGCGTAATTAAATAGAAATATTTTTCTTCATCAATAAAATATTCGGTCTCTATATACGACGGAGAATGTGATCGAGATTTGGTTTTGAAAATCAAAATGTACGGCCAAATATATATCAAAATAAAAATAAATTGACAGCATATCCCAAGTACTAAGAAAGATTTTAAAATAATCATATAAATTCATAAATATATTATCCCTTAATTTTTAACATTTTTTTACATTTGCAATTTATTTATTTGAATGTGAAACGATATTGGAACAGAAAATAAAGATTGAGAAATATTATCTTACATATAAGTCCAATCGTAATATGTTTCGCTTTGCGTCCGTACTTTTCTATGATAGCGATCTCATTTTTGTCCGTTATCTCATTACACACATCTTGAAGTTGCTTCAACGAACTCCTTAACTATCATGTTGACAATACTATATGTCGTTTCTCTTTGTAACATTCAAAATCTATTATAATAAGGCCTTTGTATTCTTTCTCGATCGGATTCAAACTCGTTTATCTACTTTATATTTTTCTTTAGTTTGAATTTACATTATGATGATTGAAGAATAGAAAATGAACGATATGTTAAGAAAAGATAAACTATCAAGAGTAGCTCGATCGAGAGCAACGAATACGTAAGCCCATATGTATCATACAAAGATAAGTATATACAAAGATACATATGTATATCAATGATGCTTAATATTTACACGCTTACAATATCGGCGTTAATCCAAAACGAATTGTATTTGATTGCAAAACAAATGAAAAGGAATGCAGAAGATAAAACTTTATAGATTAGATCCAGAGTACATTCCGATGTTATAAATGTTGTCAACTGTAGGAAATAATGTTATTCATCATTTGTCAAAGCTACATTATTCGATTACACAGTTCAAAAAGAAAAAAAGAACGCCGGAACGGAACTAGTCATTTCTTATAGGTTTTTGGGCGCTGAACACGAATCCGGTTCCGAAATTGCTTCATCACGTCAGAATTTTGAAAAAATTGCAATTAAATTTGCAAAAAAGAGCTATTTTCACGAATTTTATTATATTATAGCTATAATATTGCAAATTTCTCAAAATTCTGACGTGATGGAGCAATTTCGAAACCGGATTCGTGTTCAGCGTCCAAAAACCTATAAGACATGACTAGTCTCGTTCCGGTGTTCAAAAAAAAGTTATTTTTTGTTGAACGGTGTTATCAATCTATAAATTTTCAATTTTTCGTTAAACTGTACACCGTTTTCGTTAATACGTATATTAATTTAATAAAAGAGGTACATAATTTATAATTTTATATACTAAATTGTAACATAATTATTACAAAAATAATTATGATGCAACATAATTATATTTAAATCATGCAACAAAATTAGAATAATGCTTTGATTCTTTTACGTCATTATAATATGCACGATTCTGTAATAAGATACAATAGAAATGAAAACATACCTGAAATATTATAAAAGTCATCAGAGTACCAAAAAGTAAAATTAAGTGAAGTTCAACTAGGGGCGACCGTTGATAAGGCCACAAGCCAATGATGAGCAACAGGATTCGGTTGATGTTAAAATGTTGAGTCACGAGACAGATCATCTCTCTGTGACCGTCGACACAAGTTTGATGGAAAAGCAATACTCGAATATTCATTTATCCTTTCTCGATTTATCGACGCTTCATACACGACTTTTTTTCATAGTATAAATTTTATCATCAGTAATCTTCTTAATTCGATAAATAAGAAATAGTCAATATTGCATATAGTGACTACTTTAAATTGCGTGGAAAATTAGGCAATTACGTAATTATATAATTTAAGAAATTTTCTTATGTGAAAAATCATGAATAAACAATCGATTTGACATTGAGAGCAATTTAACAGAAGTTATTTTCTCACAGAGAAGTATTCATGAGAAGACATTTTTACACAAAAGTCGCGCAGTCGCAACCGCTACTTTTCGGTAACGCATATGTTTCATTCTATTGTATACAAGGTTGAAAGACACTCTTTTAAGTTGTGCTCAATATCAACACATCTCAGTATATTTAAATCGGTACTACCAAAACATGTTATTCTTTACTAAATGTCATTTTACAGTATTCTTTTTGTTTAAATTTTTATATTCTATGATATTTTATATTCTCTAATAACTTTCTTAATTTTAAATACAACAAATTAAAATGAAACCACAATAAGGGTTCTAATATATACAAATATGATAAAAAATGTTTTAACGGATGATAGGGAGTCGGCACAGTAAACAGGACGCAAAAGATTAAATTGTCAAAAAAATTCCGTTTATTATAAAATTGTACGTTTCGGTCTCGGTTTAGACCATCTTCTGCTTATAATAAATAAATAAATATATATATAATAAATAAATTAGATCAAACGCGCATCGTAACCTTCACGCGACTCACAGAACTCCACAGCATGTCCGTGTTTATTAATTTTCTAGAGTTTTACACAATTCGTGATATTAAAGAAATAAAATTTAAATTTTTGTTTTCATTAATATATCTTTTTCAATTATGTATATTTAAATATATATAGCATTCAACGTATCAGTATGTATATCGCATTAGGAAAAAAAGTTTACTCTAACGAAAGTTAAATATATAATTATTTATTATCATCGCATTTCTGTTAATTTGAGCAGCTTCATTATATTATTATATCCATTTAATATATCCATGTAATGTATCGAATCTGTACTATATCGACTTTATATAGTATTAGTTCATCGATATCGGTATAATACTTTAATTATTGTCTCGTGGAATAAAGAAATGTAAAGTACGAAACTGACGCGCTGACCAACTGCAATAAGAGATATTTTCTTGAAATGTTTGAAATATACTCTTTGTTGAATAAATTCTGATAAAATTTTCACCGTGGCAAAGCCTTCTAAGGATCCTACAAACAATCCACCGATAACTACTAGATTATCAAAAGCTTTAGTTCCTCTTTGTAACAGGAATAGTATCAGCTTCTGTATATGTAAGGGTGCTATATACCATTGAACATTGTACCTACGAAATGATAGTCAAACAGCTGACCAGTGATTTTTAACGAGCATAAAATTCATAAATAATCTTTAGAATATGTATATTTGTTTAAGAAAACATTTTAACTTTTGTCTTTTTTGAATTTTATTTTGCATGCATTGCCTTTGTCTTTTATCTTAATTATTTTAATTTGTGATTGTCACATGAAAATCTTTCTTACACAGTAGCAAATATATGATTATTATGATCTATAATTTGTTGTCCACAATAGTTGGCGAGGAAAGTATATATATAGTAGACGTTCACAAAAATACAATACTTTATAATTTGTGCGATAGCGCATTCAGATGACAGTTCGTGAAAAATCTGAAATACGAGTTTTACAATAGCGTAATTAATTTTTTTATGTATGTTTTTATCATGATTCTACGCTTTATAAACTGAAAACTAAACGGATATGATCCATTCAGATTGTTAGTGAAATTATAGCACTACATATCTTGCTATGAAACAATGTACAATTGCTCTTTATTAGAAAGTACATGTATGAAGGAAAGACAATACTTACCTGATAAAGATTGAGACTTGCTGTAAGTAATCCGTCCATTATAAGGACGAATAAGAATTTATTAATTGAGGAAATAAAAATTTTTGTAAACCTTCAATAAAAAATGTGAAAGATATTATTTGCGTTCTTATGCAATACGTACCGTAACACATAGAAGTCAATTCAGGCATAGATTTTTTCTTTTTATTCAATCAAATCCATTTTAGTTCGTAATGTTAATTCGACTCCATTTCTTTGTTTATTATTTCTTTATTTCCAATATTAAATATATTAAAGAGAATAAGTTTATAATTAAAAACTTTTTGAAGTAAAATTAACCGCGTGAAATTAAATGCGTACAAGTTTTATGATATTACTTTCTATAAAAGCTATTAAATTTTTAATAATTTATAGCAATTAAAAAGTATCTGAGGTTTGACATTTTTACTAAACAAAATTTGTCAAGGAATTTATACTTAAAATGAATTCTACATATTACGATACTTTCTATAAACATATATATCCGAGGAATACAAACTTTATAGCCTTGCGATGCATATCTACGGCGTACACTATACCCATGTAAATTAAATTTGCACTTTTTGCGGCGCTTATTTGTCGAGTGTCAATGCTCATGATCCTCTCCATACGATAACTATAAATTACGTGATACGTTAATAATTTTATAATTACACTAAAAATATGTTTTTTTTAATTACAAGGGGCAGTCAGATATAAACCGAACTTTTTCCAAAACTTTTTATTCGATCAAAATATTTCCAACGCACAAATCTTTTTTCTACATAGTTCCTACTAACATTTAATTTACTAACATTTTTGCCACCGGATTGATAGTTTTTGTATTGAAAATTATGTAGAAAAAAAACTTGAATATGCGTTGGAAATATTTCGATCAAATACAAAGTTTTGGAAAAAGTTCGATTTATATTTGACTGACCCTCGTAAATAAATAAATTTTTTTAATTTTGATTTTTTTTACTTAAATAAATATATATTTTGTTTTGAAAAATGTTTTGTTACATAGTTATATTAAATAAATTATTATTTGCATGTAATAAAAATTGTAATTTTGAAAATAAAATATTTAAAATTGATATAAAAAAATATTTATTTGAAGATAAAAATTATTTATTAAAATAAAGAAAACCTATGTTTTTGAACCAAACAGTCAAAAATTTAAAAATATTTATTAATTATTTAAAAATTTAAAAATATTTATTATTTATTTAAAAATATTTATTAATGGAAGTAATTTAATATAATAAAGATAAAAAGCAATTTTTTTTATTTACAAATAAAAGCATGCTTTGCTTTTATTCTATATTTTACTAATTCAAATATATTTGCTGCTTGATTGAAATAACTATCTCTTTTGCAAAAATTTAATAAATAATTTTTTCAAATAAAAAAAAAATTTTTTGGGTTTAGTACATTTTTTCAGTGTATCTACTCGTGTACAATGTTATTACATAAGAGTAAATCCCGATATGAATCCAGTACAATTTTGTCGAATCTTTTTATTCGAAATAATGAAACTTTTAATTTTGTGTCGACATAAATTTTCATTTTCATTACTATATACGTTAATTTTCTCACCTAGCAATCCTTAACATTCCACAAATATGTTGAATATATGTTAAACACATTGTTCCCGTCGCTAGCATTACCATTATTCCTATGCAGAATGCTGCATTGGTATGTAACATAATTAAATAGAAATATCTCTCTTGATCGATGAAGTATTCTGAGACGATTTGTAGCGAAATGTATGGTCGAGACTCATTCCCGGGCATTACCATGGCGAAAATATGGGGTAGAAATGGAGAAAGAATAAAGACACTCGTGCCACACATGCCAATCACTAAAAAGAGATGTAAAAGCCACAATCATGGGGGGATATTTACTTATTAATATATTACAAAAATTAATAACTATTGTACGTTATAAATTTATTTCATCTCTATTCAATTAATTTGGCCAGAAACTCGACTCCGAGTAAAAAACTTATTAAACACTTTTCAAGTAATTAAAATTATGTGAGATTGGCTTACGCGTAAGTGTTTCAGTGTAACGTCTTGCAATATTCCAATATTTTTCTATAATGGCGACTTCGCTCTCATCCCTTAGCTCGTTATAGGTACATTGAAGTAGTTCTAATAAATGTTTTACCTGTTGTATCAACGAAATTTACCTTAGGTGTTTTGTTGAGGCATAACAAAGATTGCAATACATATGACACGTTTATTCAAACAAGTAGAAAAATATGTATTCTTTACTTACGACATCCATGTTAAACGAAAACTTGCTGTACAGTATCAAATGGAACATGAAGAAAGATGCGGCAGAAAGAATCTCAATAACGTATTGTAGAGTGCATTTTGAAGTCACAAATATCATAAACTGCGAGAAATGATTTTGTTGAATCAGTCGCATCAAAAAAATAACACGTTTCTTATCTTATCAACAAGCAAAGGTCTAAATTATTAAAATTATTCTATTCTATGCATGGGTTGAGCAAAAGTCGCGCAAAGTATGACAAAATCACACACATAAAATTATGTAATAACACAATTACATTTTGCCGCTTGTCCCACTCATATATAGAGAAGAGAGCAATTAACAATTTAGATCTTTCTGTCTACTGATAGGATAGTAAAATGTATTATGCAATAATTTTATATATTGTATAATATTATATATATTGTATAGAAATTAAGTATACATATATATTACACATATAAAAATAATTACATAATTAGCAAAGGTATATTATCGTAAAAGGTGTATATATGTGCCATAATCAACATAAATACATACCAGATCACAAATGCCACAGTTAACATAAATACGTACCAGATTACAAATAACAATATGTTAGCTTATAAAATTTATGTAATGTAAATATTGCATAATTATGTAAAACCATTGATGTACTTGAAATAAAATGAAGCTTGTCAGAATGCCGTAGAGCAAAATCAGTTGCGCTCGAACGAGTTTGGATTGCGCGTAAGGCCATAAGCCAACTGTGAGTAAGAGAATACGATTGATGTTAAAATACCGACTTTCCACACAGATCATTTCTTCGAGAGAGTTGAGACACGTATGACCGTGAGGGAGTCGATGACGTTCCTTTCATCCCCTCTTTTCCAGACCAATCGATTAAGCGTTCCCTTTTTTTTTATGAAAATTATATAAAATTGATACTAAGTGCTAGAGAACATTAGTACGAATTCGACATTAATTCGCAATTTAGCAACGTTTCTCGTGAAAATTGTCCACGATTAAGCGATCGATATGATGCTTAAAGGTTATTTGTGAGCAATTCAACGGATGCCTTTTTCTCAGCAAAAAGGAGGAAAAACAGACTCGAGAGAGAAAAGTATCACGCAGGCGCATTTCCTTTTTCTCAGCGTTACAACATCATTCTAGTACACGCACTCATGAGATACGATTGATCTTCGAAGGAATCGTCTCCCGATTTGAAGTATCGATGTATCATCTATCAAACTTACCGCTCTTCAAGTATGTAATATCATTTTTCAACAGAAATAGTTCTGCTGTGTATGTTTACATAAATCTTTATTACGATCGAAATACGTACGCAAAAAATCGAAATGCCTAACGACAATATAACATTAATCAAATCTACACACAGAAAAATATTATTCTATTGCTAAGTAAAATGATTACTCAGTTTACTTTACTTTTTTTAAGTAACAGTTATCTTTAACAAAGAATATTTTCTTAATAATAGTCTTAAAATAGACATGTCACAAATTTTAGAAGAACTCATTATCATGTACTTAAAAAAAGTAAATATTTTCTTTTGAAAAATATTATAAACTTTTATCGAATAAAAGTCCGATATGGTTAATTTAATGTAAGAAAATTTATTAGATCAGAAAAATTTAATGTATTTATTTCAATTATATAATTTAATATTCTTGATTGAAGTATTACATTTACTAGGATCCAGAATACATTTTGAATAAATTTGATCCTTATGATGAACTTATGATAGATTTGCGGATATATGAACTTTTGAAATACTTGAAATAAGTAATATTTACTTGGGTAAATATAGCGAATAGGGGACCCAGCTCCAATGACCTTGACCTTGACATATGTTATCAAGGACATAATTCTGAGTAACTTTTTCTTCTAATTTAATCGTCGCTCGTTGCTTATTAAAAAGTTATTAACAAACAAAAAATTGTAAAAATCAAGATTTATACAAAGTCTGACAATGAAAAACTGGATATTTAAGTTATTTTACAGAAATAGTCCTACGTATACTATACATATAAACTGAAATAAACACAAGTTTTTACATATATAGGGTGTTCAAAAATAAAATATAAGTATGTTGAATTAATTATTTATTGGATAAATATAGCGAATAGGGGACCCAGCCCCAATGACCTTGACCTTGACATATGTTGTCAAGGATCTAATTCTGAGTAACTTTTTTTCTAATTTAATCGTCGCTCGTTGCTTATTAAAAAGTTATTAACAAAAAAAGTTTGAAATATACCAAAGTACATGCACGGACAGGAAGCACGCGCGCGCACACACACACACACACGGGGGGGTGCAAGGGGGGCCTTCGGCCCCCCTCCCGCACCCGCCCCGCCCGTAGGCAGGGTGGACCTCGCTTTACAATGTAGCATGTACTTTATAAGTTGTAAAGCGAGGTCCACCCTGCCTACCGGCGGAGAGGGTGCGGGAGGGGGGCCGAAGGCCCCCCTTGACCCCCCCCCCCCACCGTGTGTGTGCGCGCGCGCGTGCGTGCTTCCTGTCCGTGCATGTATTTTGGTATATTTCAAACTTTTTTTGTTAATAACTTTTTAATAAGCAACGAGCGACGATTAAATTAGAAGAAAAAGTTACTCAGAATTATGACCTTGACAACATATGTCAAGGTCAAGGTCATTGGGGCTGGGTCCCCTATTCGCTATATTTACCTTTACTTGTATATAGTATGTACTTTTCTGTGTGTATTATTTGATATATAGCACATATAATAGCTAATGTTATATGTCATCTGTAAGAAGAATCTTTTTTTTAGCTTCATATATATAAGACATTTAAATTATCAAATTATATTTAAAGATAATATGGCTCTTATTGAAGATAACTTTATTTCTCAAATTTTGATTTTTTTTTGCACATTTATTGTAAAAAAATTAATTATAAAGAAATTTGACCATAGTAATATTAACAATATAAAAATTATATATTTAAAAATAATGTAAATTCATATATTGCAAATAGTGAAAATAAAACATGAGAATAATGTAAAATTAAGTGACATTGTATCAGTGTTTTATATGCTCAGTTTTTTTTATGCACATTGAAAATTATATAATATATGTACTCTATGGTATCTCTTTCTGATTGCATATATTTATATCTTCGGAAATCCCTTATACGTGTGTTCACGTACAAATTATGAAATGAATATTACACTATTTTTAATTTTTTTTTATTGTAATATAAAACAATTGTATATTGAAGTTTCGTTAAAATTAAATTTTTGCCAGATTATTATTTTATTAGAATTTCTCTTTTTACCTTATTATTGCGTTGAATATATGACAGTAAAATAAGAGACCGAAGTTTTCACCAGCTGTAATGTTTACTTGTAATATATTGAATGCAATCTGAGAGCTATTTATTTCCTTACCGTGGCGAAACACTCTAACGATCCGATAAAAAATCCGCCGACACCTAAAGTAAAGTCTTGGGTGTTACTTTGCAACAGAAACAGCATCAGTTTCTGTACATGTAACGGAGCTATGTACCACTGAACGTTGTACCTACAACATAAATGTGAACAAAATATACGTAATTTTAAGAAGAAAGATCAATATACAGGATGTCCCATAATAACCGTATCACCTCTCATATGCAGGTAGAGCAGGTGAAATCGAAAAGAAAAGTTCTTCTTTTATTTTGTGATTTTTGTAATAATTATTGAGAAATTAATTAAAAAAGAATAATAAAGAACTTTTCTCTTCAGATTTACCTGCTCTACCTGCACATAACGGGTGATGCAATTGACTCCGGACACTCTGTATATATATGTATATATATATATATGTATGTATACATATATAGATATGTATGTATACATATATGTATAATTGCATTTTTTAAGAATATACATATCTATTTTATAAGATATCTTACACGGTATCAAATACACGATTATTATAATCTGTTACATTTTGCCCGACATAGTTGGCGCAGAACATATATAAAATACTGCAAAATACAAATAGAGAGGGAATTAAAATTTCATCGATATTATCCCCGATTGATGCAATCCGAAAAATCTAAAACATACAAGTTTTATAGCTGTAAACAGTTTCCTAGGATACAGTTTCTCAATCATTCTACGACACAGACATAATAAGATCCTAAATTAGATAAATGAAAAATGTAATAAATTTATTCCCAAATATAACGCTCGGGAAATTTACATTGTTTTTTTCAGTGATTGTCTTGTCTAGTTCTTCATCTTGTTTACAAAAATATAATTTATACGCAAAATTAGTTAAACAAAAATATCAGAATAAAAAAAAGAAAGTGAGAAAAATGGGGAACAAGATACAGCTCTTCTATCTCACACAACATATATTATACACAATTATATTATAGAAAATTGACTGCTTGCTCAAAAGCAGATTTAAGAATATAATTCGAAGCATACTTGAAAGAGATTAAGGCTCAGTGATATTACTCCTGTTGTTATTAAACAGAACAACATTGCTTCAAATGTGGATACCAAAACTTTGGATAATCTTCAAAGACAAAAAATATTACTATACATATTGTACGCGTATTATCGAGTTGATACTAACTTCATAGCTCGCCGATGTATATCCACGGCGCATCTTATTTCTTCTAACATCAATATATCGTTCTTTGGATTAACATTTTGCAATATAATGACTCTCATTGCGCGTTTAATGCGATAACTGTGAATAATACATTTATCAAGAAACATATTTATTTGTTTTTGCAATATAATTTTGCAAATATAACTTTTTTATATTTATATTTATGCAAAATTATAATTTTATTTTATACCTAGAAATTTTAAACAATCCACAGGTATGTTCAAGATATGCAATAAGCATTGTCCCAACTGATACCATTCCAGCCACTCCTATGCAAAATGCTGCATTTAAATGCAGGATGATTAAAAAATAATATTTTTCTTGATCCACGAAATATTCTGTCATAATCGGCAGGCGACGTGGTTGAGATACGTTTATCGGTAAAATAATATTAATTATATTTGACCAAAGTTGTGCGATAATAAGAGCAAATATACCACCTATACTGATTGCTAAAAGTGTTAAAAAGTAATTATCATTTAAGCTTTTGTTGCATAATTTTACACACATTTGATACAATATTTTATATATTACCTGTAAGCGCAATCGTATAACGTTTCGCATTATAGTTATATTTTTCAACGATAGCTTTTTCATATTCATCTTTTAATTTATCGTACACATATTGAAGTTGTGTCAATAAATCTTTCACCTGTTAGTCCAATAATTTGTTATACCGCTTTTGTATGTCAGAAAGAATTGCTAGTTATAAAAATTTAATTGTCAGAAAAGCCTCTTAATGGGTATTATAAACGGAAATTATACTGTTAACTTACAGTTTCGATATTAACGGCGAAAAAGATGTAGTGTATCACAAAAGTTATAAAAAAGAGCGCGTTAGATAGAATCTTGACGATGAAATCAGCGGTGCATTTTGAATTAAGAAATATAGTAAACTGCGAAAACAATAATTTCTTAAAAATATTTGCACTAAAGAATCTATTTTTAATTATTAATAATTTGTAATTTTTATACAGAGGATTGTCTGACCGCCAATCATATAACGGGTCTTAGGGTTTAGGGTTTATAGTAGAATTTCGTCTTAAGAAGGCACACCCGTTTGAAGCTTCGAAAAATGAGTACGTTTTCTAGATTTTTTTACAGCGCGACTATTTGATAAAAATTTTCTGTTTAAAATATTAATATAATATTATTAAGTACTTAAATATAAATTTCTAATTTAAAAAAATTTTTTTTTTAAGTTATGCGAATATTTGCAGAGCTCCTTCAATTTTAAGTGGCTGCATGGTGTGCGTGAAAATGTTCGTTTATCATATCCGAAATTAAAAATACAAGTTTTTTTCTATTAAACATATTAATAGCTATCTGTTATCCAAATGTTCTTTCAAAATTTTAAAAAATAAAAATGTAGCGACATATTGAAAAAAGTTTCGTTTTTTTAAAAAAAAATACATTTTTCTTTGTTTATAACAAAAAATGGAGTCCTGGATTAAAAAAAAGGCTTTGTTAACAGATGCGGAATCTTATTAAAAACCCGCGTGCAAAATTTGAAGTTAATTCATCAAACATAGCCCGAGTTTTCAAGCACACTGTAGATAAAAATATAAATCTGCAAATATTCACATAACTGTTAAAAAAAAATTATTTTGAGCTGGAAATTTTTATTTATGTACTTGATAATATTGTATTAACATTGTAAAAAAATTAAAAGTTTTTACCAAGTTATTGCGCTGCAAAAAATCTAGAAAATGTACTCGTTTTACAAGAGTTCGGGTACTCAAACGGGTATGTCCCCTTAAGTGTTCTCAGAAAAAAAAATATATGTTTAAATTTTATTTTTATAATTTTTTTTAGTATTAATTTTAGCATATATTATAATTACGTAATTATATTATTTTCTTTTCTCTTTTCTTATTTATTTCTTATTTATTTATATTACTTTCTTATCACACACATAATTATATTATAATTACGTATGTGATAAAAAAGAATATAAATAAAATAAAAATAAATAATATTCTGTTCTAGAGAATAAGGTACACAAAGAATATTTCTTTTCTATTGTATATAAACATTATAAGTATGTTTTAGACATATATGTTTGCCTACGTTAATTGTCGTTAGGGATTTTGTGGAAATATATCCAAATGGATTCAGTATTCTAAATTATAGTAATTACTTTTTTATGCATAATTATGTTACATGAAAATACTTAGTAAATATAATTATATACAATTATATAAAATGTCTCTCAAAATCATCGTACTATATTTAAATAATAAAATGTATAGATGAATTAGAAACGAAACTTTTAATATAGAAAAATATGGAGGCCACAATTTCTAAATAACAAATAATTAAAGTCAAAGACAAAGATATCGCATACAATTAACACAGATAATTCAGATTATTACATATATATGATATGTATGCCAATCTGATAATTATTTTTATTATTCAACTGATTTGATTTTTTGGTATCTTTTTTTTTTGTTTTCGCGATGTCCTGCGTAAAATAACTGCTCTCTTTAATATAAACTATGAGTACAATTAGTAAATCATAATTTATTGAAATACATAATAAATAATAGAAGACTATTATAAATCACACATTTTATATTAGCTAACTTGCAGTAATAATATCAAGATATTGTCTTACCTGAAATAAAATAGCAGTCGTCAAAATACCGAGGAAGAAAATAAATCGAAGTCTATCGAATTTTGTTTGTTGATAAGGCCACAAGCCTAAAGTCAGCAAAAGTATTCTGTTAAGATTAAAATATCGTGCCGTGATACACATCATCTCTTCATGAACTTTAGAACATGTATGAATGTGATAAACTCGTTGACGGTGCACTTCTCCCCTCCTTTTTCCATCGATCGATCAGGTATTTTATTACTTTCTTTTTGTAAATTTTAGCACAAATTGCATATAATTTTGTGTAACACAAATTCACGCAATTGTACGACGCGATAAAAATAAAATATCCACAATTTGACAATATTTCTTGCAATAAAGTCCCTAATTATGCGATCGATTTGATAGCGGAGTAATTTCGGCGAGTATTTACCATAAGAAAAGAAGAGAGAAAATATTTATCGAGAGAATTACTTGCGCGACAGTCACGCATGCGTATTCGCCGCTTTTTTTGTATCGCAAATTTATACGTTTCATTCTATTGTCCGCGCTTATAACGTACGGTTCGTCTTCAAGACAAATGTCATTCACCATTGAAAGCATCGGACCTTCCTGGTAAAGTTCATATTATTTAAAATTTATATTTGATCAGGTCTGTGCATGATATATGATATGTTAGAATTGTCGTTTTTATGTTTACAAAATCTTTATTACTTACATCATTTTGATCAACAAAATGCTTAAACTTAAAAATTTAAAGACGCTAATAAGGATAAGTTAGATATATGAAAACAAAATATTTGTCCAAATATACAAATACCAAAAATCGAAATGCATAAAAACAATGTAACGTTAAACAAATCTGTTTATTTGATATATAGTATTTGATAGAGTAGCTAATCTTATGCGTCATCTTTAATAAATAACCATTACTATTAGTTTTACGTATATACGTAAGACACTTAAATTATATCTGAAGGTTTAAATTGACATCTAAAGGTAATACGATTATTAATGAAGACAGCTTTATTTCTCAAATTTTAACATTGCTTTTGCACATAGACTATTTATTATAGAATAGAAATTAAGCTATAAAAATGATTTGGCCACATTAACATTAACAACGTATAAATTAATGATTTAAAAGTAATGTGAGAATACATATATTGTAAATATTGAAAATAAAACTTGAAAAATAATGTAAAATTAAATAATGTTGTATCATTGTCTCATATTTGAAATCAAAGAATACTCAGTTTGGTGTATTAAAAATCTATGTAATTGAAATAACATATGTGTATCTCTCTCTTTCTCTCTACTTAATTGAATATTTTTATATTCAATGGAAATTTTTCTTATGTTTGGGTACAAACTGTGGGATTAATATATTTAACTACTTTTAACTTTTTTAAATGTAATATAAAAAGATTGTAACATTGAGGCTTTGTTAACTAAATTTTTGCAAGATTATTTTTTATTCATTATTATTTCTCTTCTTACCTTATTACTGCGTTGAATATATGACAGTAAAATATGAAACAGAAGCTTTGACCAGCTGTAATATTTAATTGTAATATATTGAATACGTTCTGAGATATATTTATTTCCTTACCGTTGCGAAACATTCTAACGATCCAATAAATAATCCACCGACACCTAAAGTAAAGGCTTGGGTGTTTCTTTGCAACAGAAACAGCATTAATTTCTGTACATATAATGGAGCTATGTACCACTGAACGTTATATCTACAAAATGAGTGCAAACAAAAAATCCGTAATTTTAGAAAGATAGATCAATAACTTTTTTTGATACACATATACATATATATATATATATATATATATATATATATATATATATATATATTACTCGCGTACATATACGCTCTCATCTATTTCATAAACAATTATAATATTTTCTTTTAATGTAAAATATTATATAACTATACAATATTATATAACTATCCTATATAATTGTGCTTTATAAAATTATATCTACACGGTAACAAATACATGATTATTATGATCTGTTACATTTTGTCCGACATAGTTGGAGCAGAACATATATAAAATGCTAATAAACACAACTACAGAGGGAAATAAAATTTCATCGATATTATTATTTCTGTTTGATGCAATCTGAAAAATCTAAAATACAAATTTTATAATTGTACATAATCAGGTTTTCTTAATATAGTTTTTAATCATTTTACGAATCAAACATATTAACAATAAGTTTCTAAATTAATTTAGTAAAAATTATAATAAAATACAAAAGTATGTATATAGATTTTTTTCACATTGTGTAATTTTTATTTAAAGTGATTTTTAATATGTTAATTATTTATTTTATTTGCAATAATTTATACACAGTAGTAAATATTAGAGTAAAAGAGAAAAAAAGAGTAATAGGAAACGTCTCTATATCATATAACACATACATTATATAACATATATCATACATACATCATATAACACATATATCATATAACACATCATACATATTTATATTATAAAATATTAAATGCTCGCTCAAAAGCAGATTTAAGAATATAATTTGAAGCATACCTGAAAGAGATTAAGGCTCAGTGATATTACCCCTACTGCTATTAAACAGAACAACATTGCTTCAAATTTGGATACCAAAGTTTTGGATAATCTTCAAATACAACAAATATTACTATACATATTGTACGCATATTATCGAGTTGATACTAACTTCATAGCTTGCCGATGTATATCTACAGCACATCTTATTCCTTCTAACATCAATGTATCATTCTTTGTACTAATATTTTGTAACACAATGGCTCTCATTGCATGTTTAATGCGATAACTGTGAATAATACGTTTAACAAGAAGCAAATTTATTTATTTTTGCAATATAATTTTGCAGATATATAAATTCTCTCTATTTATATATATTTATTTATACGAAATTATAATTTTATTTTATACCTAGAAATTTTAAACAGTCCACAGGTATGTTCAAGATATGCAATAAGCATTGTTCCGGTTGACACCATTGCAGCCATTCCTATGCAAAATGCTGCATTTAAATGCAAGAGAATTAAAGAAAAATATTTTTCTTGATCGACGAAATACTCTGTCATAATTGGCAGGCGATGTGCTTGAGATACGTTTATCGGTAAAATAGCATCAATTATATTCGGCCAAAGTTGTGCGACAATAAGAGCAGATATACTACAAATAAATAATACTAAAAGTGTTAAAAAGCAAATTATCATTTACACTTTTATTGCATAATAATCCAAAATTTTACACACGTAATATAATATTTTGTCTTACTTGTAAGCACAATCGTGTAACGTTTTGCATTGTAACTATATCTTTCAACGATAGCGTTTTCACATTCATCTTTTAATTGGTCGTATACATGTTGAAGTTGTATCAATAAGTCCATCACCTATTAATACAACAATTTGTTATACCGTTTTTGTATGTCAGAAAGAATTGCTAGTTATAAAAATGGCATTGTCTCACAGAACAGTCTTTTAGACTAAATATTACAAATCGTTAACTTACAGTTTCGGCATTAATAGCGAAGAAGATATATTTTATCACAAAAGTAGTAAAAAAGAGCGCGCTTGATAGAACCTTGACGACGAGATCAGCGTTGCATTTTGAATTAAGGAATGTAGTAAACTACAAGTAACAATTCTTTTTTAACTTTTATATTAAAGAATCTGTTTTCTTTTTAACTTATTATTATTTTGTAATTTTTGTGGTTTGCTTGACCGCTAATCGCACAACGGATCCATTACAGTCTATAGTTGAATTTCGTTTTTTATGTACTCTCAGATAAAAATTAATTTTTTGTTTTTATTTTATAATTTTTATAGTACTAGTTCTAACATATAATTAACATTATAATTAGAGATAAGAAAGAGTACAAACAAAATTAAAATAAATGATATTCTGTTTTAAAGAATAAGATACACAAAGAATATATCTTTTATATCATATAAAAATACAATATTATAAGCATGCTTTAGATATAGGTATATCATATGTTTGTCTATATTAATTGTTATTAGGAATTTTATAGAAATATATCCAAATAGATTCAATATTCTAAATTATAATAATTGCTTTTTTATATGTAGTTATATTACATGAAAATACTTCGTAATTACAATTATATACAGGGTGTTTCTCAAAATCATCGTACTGTATTTAAATAACATAATGTATATATACATTTGTATATATATGTATATATACATACTATCCTGTACATCTATAGATGAGATGATTAGAAAAGAAACTTTTAATATAGAAAAATATCGAGATCACAATTTCCAAATAACAAATAATCAAAGTCGAAGGCAATGAAATCACATACAATTTACATATTTAGATGAATATATGTATATAGGGGAAAGTTTGGTAAATCCGGGTAGACGAGTCAAATCGGGTACATCTGTTTTTTTTGTAATAAGTGCTGCTATTTATGGCTAACTTGTGTTATTAGTTGTAGATTGGCGCCATCATTATTTTAAAACAAACCGTGCCCCTGTACACACGTTATTTCTTTTTTAATAGAAATTCAAAGTTTTTAGCCCCAAAAAGATCGGTATCGAGGCAAGAATCGAGTCGTCGTGCACTTTTTCTATATAGAGCATCTTTCAGTAAATGCAGCATTGCATTCTGTACATATTAGAGAGTATATCATATTAGTTTTGATCAGCACTTTGTACGCCGGAATATACAACTGCCGTATTTGTTACTTTCCTTGTGTTGGGGCAAAATCGGGTACTTACACATCTCATGTAATGAAAAGAGGAAGAACTGCTATCCTGATTTTGTCTCCCTACAAAAAGCAGTTGGAAACGAAAACTAACATTTAGAAAAAGAAACTACTAAAAAAAAAACTTTCTGAGATCCCTAAAGTTAAAAAATTAAATAAGGAAATCCTGCAGCAATGTCGAACAAGAGAATATCTTTATTTGTGATTTTTGTCAATAGAATAAATCTTTATATTGTATTTTGATTAAAATAAATCTAGATTTTGTAATAACACGGTGTTTTGCATATTTTCAAATGGGCACCCGGTTTTACCCTACCGGTAGGACAAAACCGGGTACTTTGACTTCTCCACAAAATCTTGTTATTCTTGGTAATCAAACATTTTTTTTCGGCAACTAGCCTTATTTTCTCATAGTTTAAGGTTCATTAAAATCTTCTAACGGTCGGTAAAATTTTTTTTACTCTCAGATTTTTTGTAGGAATACAAATCCAAAAAAGTACCCGGTTTTACCATATTTTCCCCTACATGATACGCATACCAATCTATTAATTATTTTTATTATGAAACTGATTTGATTTTTTAGTATTTTCCCACACAGAGCTACATATCTAATCGATATCTACTGGATATCGACATATCCATATAATGTCCATATCTACTATGGATAATCAATAGATATCTATTAGATATCAAAAATATCTATATCTCCCGTATAACCAGCTGGGATATCTAGTGGATATCCACATATTATCCACACATCCATGTTAACTAAAAATTTATTATAAGATATCCATTAGATATCCATTAGATATCATATAATGTCCACATATTCACGTCCGATGAATATCTGACAAGAATATCTAGTAGATATCCACTTATTGTCCACATATCCATGTCCACTGAATATCTGACAAGAATATCTAGTAGATATCCACTTATTGTCCACATATCCATGTCCACTAAAAATCTAACAAGAATATCTAGTAGATATCCACTTATTGTCCACATATCCATGTCCACTAAAAATCTAACAAGAATATCTAGTAAGATATCCACTTATTGTCCACATATCCATGTCCACTAAAAATCTAACAAGGATATTTAGTGGATATCCGATTATTGTCCACATATCCACGTCCACTGAATATCTGACAAGAATATCTAGTGGATATCCACATATTCTCCACATATCCATGTCCACTAAAAATCTAACAAGGATATCTAGTGGATATCCGATTATTGTCCACATATCCACGTCCACTGAATATTTGACAAGGATATCTAGTGGATATCCGATTATTGTCCACATATCCACGTCCACTGAATATCTGACAAGGATATTTAGTGGATATCCGATTATTGTCCACATATCCACGTCCACTGAATATCTGACAAGGATATTCATTAGATATTTACATGTTATCTACATAATATCCATGTCCACCAAATAGCTACGAAAGATATTTATTAGAGATCCACGTGTTATCTACATATTCATTTCTTATTCGTAAAAATGTTTGCCAGAAATATTTAATAAGCATATATCCATTATTAATTAGAAATTAAAATCTAAATAGTTATATTTGAATTTTTTTATATACGTATAGTTAATATTATTATTAACTATTCAATATTTTACATTTTGTATTATGTGCGTAATACGCATACGTTTATCTTCTTGGTGCCTATATTATAATTATGGTTCTTTATTGGGTGAGTTTACTCACGAGGTGAAAATTAAAAAGTGAGCGATTCACTAATAGATTATCTACGATTTCATTCGTCGAAACCCATACAGAACACAACATCCAATAGATATCTAGTGAATATCTACATATCTATCTGATGTCCATATCTACCATGGATAACTAATAGATATCTAATAGATGAACAAAATATCTATATCTCTCGAATGACTACCGAAGATATCCACTAGATATCCACGTGAAATCCACATATCCATGTCCACCACATAGCTACCGAAGATATCCACTAGATATCCACGTGAAATCCACATATCCATGTCCACCACACAGCTACCGAAGATATCCACTAGATATCCACGTGAAATCCACATATCCATGTCCACCACACAGCTATCGAAGATATCCACTACATATCCACGTGAAATCCACATATCCATGTCCACCACACAGCTATCAAAGATATTTATTAGAGATTTACGTATTCATTTACTTACCGCTATGCGGCGCACTATACACTTTCTATATCCGTATTCAAGTTCTTGTCATGAATGTATATAAAGTCTGCACAATGCGGTTAATAACGTTGTAATTATTTCTATCAGTTTAACTTCTGATACGATTCCCGTACCGGGGAATTCAGATATTGAACTGATTTTTAGAAAATCGGACAGATAAATAATGTTCGATTTTCACTTATTCGGACAATTTATGTCCGAATAAGCAAAAATCGTTCGTTATTATCTTATTTAAATTATTGAAAATATAAAATAGAAATTAACTTCCATACAAATAAAATTTTTAATTTTATATATTAAATTTATTGTATAGATACCTAGTGGATATTTATGTAGATATTCATTGGATATTGTATGGATACCTAGTGGATATTTTTGTAGATGTTCACTGGATATTGTATAGATACCTAGTGGATATTTATGTAGATATTCATTGGATATTGTATGGATACCTAGTGGATATTTATGTAGATATTCTATAGATATTTATGAGATCTCGAATGTCGGACATTTGGATATCCATAGCATGTCTAATAGCTGTTTCTGTATATCCTGTGGATATCCCTGGTAGACATTGAAGATATCTAGCAGATATCTAATGCACATCATTTTTCTGTGTGGGTTGCTTCCTCATAAAGGAAGCTTTGTTTTCGTGACAAAATTTTTTTTCGAGTTTTCTATGCCAATGTGTTTAGAATGTTCCAAAACGTCGAAAAATCATATTCCTAAAAAATGTCTGTATGTATGTATGTATGTATGTATGTGTGTATGTGTGTATGTGTGTATGATGTATGTACGCAATATATTGTACAACCTCTAACTTCCGCAATTTTTGAGATATCGGGTGAAATTTTTTTTACATGGATAGAGTATCATTCAAGGATGGTTGGTATTGAATTTGGTGAGAATCAATGAAAAGGTTCATTTTTTATAAAATTTTGAATTTTTTGAGAAATGTCTGTACACGCTGTAACTTTCGGAAAATTTGAGATATCGGATTAAATTTTTTTACATGAATAGAGTATTATCAAAGGATGTTTGATATTGAATTTAGTGAGGATCGGTGAAAGAATTCATTTTTTATACTTTTTTATTACTTCTTTATCTTTTTATTTCGTTCACAAAGCTTCCTCTATGAGGAAGCAAAAATTGAAAAACCGCATGCTTAAAGCAGCTTAAGCTTTGTAAAATAAAATGATGAGGAAGCAATGTGCAAGTTTCTAATTTGCACAACTCTACTTGTTTCCTTTGGTTTTTGCGATGTCCTGTATAATAACTGCTCTTTTTAATATAAACTATGAGTGCAATTTAGTAAATTATGAATTATTGAAACACATAATAAATAATAGAGAACTGCTTTAAATCATTGTATATTATAGTTTAGCTTGCAGTAATAACATCAAGATGTTGTCTTACCTGAAATAAAATAGCAGTCGTCAAAATACCGAGAAAGAAAATAAATCGAAGTCGACTGAGTTTTGATTGTTGATAGGGCCACAAGCTTATAGTCAGCAAAAGTATTCTGTTAAGATTAAAATATCGTGCCGTGATACACATCATCTCTCCATGAACTCTAGAACATGTATGAATGTGAAAAACTTGTTGACGGTGCACTTATCCCCTCCTTTTTCTATTGGTCAGGTATTTTATTACTTTTTTTTATAAATTTTAGCACAAACTGCATATAATTTCGTGTAACGCAAACCCACGCAACTGTAAGATGCGGTAAAAGTAAAATATTCACAATTTGACAATATTTCTCGCAATAAAGTCCCTAATTATGCGATCGATTTGATAGCGGAGTAATTTCGGCGGACGTTTACCATAAGATAAAAGGAATGACATTATTTATCGAGGGAATTCGCGCGAAAGTCGCGCTTGCGTATTCGCCACTTTTCTTATACCGCAAATTTACACGTTTTATTCTATTGTCCGCGCTCATAGCGTACGGTTCGTCTTCGAGACAATCGAGTCATTCACTATTGAGAGCATCGGGCCTTCTTGATAAAATTCATACTATTTACAATTTATTTTCAATCAGGTCTATGCATTATATATATATATATATATATATATATATATATATATATATATATATATAATACTAACATATTGTGTATATATACACACAATATGTTAGTACTACCAACTGTCGTTTTGCATGTTTACATAAATCTTTATTACTTACGTCATTTTGATCAACAAAATGCCTAAATTTAAAAATCCAAAGACGCTAATAAGAATAAATTAATATGAAAATAATATTTGCCATGTTGTAATATATAATGTAAGGTTAATGAGACATGGTTAAATGACAGTATTATATATGGCGAATTAGGCTCAGATAATTTTAATGTATTTCTTTTAGATAGAAATTATGATAATAATGATTATTTTTATAAAGATGGCGTATTGATCGCGTTTCACAATTATTTATTTTATTGTACTTTGGAAATAACGACGGCACATGTTGAGCAACTTCTCGTTGACATTCGGCTGCATCATAAACAAATAATTATCGGCATTGTTTACCTGCTGCCTCGGATCTTTCTGTTTATGAGTCACACTGTTTTTCCGTTGAAGAAGTAATAACTATGTCAACTAATACTATATCAACTAATACTGATATTCTAATTGTCGGTGATTACAATTTGCCCCATACATATTGGCATAATAATAAAGGTTATTTACTATATAATATGGATTGTTGTTGCTATGTATTGGACCAGGCTAATACTATTATGCATTTCTTT
This sequence comes from Formica selysi, assembly GCA_009859135.1. Lineage (NCBI taxonomy): Eukaryota > Metazoa > Arthropoda > Insecta > Hymenoptera > Formicidae > Formica > Formica selysi. The sequence continues at coordinate 2,356,244 of CM020820.1, forward strand.
AATGAATTTAATTTGTATCAGCATAATAATATTCTCAATGTGAATCATAACACATTAGATCTTGTGTTTTTCACATTACGTGATATCTCACCAGTGTTACCAGCATCTAAGCCGTTATGTGCGTGCGCTCAGTATTGTCCAGCCTTTGTAATATCATTGCGATATCAATTCGATCATCTCTCTCACCAGCTTTTGAATTAAAATGGAATTTTAAGCGTGTTAACTATGTAACCATAAATGACTATTTAGGCGGTATTTGTTGGAATGATGAGTAATATAAAAAATCTGTAATATTAAGGGAGGTTTTGTTAACTAAATTTTTACCAGATAATATTTTATTCGTTATTAGTTCTCTTCTTACCTTGTTATTGCGTTGAATATATGACAGTAAAATATGAGACCGATGCTTTTACCAACTGTAATGTTTAATTGTAATATATTTAATACTTTCTGAGATATATTCTTATCCTTACCGTTGCGAAACACTCTAACGATCCGATAAATAATCCTCCGACACCTAAAGTAAAGTCTTGGGCATTTCTTTGCAACAAAAACAGTATTACTTTCTGTACATATAACGGAGCTAAATACCACTGAACGTTATACCTACAAAATTAATGTGAACAAAAATTCGTATTTTTAGAAAGATAGATAGATCAATAACTCTTTAATACACATGTGCATATATACAGGGTGGACCAGTAACTCTTGCCACCTGAAATATTTCCGTTATGTGTAATAATATGCAAAAATGTTATATACGAAAGTTTTGTGACTTCGAGGGGGACATAAGATGGTGTCATTGATTTGACCTTGAATAGTCGTTTGAAGATCGCATGAAGGTCACTTTCGATTTCTTAAATGACAAGTACAATGTAAATAATTACATACTTTTTCTTAAAAACAATTTTTTTTTTTTACACTAATTGATTTGTCTCATTAATCTGTACATAAAAGTATTACGGTAAGATTATCGAAAACTAAATATTTTACAAGATATTTTACTTTTTATATCAAAATATGTCAGATTAAAATATAAAATAACTCGAAGTCCCCCTCGAAGTCACAAAACTTTTGTATATAACATTTTTCCATATTATTACAAGTAACGGAAATATTTCAGGTGGCAAGAGTTACTGGTCCACCCTGTATATATATACAGGATGCTATCAAAAATTTTCCGGATTTACTGTATAAAAAATGTTAGGCTTACCTTATTTACAATTTGCCTCCATCCCATTCAAAGTAGTTCCCTTGTGATTTTATACAGCCACTCTAGTGCTTCTGTTATGCTTCAAATTTTCCCTGGGTTTTGCTGTAGCGTCTGAAGCATCCTCTGCGATTCAACGACGTTCTCTTGTACCGTTTCGAAACGTTTTGACCAAAGTTTCGTGTCAAACTCAGAAAATTGGCCATCGAGATTCTCGAAATGATTTCTCAGGTTTTTGGTGACGACGCTCTAGGCCATACAGTGTTTCGAGTGGCATGTACGCTTCAAAAAAAGCCGAACGTTGATCGAAGACGACAAGAACACAAGATGATCGCGAGACAGCACAACCCTCGCAAATGTTGAAAAAATTGCAAATATCATTCGTGAGGATCGTCGCCAGATTTAGCCTCTTATGACTTCTTTTAGTTCCCAAAAATGAAACTGAAGCTCAAAGGGGAACGTTTCAAAACGGTACAAAAAAATCGAGACCGGTACAAGAATTGCAGAGGATTCGCAGAGACTTCACACGCTACAGCAAAAATATTTCCAGGGAAAATTTGAAGCATGACTGAAGCGCTGGAGTGGCTGTATAAAGTCACAAAAAGATTACTTCGAAGAGGATGGAAGCAAATTGTAAATAAGATAAGCCTAACATTTTTTATAGAGTAAGTCCGGAAAATTTTCGATAGCATCTAGTACATAGTATATAACTATTTTATATAATTGTATTTTATAAAATTATATCTTACACGGTAACAAATACATGATCATTATGATCTGTTACATTTTGCCCGACATAGTTGGCGCAGAACATATATAAGATACTGCAAAATACAAATAAAGAGGGCATTAATATTTCATCGATATTATCTCCGAGTGATACAATCCGAAAAATCTAAAACATACAAATTTTATAACTGTAAATAGTCTCCTAGATACAGTTTGTCAATCATTCTATGACACACAAATAATAAGTTTTTAAATAGATAAATAAAAAATATAATAAATTTATACCAAAATATAATGCCCGGGAAGTTTACATTGTGATTTTCAGTGATTGTCATTGTCTTAGTTCTTTATCTTGTTTACAGAAATGTAATTTATACGCAATATTAGTTAAACAAAAATGTCAGAGTAAAAAAAAGTGAGAAAAATTAGGAATGTAGGATATGTCTCTTTTGTATCACACAACATATATTATATGCTCGTTCAAAAGCAGATTTAAGAATATAATTTGAGGCATACCTGAAAGAGATTAAGGCTCAGTAATATTACCCCTATTGCTATTAAACAGAACAACATTGCTTCAAATTTGGATGCCAAAGTTTTGGATAATCTTCAAAAACAACAAATATTACTATACGTATTTTACGCAAATTATCGAGTTGATACTAACTCCATAGCTTGCCGATGTATATCTACAGCACATCTTATTTCTTCTAACATCAATGTATCGTTTTTTGTACTAATATTTTGTAACACAATGGCTCTCATTGCGTGTTTAATGCGATAACAGTGAATAATACGTTTAACAAGAAGCATATTTATTAAATTTTACAAGATAATTTTGCAAATATAAATTCTCTATATTCATATTTATTTATACAGGATTACAGATTTGTTTTATAGAGATTTTAAACAGTCCACAAACATGTTCAAGATATGCAATAAGCATTGTCCCGGTTGACAACAGTACAGCCGATCCTATGCAAAATGCTGCATCTAAATGCAAGAGAATTAAAGAAAAATATTTTTCTTGATCGACGAAATACTCTGTTATAATTGGCAGGCGATGTGCTTGAGATACGTTTATCGGTAAAATAATACCAATTACATTCGACCAAAATTGTGCGACAATAAGAGCACTTATACTACATATACAAATTGCTAGAAGTATTAGAATGTAATTATCATTTAAACTTCTGTTGCAAAATATTCCAAAATTTTAAATGCACGTGATGTAATATTTTCTTACCTGTAAGCACAATCGTATGACGTTTTGCATTATAATTATATTTTTCAACGATAGCATTTTCACATTCATCTTTTAATTGATCGTACACATATTGAAGTTGTGTCAATAAATCTTTTACCTGTTAATCCAACAATTTGTTATACCGTTTTCGTATTTCAAAAAGAATTGCTAGTTATAAAAATTTAATTGTCAGAAAAACCTCTTAATCGATATTATAAACGGAAATTATACCGTTAACTTACAGTTTCGATATTAATGGCGAAAAAGATGTAGTGTATCAGAAAAAATGTAAAAAAGAGCGCGTTAGATAGAATCTTGATGATGAAGTCAGCGGTGCATTTAGAATTAAGAAATGTAGTAAACTGCAAACAATATTTCTTTTTAAATATTTGCATTAAAGAATTTATTTCTAACTATTAATAACTTGTAATTTTTATACACAGGATTGTCTGATCGCTAATCATATAACGAGTTCCGGGTCCATTAGGATCTATAGCAGAATTTCGTCTTAAGTGTTCCCAGAAAAAAAAATATATGATAAATATTCATTTTATATAATTTCTTTTAATATTGGTTTTTGCATATTATTAAGTGTGATAAGAAAGAATATAAATAAAATAAAAATAAATGATATTCTGTTTTAGAGAATAAGGCACACAAAGAATATTTCTTTTATGTGGTATATAAACATTATAAGGGATAAAATCCCGAAAAGTACTCACCCCCGATATTTTTGAAACTCAGTATTCTTACGTATTTTGATGCGCTGATTGCGAATATCATAGTGAAAATTGGCGACTATTTGATTTTCATGGTGAAAACCACAAAAATTATAGTTTTTTTCGCTTATCTCAGTAAATACGAAAATCATGATAAATGTTTTAGGCAAAAGTTTTAGATCTCACAGAGATAAATATTTTATGTCCTATTCATTTTTACCGTACAAGTGATAGTTTTCGAGAAAATCAAAGTTAAACATATATCTCAAACCAATTGCTGTATAGGTGAAACTACAAAGGCTGACAGTACTGCGTAGAAATCCCAATATATAACATCGCTTTGCGTGGAAAGTTGCAAACCCATGTGGAATCTCGCTTCGCGTGGAAAAGTGTATGCGTGGAAACAATGGGTTCCGCCCCCCTGCGAGGGGCTACACTACCCAAAAACTAGACAAATAGGTTTGCGTGGAACCTCGCTTTGCGTGGAAAGTTGCAAACCCATGTGGAATCGTATATGTACTGCAAAGTACATGCTTACATGGAAGGACAGATATAAGATTTAGAGTCCATCGTTTTTGTCGAAAACTATCACTCGTAGGGTAAAAATAAATAGAATATAAAATATTTATCTCTGTAAGATCTAAAACTTTTGTCTAAAACATTTATCATGATTTTCCGTATTTACTGAGATAAGCGTAAAAAATTATAATTTTTATGGGTTTTTCATGGTTTTCACCATGAAAATCAAATAGTCGCCAATTTTCACTAGGATATTCGTAATCAGCGCATCAAAATACATAAGAATACTGAGTTTCAAAAAAATCGGGGGTGAGTACTTTTCGGAACTACACCCATATTTTCTAATTACAATTATATACAAGATATCTCTCAAAATTACTATATTCAAATAACATAGATGGACGGATAAATAGACGGATTAGAAAAGAAACTTTTAATATAAAAAAATATCGAGGCCACAATTTTCAAATAACAAATAATCAAAATCGAAAACGATGATATCGAATACAGTTTACACATTCAGATAATTACATATACATGATATGTATGCCAATCTGTTAATTATTTTTATTATTAAACTGATTTGATTTTTTGGTATTTTTTGTTTATATTTTCGCAATGTCTTGTATAATAACTGCACTTTTTAATATAAGGTATGATTGCGCGCACGCGCAATTTAATAAATTATGGATTATTGAAACATATAATAAATAATAGAGAACTTCTATAAATCATTGTATATTATAACTTAGCTTGCAGTAATAATATCAAGATGTTGTCTTACCTGAAATAAAATAGCAGTCGTCAAAATACCGAGAAAGATAATAAATCGAAGTCGATCGAGTTTTGATTGTTGATAGGGCCACAAACCTATAATCAGCAAAAGTATTCTGTTAAGATCAAAATATTTCGCCTTGATACACATCATTTCTCCACGAACTCTAGAACATGTATAACTGTCAAAAAAATCGACGATGGTGCGCTCATCCCCTCTTTTTTCACTCATCGATTAACTATTTTCCATAAACTCTCACTTTTAGTGCAAATTTCAAAGCGAATTTAATGTAATGACAGGCAGTACACAAAATACTACCGTGTAATCGAAACACTGTGCAATTGAACAAATTTCTCAGTGAGGTATATACATATAATTACACGATCGATACGACGCTTAAAGTATTTCGACTTATGTCCTTTTCCCATGAATGGGAACCCTTTGCACAAAATGATCCCACGCAGGCGCTGTTTCCCCTTTTCGGAGCCGACACTTCATTCTAATGCAAACACTCGTAGGATACGTTTGGTCGTCGAAAGAAATTTCTACCTTTTCAACTTTAAACATTTTGATGTCGGATCTATCTGGTAAAGCTCATGCCATCTTAAACCGATTATATTAGATAAATGCATGATACACATTTTTTAATCAACAATTGGCAAAATTAAGATTTGTTCGTCGTTGCTAATATTTTGTTCAAGTATGTTTAGTAGAAAATAGTATTATATAATCACATTCTCTACTAAACATGCTATTAGTTAATTGTTTCTTTTTTTTTACTTAAATGATCATATGGATGCTAACGCTAAACAATGAATGATTTGTTTAGAAATAATGTGTCATTATAAATATCATGCACTGAAAATATCAAAATAGAAGTTAAAATAATGATGTCTGTATTATTGTTTTTATTTGAAATGTACTATGTAAAATATTCACTTCTGATGCACAAGTAACACGATAATGTTTGAATTAATTAATTAATCTTTTTTCTCCGTATTTCTTCTGCATAAAAAGTTCTAGGTACACTTCTACATGATGCAAAATAGAAGCTTCTATCTTGCTGATACATGAAATATAGAGATATGTTACTTGTTTGTTAATCATACTACATCCATGTTATTATTTGATTTAAACTCGTCATTGTGTAGAATATATAACTGTACAGTAAAACACTGACTAACTATAATGAAAAATATTTTATTTTATGACAGTGTCCATTCGTAACATATGTACGCCACTATAAATATATTTTACGTATTATCTTACAATAAATCATCTATTATATCAAGATTTTATTAACTCAGCTATTGAGGAGGGTTCCCAAGTCGATACTATATTTACTGTTTTTAGAAAAGCTTTTGATAGCTGTTGATCATGCTCTATTATTGTGTAAATTACATGCTTTTGGTATTAACGGAATCATATTGAAGTGGTTAGGTTAGGAGCTTCATTACACGGACAGATCACGGTTTGTTAAATTCCAATGCTGTTGCTCCAGAGTTATAAATGCTACTTTAAGGATCGTTTTCAGGTCCGCTTTTGTTTAATTTATTTATAAATAATATTGAAGAAGTTTTTAAGCACCGTAAATTTTTGCTATATGCGGATGATCCAAAAATTTTTTGTTGGATTGACAGCTCTGATGGCGCAGATCTATTGCAGCATGACCTTTCTCATTTAGGTTTTTGCAGCAATGTAAATAATTTACACTTCAACTTATTCAAATGTCACGTGATTCATTTTAGTCGGAAAAGAAAGTCGTATATACATGATTAGGTGGAACTACTCTCTCGGTTACCAATTCTATTCGTGACTTAGGTGTAATATTTTGTGCTGATTTATCCTTTGTAAAATATATTCAGGCTATTACGAGTCGTGCGTTTAAGCTTGGATTTGTTATGCGGTTTTGTAAATATTTTAACAACATTTATACATTAAGATTATTATTTTGCTCGTTAGTTAGACCACAGCTAGAATATACCGCCATTGTTCGGACTCCGTACCAAATTAAATATTGTGCAATGATTGAAAAAGTTCAACATTGCTTTCTCCGGAGAGTTAGTTTTCTTACGAAGAATCTAATATGTTATTCTGACCCTACATATAATTTTATGTTAAATAAACTCAAGTTTGTAACATTAGAAAGTAGAAAAGAATATTTGGATTTGCTATTTCTTTATAAATTGATTTACTTAAGGTAAATGTCCCAATGACCGGACATGTTCCAATATCCGACCACATTGAAAAAAAAAATTTACCATTTATTTGAACAATTATAAATGAAAATAATAATTATTGTAAAAAAAACTCCAACATTTGACGATTAATTGGGAAAAGAATAAATTTAATTAAAAATTTTTGTATTAAAAATAAATTGATTAAATAAGCATGTGTCTAAGGTTAGGCAAAATGATGGCCGATCGTTAACAAATTCGTTAAGCGTTAGCATCTAATTAAATAGTATGAAAATTGGATATTTAATTATATTTGTGAATAAATAATTGAATATCTAATTTCAAAAATTAATTAGAAACTCTCTTTGACGAAATACATCATAAAAATCACAATTAAAACGATATTTTTGAGCATCCGGAGACTGGTACATTAAAAATACCAGTGGTCCCACTCGCCAGACGTATGTGCAAATAATAATAAAAAAAGATAAAAAAAAAAAAAAAAAGACTGTAAAAAATTAAAAAAAATTGAAGAAAAGAAAACAGAGAAAGCTGAAAATGATACATACAGAAGAAAAATTATTTTACGTGAACAGAAAAAGTCATTAAGGAAGTGTCAAAGAAAGATTAAACTTTATTTAACTAATTATATTATTATGTATTATTATTCGGTCTGTTATCTGCAGCTGTTCACTGTTGTTAAGAAATTTAGCTTGTAAATTAAATGCTCTGTTTTATGTTTCCAGGTTATGCAACAAATTATTTCTATAATTTTTGACAAAAATAAAATTTTATTAAGTATAAATACCAATTTAAATTATTATTTAAATTGTCTTTTGTTATTAAATATCTATTTATATAAATATTTCTCGTCAGCATATTAATTTTCTAGTTATGGTCGGACACTGGGACAAGTTATGTCCGGACACTGGACCGTAACCTATTTCAGCAGTCCGGCCACTGGTACATTGACGCGTTCCATTATTTATGTAAATATTTAATTAATAATTGATATATATGGATTCAAATAATTTTTCCCTGCTAAAGGGAATCTTAAGCTTTCGATTGAATGTAAATATTTATATTAAAAATCTTTCTAATATTATAAATTGTATTATTTGTGACGACCTACGCTTAAACGTCCGGCCACTGGGACATTTATCTTAATGAGCGTATTATTTGCCCGGACTTATTGGATCGCGCAAAGTTGCATATTTCAGCCAGGCCTCTTAGAAATAATTTAATTTTTTATGAGAAAGTACATCGTACTTCCTATGGCAAATTCGAATCTCTGAATCGACTATGTTTACTGACTTATGAATTCTCCGATCGCGTGGATTTCTTCCAAATATCTCTTTGCTCTTTTAAACAATCATTAATTCTTTGCCTTTGTTAGATTTTCTTTATTCTATTTTATCTTACTTTATTTTATTTTATTCAATTTTATCTTTTTATGTTCCTTTGTAACTTGTTATGTCTGTCTTTTCTCATCTATTTTCTCAGCATCTTATTCTGAGTTTTTTGTTGATGTTGAAATTGTAATTACATTTTTCTTTTTTGTACTAAAGGGACTTCTTTTCCGTTTATAAATTAATTAATTAATTAATTAATCAAATTTCTTTATTTAGTATTATATAATAACTAATCATTTTATATAATAGCTAATCTTATGCATCTTCTTTAAAAATAATCATCTCTTTTAGCTTTACTGTTGTAGGATTTTACGGATTTGAAGTTCCATATAAATAATAACTTCTTCTTTGTGTATAGAATATATATTTGAAGAATTTGTAATTAGAAAAGGCGTCTGTAACATAGATTTTAATGTTTAACTAAACTAGTGGTTTAGTTATATATATATAAGTATATATGTTACTGGCTAGATGCATAACCTAAATATCACGCAGCGAAGCAATCACAGTTATTATTGCAAGTTGTGATTAGATACTTTTTCAATCACATTTGTTTCAACTTACTCCCTCTCAGAGTCAGTCTTTCAGCAATCGTAGTTGAAGCAATCACACACGTCTCTAATATAAGTAAGATCGTTTTTACAAAAGAAAACTAGCACGTGTTTCGACTATACTGGTTCTTACGAGCATGAACTACAAGAAAACGCTATATACGCACTCCCTCGGTAGAGTATGTACGATCTAGGTACTTAAGGATAATTCACATTTAGAGTTTGATGCATGACCAACATAAAGATATAAAATAATTACATCTCAACATTTACATACGTAAGACATTTAAATTATCAACTTATATGTAATGGTATTATCTAATGGTAATATGATAATTATTGAAGGATTTGGCCATACTAAATTATCAACTTATATCTAATGGTAATGTGATTGTTATTGAAGAATTTGGCTATACTAACATTAACATCATATAAACTATTTATTTAAAACTAATGCGACAATACATATATTGTAAATATTGAAAATAAAACTTGGAACTAATATAAAATTCAGTAATGTGGTATTAATGTTTTATATTTGTAACGGTTCACCTTTCCCGTACGCCGCGGATCAAGGCTCGCCGGTGCCAGGATTCGGGAGAAGGGGGAAACTCCAACTTACTTTACCTCGGTATAAGCGGTTTAAACAATTATGTTTATTTAAGCGATTCTCAACATCTAACACTGAGCTATATTATAAGTACAATGCGACATGCGGGAGCGGTGCGTACAGAGTTTCGCGTGAGCGGTTGTTATTCACGATGCGTCATGCAAGAGCGGTGCGTACAGAAATTCGTGTACAGAGTTTCGCGTGGAGCTCGGGAAGCGAGCGTGGCTCAAGCGGCCGTGTTCTGCAAACGCGAGGTTCGCATGCAAGCAACTGGGGTTATTCTAAGCGGAACAGACAGATCTTAAATGCTACGGGTGTCGCGTGGCCTTCGATCGTAATTCCAACGGCCTGACTACCTTATCCTTAGAAGGACGGGGCGTCGGCACTTTCTGCGGCCTACCCCCTTAGAAGGGCTGGCGCGCTTGTGTAGTCTGAAGGCCGTGCATACAGGTGGAGTCGGCTCTACAATTATAATGCGCGGTACATACAGTGCGGGCTTACGGTATAAACAGGTCGCGGCGTATACAAGGCGGTACTAGAATCTATCAGGGCGTGGAGACCGGAGCGGTCTTACTGGTTACGGTATATGTACAACGGTCTTACAATATAGCAGGTCGCGGTATATGTACAAAGCGGTATTACAATCTAACAGGTCGCGGTATTTATACGGAAAGATACACGGAGACCAAAGTGGTCTTACGGTAGAAACGGTCGCGGTATATACAAAACGGTCTTACTGTATAACGCGGTACGGACTTATCAACTAACAGGAGGCGCCGTCCCAGCAACTGGGAAGCCCGGCCGAACTGCGGGAAGCCCGTAGCCTGGTATAACGCGAGGTATCAGGATGCGCCGTCCCAGCAACCGGGAAGCCCGGCCTAACTACGGGAAGCCCGTAGCCTGGTGTAACGCGGGGTATCAGGATGCGCCGTCCCGGCAACAGGGAAGCCCGGCCTAACTACGGGAAGCCCGTAGCCCGGTGTAACGCGAGGTATCAGGGTGCGCCGTCCCAGCAACCGGGAAGCCCGGCCTAACTACGGGAAGCCCGTAGCCTGGTATAACGCAAGAGTCGGTTCAGGATCCGGAGAGTTGTACGTGACAGGAATCGGGATCGGGAACTGGTAACGCTACGCTCGCCGGAGCGCCTTATATACCGGCGGCCGGCCTCCCATTCACGCGAGTCGGCGCGTGGTGGGGCGGTCCCACGGTTGGGCCGAGACAAGGGTGTGGAAGTTTAGGGGTGCCATAGGCGCCGAGCCTCAGAATTGCGCGCGGTGGATCGGCCCGCTAGGCAGTTAATAACGGTATCGTTACATATTTAAAATAAGAAAATGCTCAGTTCTTGATGGATTCAAAATCTATGTAATTTAAATAATATATTGCTATAGCCCAAAAATATTATAAACAAATCATTATTATTTTAATTGTTAGTAATTATTTATATTAACGGACACTTCGTCGATGAGCTTGATCTTCATATATGTTATAAAGGTGAGGTTGCTGATTAATGTTCACTTTGTTTTATTTGGCAATTTCGTATAGTTTTTGAGATATTTAACGGAAAAGTTTACTGAATAAAACGTTATTTTCTGATACCATATACATATACATTTAATAGAGAAAATTAAATATGTATTTAATAATCACATATATCTACACACAAACTATTAGATATTTGTTTACAATGTATTTCAAGCGTCTATATTATTCAGTAAGATCATCTTTTGATATTATGTCTAAATTATATTTGCTCTATCAAAATAATTTTAAAATATATTATTATATCTAAAAAGATATTTGTTTTAATATATGTATTTCTTATTTTTAAGTAATTAAATATACAGAATGATAAAAATTTTAAATAGAGGGTTGGAAAATTTGATTTTTTGTCAAAATTATAAAGATACAAGAAGTGATGACCTTTATGCGTGGGCGGAGAGAGGGGCAGAACTCCGCCCTATAATTAATATATTAAAGAAAACAACCACAAGATGGACAGTTGAAATTATTAAATAGTAAAAAGCGTCACGACAATCATCATAGTTAATCTCGCAACGACGAACGCGATACCAGGCACGCGCACGCGGTGTCACTCGATACCGCGATAAGCGAAACAGTTGGAAAAGCAAGAAAGGAAAGAAGATTTAAAACAAATATCTTCAAATAAATATATTTATTTCTAATAATGCTACAAGACTACTTTAATCGGCGAAACCCTCCTTGGCGGATCCCGAACTTCCCAGTTCTAATTTAGCCAACGATCCCAAATATCTCCGTGCCTCATCCGAGATACAACAAAATGTGTATCTCTTTCTTCCTCTCTTTCTGATTGAATATATTTATATTTCTGGAGATTTTTCTTCTGTTTAGGTACAAATTGTGGCATTAATATTTAACTACTTTTGACTTTTTTAAATGTAATATAAAAAAATTGTAATATTGAGGTTTTGTTAAATTTTTACCAGATTATATTTTACTCGATAGAATTTCTCTTCTTACCTTATTATTGCGTTGAATATATGACAGTAAAATATGAGACCGAAGCTTTTACCAGCTGTAATGTTTAATTATAATATATTGAATATTCTGAGATATATTTATTTCCTTACCGTTGCGAAACTCTCTAATGATGCTATATATAATCCACCGACAACTATAGTAAAGTCTTTAGCATTTCTTAGCAACAGAAACAGTATTAGTTTCTGTACATATAACGGAGCAATGTACCACTGAACGTTATACCTACGAAATTAGTGTGAACAAAAAATTCGTAATTTTAGAAAGATAGATCAATAACTCTTTAATATACATATACATATACACATACACATATACATTACTCGCATATATAAACGATATCATCTCTTTTACAAACTACTATAATATTTTCTTTTAATGTAAAATGTTAGCTAACTATCCTATACAGGGTGAAAGAATTAGACCGACAAACTTCAGGTAGTTATAAAGGATACCAAAGCAAGCTAATTTTGTCAATAAACCCGCAAATGAATCGTTTTGGCACTAGAGAATCAAAGAATAATAAGGGCAATAATCTTCGAAAAAAGTTATTTCTTCAAAATTATATTAATGTGGTTATATAGAAGTGTGTTTAACATGTAACTTTTAAATAAAACATTTTTTTATATCCAGAATAATTTTCGAGATATATCGAAAAAAGCAGAAAGCCGCTCTCATATAAGGGCTGATTTCACTTCTTAGAATTGTTTTTAGACAAAAATGCAACTGGAAATTTCTAGATTCTTCTATTTACACTACATACATGTGTCAAAAGTTTCATCAAAATCAGATTTTTCGGGTTTGTGAAGTTCCCTTGTTAGTCTTTGATTTATTGCCAGAATGGCTCATTTGCGGACACGGGTTTATTGACAAAATTGGCTTGTTTTGGTGTCCTTTATAACCACGTGAAGTTTGTCGATCTAAAGGCCCTCACACACAAATTGACATAACTACATATGTATAGCATAAAACCGTCTAAACCAATGAGCATCAAAATAAAATTGCCATATTAATTTACATAGCATGCTCATTGGTCCAGTTGGTCTTATGCTATGCATATGCAGCTATGTCAATTTGTGTGTGAGGGCCTTAATTCTGGGACATTTTATAATAGTATAATTGTATTTTATAAAATTATATCTTACACGGTAACAAATACATGATTATTATGATCTGTTATATATTGCCCGAGATAGTTGGCGCAGAACATATATAAAATACTGGCAAATACAACTACAGAGGGAATTAAAATTTCATCGACATTATCTCCGTTCAATGGAATCTGAAAAATCTAAAATACAAATTTTATAGCTGTGTATAACCATGTTTTCTAAATATAGTTTCTTAATCATTCAACGATACAGACATACTAACTATAAGTTTCTAAATTAATTTAAGTAAAAATTATAATAAAATACATAAAGAAATATTTTTCATTTTATGTAATTTTTATTTAAAATGATTTTTAATATATTAATTATCTACTTTATTTACATTATTTTATACGCAGTATTAGTTAATCAAAAATATTAGAGTAAAAATGAAAAAAAAGAGTAATGAGAAACGTGAGTTATATCTCTTCTGTATCTCATACAATCATACATACTTATATTAGAGAATATTAAGTGTTCGCTCAAAAGAATATTTAAGAATCTAATTTGAAACATACCTGAAAGAGATTAAGGGTTAGTAATATTACCCCTATTGCTATTAAACAGAACAACATTGCTTCAAATTTGGATGCCAAAGTTTTGGATAATCTTCAAACACAACAAATATTACTATACGTATTTTACGCAAATTATCGAGTTGATACTAACTTCATAGCTTGCCGATGTATATCTATACTCTATCCAAAAGGAGAATGACTTCGGTCCGGACGAAAATTCGTCCGTTTCGCGCAAATCTCCATCTTAAAAAGCCCCCACCACATCGCCGTATCGCTCATGCAGCTTGTCAGTGTTAGCAACGAGTGACAGGTCCCCCCGATCATTTGACAGTTGTAATTATTTAATCTCAATATAACCCTATGAGTTAATTTTTAGTGTTTTTCTTCCACAAAAGTATTTACAAAGTGCGATGGAAGAATTGAATATTGAAGTGCCACTAATGTCATCTCCTGTGAAGAAAAATAAACGAGACCAGGTAAACAATGATGAAAAAATTATAAATTAATTATTATTATTAATAATTATTAATAATAATAATTATTAATAATTATTAACAATAATAATTATTAATAATTATTAATAATAATTATTATTAATAATTATTAATAATAATAAGGGAGCCGTATCTACGTATACGGTATTGAGTATCTCGCCATGTTCTCCCCACTTTGCCCGCTTATGCGCGAACCGAGATCATTCTCTTTTTGGATAGAGTATACAGCACATCTTATTTCTTCTAACATCAATATCGTTCTTTGTACTAATATTTTGTAACATAATGGCTCTCATTGCGTGTTTAATGCGATAACTGTGAATAATAGGTTTAACAAGAAGCATATTTATTAAATTTTACAAAATAATTTTGCAGATATAAATTCTCTATATTCATATTTATTCATACAGGATTACAGTTTTGTTTTATACCTAGAGATTTTAAACAGTCCACAAATATGTTCAATATATGCTATAAACATTGTTCCGATTGATGCCAGCCGATCCTATGCAAAATGCTGCATTTAAATGCAAGCAAATTAAAGAAAAATATTTTTCTTCATCGGCGAAATACTCTGTCATAACTGGCAGGCGATGTGCTTGAGATACATTTATCGGTAAAATAATACCAATTATATTCGACCAAAATTGTGCGACAATAAGAGCACTTATACTACATATACAAACGGCTAGAAGTATTAGAATGTAATCATCATTTAAACTTCTGTTGCAAAATATTCCATAATTTTATATGCACGTGATATAATATTTTCTTACCTGTAAGCACAATCGTATGACGTTTTGCATTACAGTTATATTTTTCAACGATAGCGTTTTCACATTCATCTTTTAATTGATCGTACACATATTGAAGTTGTGTCAATAAATCTTTCATCTGTTAATCCAACAATTTGTTATACCGTTTTTGTATTATATGTTAAAAAGAATTGCTAGTTATAAAAATTTAAATGTCAGAAAAATCTCTTTATGGATATTATAAACGAAAATTATACCGTTAACTTACAGTTTCGATATTAATGGCAAAAAAGATGTGGTGTATCAGAAAAGTTGTAAAAAGAAGCGCGTTAGATAGAATCTTGATGACGAAGTCAGCGGTGCATTTAGAATTAAGAAATGTAGTAAACTGCAAACAATATTTCTTTTTAAATATTTGCATTAAAGAATTTATTTCTAACTATTAATAACTTGTAATTTTTATACACAGGATTGTCTGATCGCTAATCACATTTCGAGTTCCGGGCCCATTAGGATCTATAGTAGAATTTCGTCTTAAGTGTTCTCAGAAAAAAAATATATGTTAAATATTCATTTTATATTATTTCTTTTAATATTGGTTTTTGCATATTATTAAGTGTGTGATAAGAAAGAATATAAATAAAATAAAAATAAATGGTATTCGGTTTTAGAGAATAAGGCACACAAAGAATATTTCTTTTATGTCGTATATAAACATTATAAGTATGTTTTATATCTTAGGTATATATTATATGTTTGTTTAATCTAGCTGTATTAATAATCGTTAGGGATTTTGTGGAAATATATCCGAACGAATTCTAAATCATAGTAATTATCTTTTATGCATAATTACGTTACATGAAAATATTTTCTAATTACAATTATATACAAGATGTCTCTCAAAATTATCATACTATATTTAAATAACGTAATGTAGATGGATGGATAAATAGACGGATTAGAAAAGAAACTTTTAATATAAAAGGATATCGATGCCACAATTTTCAAATAACAAATAATCAAAGTCGAAAACGATGATATCGCATACAGTTTACACATTCAGATAATTACATATACATGATATGTTTTCAAATCTGTTAATTATTTTTATTATTAAACCGATTTGATTTTTTGGTATTATTCGTTTTTGTTTTCGCGATGTCTTGTATAATAACTGCACTTTTTAATATAAAGTATAATTGCAATTTAGTAAATTATGAATTATTGAAACATATAATAAATAATAGAGAACTTCTATAAATCATTGTATATTATAGCTTAGCTTGCAGTAATAATATCAAAATGTTGTCTTACCTGAAATAAAATAGCAGTCGTCAAAATACCGAAGAAGAAAATAAATCGAGCAAAAGTATTCTGTTAAGATCAAAATATTTTGCCTTGATACATATCATCTCTCCATGAACTCTAGAACATGTATAACTGTGAAAAAATCGACGATGGTGCGCTCATCCTCTCTTTTTTCACTCATCGATTAACTATTTTCTTTAAATTCTCTCTTTTAGTGCAAATTTCAAAGCGAATTTAATGTAATGATAGGCAATACACAAAATACCACCGTGTGATCGAAACACGTGCAATTGAACAAATTTCTCAGAGAGGTATATACATATAATTATACGATCGATACGACGCTTGAAGTATTTCGACTTATGTCCTTTTCCCATTAATGGGAATCCTTTGCACAAAATAATCCCACGCAGGCGCTGTTTCCCCTTTTCGGAGCCGACACTTCATTTGTGGATTTGATTTGGTTTATCTTGCCCATTTTTTCGAAGTAGATACCGGGTTCATATTTAAATTCTTTTATTTCGACTTGGGTATCAGGTTCGGTTTCCTTACAGATGCTCCGTGCAATAAGACTCCTGTAATAGAAAGCTTTGTATTATATTATAATATTTTCTTAGAATCATTTGCGATGCATTCTCTTTTTCTCTGGATGCATATGCGGTTATTTGCTTTTATCTAGCCCTTTCCAGGCTTTTTATTCGCTCTTCCATTCAGTCTGTTTTCCAACGTCGTCTCGTACTTTTAATCCTGTACGGAAATTTTTCTTGCGTGTTGTCTCGTCGCGTTGTGCGAACGGTTCTTTGAGTTTTTTCGGGTGTTATGGCTCGCAACTGTCACGAGCTATTTTTCAGTGTTGCTCAAAACTCTGTTAGGGCTCAGTATCCCTTAGTGGAGGTGTCAGACGTGTCGGACCATTTTGCCCGTTCCTTTCGGGACCAAATCTCGGCGCCCGCGCTTGTTCACGAGGTCGAGTTGCTGGGTCTTCCGGACTTAGTGGTCGATCGTGACGTTGATTTTATGCCGGAAGTGCCTGTGGACGCACCGCCGCCCCATATCAATCGGGGTCGCGTACTTGAATTTCGGTGGGATCCGGCGCCTCGTTTTGTGGGTCGTGGTTGCTTTCTCAACCTTGAGCCTCGTCCTGTGGGTCGTGGTCGTGCTCTTCTTCAGGCTATGCGGGAGTGGAACCTGGGTCGCGGTGCTGGACGTGGACGTTAAGGTAGGAATTTTTTATTTCCGTTTCTCTTATTATTTATTCTATTTTTTCTTTTTTTTTCGTGCATTTTTCTTTCTCTTTCTTCTTTTTCTTACTCTTTAATTTTCGATAAATGGTTTCAATCGATTTATGTGGACGCGTATGGTTTTCCTTCCCCTTTTTATTGTGTAGTTTACTTCCGAATTCTTTTCGATTATCGTGTAGGGTCCATAGGGAGTCCAATTTCTTTGATCGCCCTCGGCGAACTGTTTCGTCGTACAAGAGGGCTTTTTCTCCTACCTTGAGTTTGATTTCTTTCGTCTTTTTATCGTAATTTTCTTTAGTTTTTATTTTTTCGTTCTTTATGTGCTTCTTTGCAACTTGCTGTGAGGCGCGTAATTTTTCTTTTAACTCTTGAGCGTAATCATCGTATGTATACGTGGGCTTAGGCGGTTGCGACAATGTCGTTAATAATGTTGCTCGGTGCCCGTAAATTAATTCGAAGGGTGTGAACCCCGTCGCCGTGTGCGGTGTCGTATTGTACGTAAACATCGCGTAGGGAATCCATTCGTCCCAATCCGTTTGATCGGCGTTTATATAATGTCGGAGATATTCTGCTAGAGTCCGGTGAGATCGTTCTAGCGCTCCGTTGCTTTCCGGATGATACGCGGTTGTTCGGATCTTTTCGATTTTTAATAGTTTGCAAGTGTTTTTAAATATTTCACTTAAAAAATTTGTTCCTTGATCCGTTAATATTTTTTCTGGGATACCGTGTTCGAAAATTATTTTCGTCGCGAATTCTTTTGCAATTGTCGCGGCTTCTTGATTCGGTATCGGAATTGCTTTGCTAAATTTTGTTAGATCATCTTGGAACGTTAAAATATATTTATTTCCATTATTAGTAATTGTTAGTGGACCTACGATGTCCAAAGCACATTTTTCAAAAGGTTTTATCGGCAGTATCCGTTATTATTAGCGGTGTCTTAATTTTTCGCGATAATTTGTTTTTTTGACAAAATTTTCATTTTGTTATATAGTCTTCGACATCTTTTGTCAATCCTCGCCAATTGTGCATTAGGCGAATTCGATTAATCGTGCGCTCTTTTCCTTGATGCCCTCCCACAGGTGCATCGTGATATTCGTATAGAATACGTCGCTTCTCGTCTTCCGTGTATTCTCGCGTTATCTTCGTGTCGGTGCTCTCATCCTCCTCGACGCTGTTGATATCCGCCACGTGTCGATTTAGCGCGTCAGCGTTTCTGTTCGCTGTCCCGGCCTTGTGTATGATCTCGTAATCGTATTCTTCTAATTTTAATCTCCATCTAATTAATCGAGATCCAGGATTGATTACATTAAATAACCATACGAGCGATTTATGGTCTGTGACTATCGTAAATTTTGTCCCGTATAAGTACGGTCGAAGATGTTTAACGGCCCATACTATTGCTAATAGTTCCTTTTCGATCGTATTATAATTTTGTTCGGCTTTCGATAGTATTCGACTGGCATATGCTATTGATTGATCTTGGCCTATTTCTTCTTGTGATAATATCGCTCCGATTGCATAATCTGATGCATCGGTCGTTACGATAAATTCTTTTTCGAAATCTGGATATTTTAGTAAAGGTGCCGTCGTTAATTTTTCTTTAAGCATTTCAAATGCTTGTTGTTGTTCTTGCGTCCACTCAAATTTATTTTCCTTTTTGGTTAACTTCGTTAGTGGTTTCGCGATTTTAGAGAAATTTTCAATAAATTTTCTATAATATCCGGCTAATCCTATAAAAGCTTGAATATCTTTTACTTTCCTAAGCGTCGGAAAATTTCTTACGGCTTCCAATTTGGTTGGATCCGGCGATATTCCGTTTTCTGTAATTATATGACCTAAGTATGTCACTTCTTTTCGTAGGAATTCGCATTTTTCCGGCTATAATTTCAGATTGTTTTCTCGCAATCTTCATAGGATTTCGATGAGTCTCTTGTTATGATCTTGTAAGCTGGCTCCGTAGATTACGATGTCATCTAAATATACTAAGCATTTTATTCCTTGTATGCCTATCAGTATTGAATTCATTAGCCTTTGAAATGTGGCTGGAGCATTTTTTAATCCGAAGGGCATTCTATTGTATTCGTAATGCCCGTGAGGTGTGGAAAAAGCACTTTTGCATTTGTCGCCTTCTTCCATCGGAATTTGGTGGTATCCGGATGCTAAATCCAGTGTTATAAAGTACTTGGCGTTTCCAAGCTGATCTAATATATCCGTTATATTCGGTAAGGGAAATGAATCTCCTATTGTTAGATCATTTAATTTTCTGAAATCTACGACTACTCGTAATTTCGGTTTTCCTGACGCATCGGCTTTTTTAGGAACTACCAATAACGGTGCGTTCCACTGGCTCGTGCTTGGTCGGATTATTTTATTTTTTAACATTTCTCGGACTTGTCGATTTACTTCCTCTTTATGCTTCTCGCAGGCGGTAAGGCCGTACGTTGACCGGTGAGCTATCTGCTTGCGTTGCAATCTTATGCGCGACGGTATCTGTGCACGTCAGTGGTTCTCCTTCGATATGCATCACGTCGCTAAAATCCTTGCAGATTTCCATTATCATTTTCTTTTCTTCTTTATTTAAATGTTGTGTACGTAATAATCGTAATACTTTTTCACTACGCGGGATTACTTCCTCTTTATTTGGCGTTCGTATTATGTTAATTTCTTCTGTTTCACTTCGTTCGATTTCCTCTATACTTACTTGCGGCATTAACATTTCGATTATGTTATCCGTTGTATTTAGAATGCTTGCTGCACATATGTAATTCGTAGGTTCTACTATGCAATTACCTATAAATATTCCTGGTATTGTTTCTTCTACCTTTATCACGCCTATCGTGTTCTTATCAGTAGCGACCTGTATTATTGTTTCGCTACGTGGTTTCAACGTCATTTTTAGATAGAGGTAAAGCTTTAAGATATGCTGTCCTACCTTTAATTGTTTTGTTTTATAATTGCAAGTGGCTTGTTGTTTTTGTAGGAAATCAACTCCTAGTATTCCGTCATATTCTATCGGAAAGTCATCCTTAACAACGTACATAGTGTGCTTGATTCGGCATTTCTTCCAGAGTTATTGTCGCCTTAAATTTTCCAATTGTACATATTTTATGTCCCGTTACGCCTGTGAGCGTTATCTTTTCTTCTTTTATTAACGTTTCGCCTTTTAAACGTTTCACTTTAATTAGTGATATTGCGGCTCCTGTATCGAATAGCAAATTTATTTTTTCGCGTTTTGCTTCTCGCATTGGTAATGTGACAAGGTCCAATCCTGTCTGTATATGCGGCGTATTTTTAAAGTGTGATATTTGATATTCAATTGCAGGTCGGTGCGATTTTCTTTCGTTCCTTTCCTCCTCATCGCTACTTTGCGCGGAGTTAAATTTATTTTTTCCTTGCTCGCTATTCTTGCGGTTTTTATTTTCCGGTCGCGAATTATATTGTTTGGTTCGGCTCGATTGATCTCTATTGGATCGTCCGTGTAATAACCAACATTCTTCGCGATCGAGTCCGGATTTCTTGCAATAATTGCAATATTTATTTACCGTATTTACGCGGGGTTGTCTATCGGGTTTTGTCAATGAAAATCGGTTCGCGTATCGACTAGTTCGATAATCTCGACCGTAATGCCCGGTTTTTCGGCATTTTTGACATTTCACATTCATTTGATTTTCCTGTTTATAGGTCGGTGTAAAATTGATTTTGCTTCGCGTGCCGGTCGCGGACGGTCCTTTAACCTTTTCTTCCGCGCTGGCCGCTGTTATTGATTCTTGCAACGTAGCATATCCTCGCGATCGAACAATTGTTTTAATTTCGTCTTGCAATTTCTTATTTGGAAATTTTCTAAGGCTTGTTGCTGTATTATTTCCATGATTGCGCGTTTATTATCTACTGTATGATGACGTCCTTCCATCATCGATTCGTATAGCTCCATGGCTAGTTTGTCGACTCTAAGTCCGTAAGTTCGCGCGCTTTCTCCATTTTTCTGTTTTAGCGTGTTAAATTCAATTTGTAGATGTGTCGTACTCTTTTTACTCGCATAGCAGACCTCTAATTCATTTTCTAATTGCGCGAAGTCTCGAATTTTTCGCATTTGGAAATCTAGCATTGCTCTGCCTTTTAATTTCGTGCATAATACTGCTCCTAATAGCGTTACTTCGTCTAATGGGTCGATATGTTCTACTGCATATGTAGTCGCGCTCAAAAATTCTTGCAATTTATTTGGCAATCCGTCGAATTCCGGAATCATTCCGCGAGCCTCTTTTAATGGTACAAATCCGCGTCCTCTTCGATGTCGTACATCTTCGGGTGTGGACTCATACGCGGTCTCGGTTCTTTCTCCCGGCGGAGTTCTATGCTCATTGTTTTGTCGGGGTTGCGGTCCTCTCATTCTTAAATCGTATATCTCGGCATGCATACTTCTAATTTCCCGTCTCATTTCCTCTCTCATTTTCCGCAATATTTCCCTAAGGTCGTCGGCTGCTTCGTCCGTTTCTTTCTGCGGTTTGTATTGAGCTTGCGCGTTTGATTGTGTCGCGTTTCTATTTGCTTCTTCTTGTAATCGCTTAATTCCCTCATCGATATCTTCCGATGTGATGGATTGCGATGCGGAAGCGTTTGAGTTATACATGTCTCGAGTACAATAGATTTCGTCGGGGTCAAAGATACTCGAATCGTATGACGTTAGTGAGAATTCGCGGCGGTGTGTTAGTCTACTAGACGCGCTTATTGATGATTCAACATCAACATCTAGTTCTATATTATTCGCTATTAAACTCTTGTCTAACTCGCCGAATGAAAATTCGCGTTCGATTACAACATTTGCTCCGAGTTCTGGTTCGGACAAATTCTCGCTTGAATTTAATGCGTTTAGATTTCTTCGTACGTCATCGCGTAAATCCCGGAGTGTTTCTACTGCTACTCTTATAGGGCTTACTGCACTATTTTTAATGGCTCTATTCGCTGGTTCGCTAAATAGCCACGATTTATTCGCTACGCTTTTTTGTTACGCGTTTCGGTTTTCCGACATTCATGCGTTTACAAATTTTTAATTGTTTGACTTACAATAATACGATGAGCAGCATTGTCTCTCGTTTGGTGTCGGCCGTCGGGCGTCGATCGTCGCGTGCTGTTGAGATAAGTCGGTGCGCCTTCTCAGGTTCCGCTTATCGTTGTCGTCTCAATGTACCGGGTGACTCGAAGTTCCTGATGGACTTCCTTTTCCTCGGTTGTAGTTGTTGACCGTTTGACGGAGTTTTCTTTGCTGTCTCTCGTTCTGTCGATTCCACGGAATTTTTCTTCCTCGTGGTTGTGGACCTTTGCCGGTGTCGATCTTGTTAGAGCTGGCGTATCCCACCGCTGCCACCAATTAATGTTGTGCCTCTAGCCGCTAAGGAAGAGGTCTTTAGGGATTTATACGCCCAAAGGATTAGGATCCACGCTCGAAATAAGACACGCCCGGACGTTAGGTATAAATTGATATATTTCACAGATTCTTGTACACTTTCACTTAGTCGCGATTATAATAGTCGGGCGCGATACGTACGGTCGATACTGTTGATATCAGCGAGCGAGTAGCGAGCGATGTTAATGAGCTATATTACTGAGCTATGTTACTGAGCTAGCGTCGGTGCATCTCGCGCTCAATATATATTAATTAATTAGGTCGTTGATTAGGGAGGAGTGTGGTGTCTCTGACCAGAGCATATCTCGTGCTCCGCTCGTCAGCTGTCTCGTCAGCTGCTTACTCAGCTTCCGAGAACTTGACCGTGACTTCCTTCTTTTTAGTCACGTATCTTTACTTTATTTTATTAATAATCTTTTATTCTTTCTTAATTACCTTTCCTTGGCTCTTTCCCTGATTCTAATGCTTTGCTTTAATCAGCTCTTTCTCAATCTTTTCTGTTCTACTTTACTTGTTTTATCTTTTAATATTAAGAAATCGGTCGGGTTACGACAACTGCACGATCGGCTTAAATAGTTCAGAGCAAAGCTGATATCAGAGCGAGATATTGTGGCTAGATATAACAGACTTCTTATAGCTTCACGATAGAGTTCAGACTTCTCCAGTGGTTGGTCGTTTATATGTTTTTCTTGATCTGTGACCATTCCACGTTCCATTGGGGTGGACGCAGAATTTAGTGTGTTGAATTTGAAACGTTGCAAGATTTTCTCTGCGTATTTTGACTGATTTACAAAAATTCCATTCAGGCCATTCTGTATTTGCATGCTTAGATATGACACTCGCCCTTCACTTGCAATGTCAAATGTGACTTCGAATTTTTGGTTTAGTCTCTAAGATTTTAATCATATCGTTCTCATTTGTTCCAGCAACAAGTCCATCATCGACGAATAAAGCGAGTATCACACTTCTGTCTTTGTTGTAATAAATGCCGGGGTCATCATCGGTGTTGTCAAATCCAAGAGACTTTAAAAATTTTGAGAATTCTTTGTTCCAGTTTTTAGGGGCTTGTTTTAGACCATAAAGACTTTTGTTTAGCTTGCAAACACGCCCAGTGCCATCGTTGAAACCTTCAAATTGATACATAAAAATATCTTCTTTTAGATTTCCATGTAGGAATGCTGTTTTTACATCAAAAGTCATCAACTTCATTTTGTTTGAGGCCACCAGACTGAGAATTAGTCGAATTGACACATAATGAGCAACAAGACTAAATGTTTCGGAATAGTCAATTCCTTCCTTTTGTTTAAAACCTCTGGCAACGAGTCTGGCTTTGAGTCAACCGTCTTGCTTTTGACGTAGGATCCAGCGACAAGTCAAGGGTTGCACCTGTTCAGAAGGTTTTACCAAGTCCCAGGTTTTCATTTTAGTCAGAGAGCTAAATTCTTCAGACATTGCTTTATGCCCCACTTTTCATTTTTTAGTCTTCTGAGACAGAAATGTCTTCAAATTCTTCTATCATGATCACATTTGCCTTGTTTCCTTCACGAAGATAGCCCATGGTATAGTCTCTGTATTTGACAGGCTTCTTTAGAGTTCGACGATCACGCAGATTTAAAGATGCAGGCTGGTTTTGTTCAGATGAGACAGTCGAGTCATCAGAGTCATCAGACTCATCAGAATCATCAGAAGCATGATGATCCAAGTTGTGAGGCGGTTGATCATCATTCGAGTCTTCAGAGTTAGAGATTTCGGGTTCAGAACTTTCAGACTCTTTTCTTGAACTCTCATTTCGACTTTCTGCCAGCGGAACTTCAATTTCAGTGCAGCCTTTTTCGATTCCAAGTTTCTCATAAAAAATTACATTGTCGGAGCTAACAATATCACCTTCTTCGGATAGGTAAATTCTGTAGCAAGGTGAGTCCAAATCATATCCGACAAAAATTCCTTTTTTTGATTTCTTTTCAGTCTTGGCTCGTTTGTGATCTTGGATTAGGACATAACATTTACATCCAAAGCTTCTCAATTTTCTGACATCTACTCTGCGTCCAAACCATAGTTCAACGGGACTTTTGTCTTTCAGTGAGCTTGTTCCAGTCTGATTTAGAGTGAAAATTGCATAGTTGACAGCTTCAGCCCACAAGGTTTTATTCAAGTCTTGAGCATGTATAGCAGATCGAGCTAACTCAACAACTGTGCGCATTTCTCTTTCAATTCGTCCGTTCTGTTGAGGTGTATAAGCGTTTGATCTGGTATGAAAAATTCCAAGTTCTTCCAAGAACTTCTGAGTGTTGGCATTTTTGATCTCGGTGCCATTATCTGACCTTAGACACTTGATCTTTCTGTCGAATTGATTTTCTACCATCTTCATGAAAACATCGAGTTTTGAGGCAGTTTCGTCTTTCGTTTCCAAGAAATAAACTGTTCAAAAATGAGAGAAATCATTTTTAAATAAAAGAAAATACTTGGCTTCTCCCAGAGACTTAATGTTCATTTCACACAAATCAACGTGAATCAAATCCAAAGGATTTTCAGCGACTTTCGGATTTTTCGGGTGATAATTTCTATGCTGTTTTCCATAAACATACCTTGTACAAACGTAGTCATTCCAGTCGTCGATAATCTTGGTGCCACTTCTATTTAAGATATCTCTGACATACTTGATATTTTGGTGAGCAAGTCTTTCATGCCAAGTTTTAATAGAGGTAGTTATCAGACACTTCTCAGACTTTTTTCGACGAAACATCATCTTATACAAGTTTCCGTCTCGCTTGGCAATTGCTACAGTTTCCTTTTTATCGAGGATTTTAAAATTAGATTGATTTGCATTTGCAGTCTGTACATAATCTTTGTCCAACATTTGAATAACGGAGAAAAGGTTGAAGGTCATTTTTGGTACATATAGAACAATTTTCAAGATGATTTGATGCCATGCTTTACCATCAAAGGCTTCCAGTTCTACATCGCCTGTTCCAATTCTATTTAATTTAGTAGCATCACCAATTATAACCATCGTAGGCTCTTCAAATTCAACAAAGTTTGTCAGCCCCTTTCTACGAGAAGTCATATGCTGTGTAGCAGCACAGTCTTGATACCACTAACCATTGCAATCACGCTTTGAATTTATGTGATTTACATTTCCAGTTGATAGACCAACAGTTATAAATGCGCGACGATTTGACTTCTTGGAGTCATTCTTTTCAGACTTGTCATTGTTCTGGTTGCTGTTTTCGCCAGAATTTCCTTTCGGGCAATCTTTGGCAAAATGACCTTTCTGATTACAAGTGTTGCAGGCATAGTTATTTTTACAATAAGCTAGGTACTTGACGCATGATTTATTTTTGCAGAATTTCTTCACGTGTCCTTTTTTCCGCACTTGAAACATTCGACGGATGAATTTCCGAATGAATTTCCTTGCGAGTGAGACTTTCCAAAATTCTTACCTTGTTTTGAAATAAATGCATTTTGAGATATAGATTCGTTTGGCTGTTCGCTTTCATTTAGTCTGTCTTTTTTCAATCGCAGTCGTTCAAACAGTTTGCTCAGATTCTTGTCTGCACCGCTAGCATTATCCCAAGCAGTACGAAAATGATGAAGTTTGGGTGGCAACATTCCCAACATTCTGGTCATAATCCAGCTTTCTTTGACCTCTTCACTTTCAGCAGCTAAATCCTCTGCATATTGTTGAATAATCATGCAATTTTCAATAACTGACTTGCTAGTGTCATACTTGAAACTAAAGAACTGTCTTTGTAAACCTTCAATTGTGAGATCGGACTTTTCACCATATTGTGTGTGCAATTTATCAAGCATTTGATGTGCCGACTTGCAGTTTGCAATTTTTCTTGCAATGTTACTGTTTACATTTAAGCCTATAAAAGTTTGAGCCTCGAGATCTTGCTTAATCCACGCTTTAACTACTTCATTTGTGTCAAGTCCTTGAGGTTTTGCTTCTACTCCGATTGCTATCAGAAATAGACCTTTCGATTTTAAGGTTAGATTTAATTTAAACTTCCAGGAGACATAATTTACATTTCCATGCAAATCCTCAGACAGGATCTCCATTTGTGATTTAATCGAATCCATGACTTCAACAGAATTGTCTTAACTCCATAATTTTTGGTTACAAGAAACGCAGTACTGACTTATCTGACTATTTAAGATTCACAAATCGTATTTCTGACTTAATTGACTTTTTTTTAAGACTTCATATAACGCAATTTTAACTTGTCTGACTGTACGTTGACTGACGTTCGTTAACGTTGAGCGACGTTCTAACCTCTCGCTGACGATAGATCTCTCATTAAATCCATAAGAACAGACAAAGCAATCCTGGGCTCATAACCAGTTGTAGGATTTTATGGATTTGGAGTTCCATATAAATAATAATTTCTTCTTCTTTGTGTATAGAATATATATTTGAAGAATTTGTAATTAGAAAAGGCGCCTGTAACATAGATTTTAATGTTTAACTAAACTAGTGGTATATATGTTACTAGCTAGATGCATGACCTAAATATCACGCAGCGAAGCAATCACAGTTATTATTGCAAGTTGTGATTAAGTACCTTTTCAATTACATTTGTTTCAACCTACTCCCTCGCAGTGTCAGTCTTTCAGCAATCGTAGTTGAAGCAGTCACACATGTCTCTAATATAAGTAAGATCGTTTTTACAAGAGAAAACTAGCACGTGTTTCGACTATACTGGTTCTTACGAGCATGAACCACAAGAAAACGCTATATATACACTCCCTCGGTAGAGTATGTACGGTCTAGATACAGGATAATTCACATTTAGAGTTTAATGCATGATCAACATAAAGATATAAAATAATTACATCTCAACATTTACATTGAAGGATTTGGCCATACTAAATTATCAACTTATATCTAATGGTAATGTGATTGTTATTGAAAGATTTGGCTATACTAAATTAACAACTTATATCTAATGGTAATGTGATTGTTATTGAAGGATTTGGCGATACTAATATTAACATTATATAAACTATTTATTTAAAAGTAATGTGACAATACATATATTGTAAATATTGAAAATAAAACTTGGAACTAATATAAAATTCAGTAATGTGGTATTAATGTTTTATATTTAAAATTAAAAAATGCTCAGTTCTTGATGGATTCAAAATCTATGTAATTTAAATAATATATTGCTATAGCCCAAAAAGACTATAAACAAATTATTATTATTTTAATTGTTAGTAATTATTTATATTAACGGACACTTCGTCGATGAGCTTGATCTTCATATATGTTATAAAGGTGAGGTTGCTGATTAATATTCACTTTGTTTTATTTGGCAATTTCGTATAGTTTTTGAGATATTTAACGGAAAAGTTTACTGAATAAAACGTTATTTTCTGATACCATATACATTTAATAGAGAATATGAAATATGTATTTAATAAATACATATATCTACACACAAACTATTTGTATTAGATATTTGTTTACAATGTATTTCAAGCGTCTATATTATTCAGTAAAGTCATTTTTTGATATTATGTCTAAATTATATTTGCTCTATCAAAATAATTTTAAAATATATTATTATCTAAAAAGATATTCGTTTTAATATATGTATTTCTTATTTTTAAGTAATTAAATATACAGAATGATAAAAATTCCAAATAGAGAGTTGGAGAATTTGATTTTTTGTCAAAATTATAAAGATACAAGAAGTTATGACCTTTATGCGTGGTCGGAGAGAGGGGCAGAACCCCGCCCTATAATTAATATATTAAAGAAAACAACCACAAGATGGACAGTTGAAATTATTAAATAGTAAAGAGCGTCACAACGATCATCATAGTTAATCTCGCAACGGTGAACGCGATACCAGTCACGCGCATGCGGAGTCACTCGATACCGCGATAAGCGAAACAGCTGGAAAAGCAAGAAAGGAAAAAAGATTTAAAACTAATATCTTTAAATAAATACATTTATTTCTAATAACGCTACAAAACTACTTTAATCGGCGAAACCCTCCTTGGCGGGTCCCGAACTTCCCAGTTCTAATTTAGCCAACGATCCCAACTACCACCGTGCCTCATCCGAGGTACAACAAAATGTGTATCTCTTTCTTTCTCTCTTCCTGATTGAATATATTTATATTTCTGGAGATTTTTCTTATGTCTTATTTCTTATGTCGTTTAGGTACAAACTGTGGGATTAATATTTAACTACTTTTAACTTTTTCAAATGTAATATAAGAAAATTGTAATATTGAGATTTTGTTAACTAAATTTTTATCAGATTATATTTTACTCGATAGAATTTCTCTTCCTACCTTATTATTGCGTTGAATATATGACAGTAAAATATGAGACCGAAGCTTTTACCAGCTATAATATTTAATTATAATATATTGAATATTCTGAGATAGAGGAAAGTAGGGTAAATCCGGGTAGGCGAGTCAAACCGAATACCTCTATTTCTTCGTGATAAGTACTACTATCTTTGGCTAACTCGTGTTATTAGTTGTAGATTGATGCCAACATTATTTTGGGATGAACCGTGCCCACGTGTACACGATATTTCTTTTTTAAAAGAAGCTCAAAATTTTTGGGCCAAAAAAGATCGATATCGGGGCAAACAATTGTTATCGACTTCTTCTACACAGAGTATCTGCTTCGATAAATGTAGCATTGCATTCTGTACATATTAGAGAGTATATCTACACTAGGTTTGATCGTCACTTTGTTCGCCGGAATATACAACCGCCGTGTTTGTTACTTTCCTTGTGTTGGGGCAATACTGGGTACCTACACATCTCACGTAATAAAAAGAGGAAGAACTGTTACCCTGACTTTGTCTCCCTACAAAAAGCAGTTAAAAATGAAAACCATCACCCAGAAAAAAAAATCACTAGAAAAAATCTTTTTGAGATCCCTAAAGTTAAAAAATTATATAAGGAAGTCCTGCAGCAATGTTGAACAAGAGGATATCCTTATTTGTGATTTTTGTCAATAGAATGCATCTTTATATTGCATTTTGATTAAAATAAATCTAGATTTTATAATTACACGGTATTTTACATGTTTTCGAACGGATACCCGGTTTTACTCTACCGGTAGGGCAAAACCGGGTATTTTCACTTCTCCCAAAAATCTGGTAACCAAATTTTTTTTTTTCAGCAACTAGCCTCATTTCCTCATAGTTTAAAGTCTACTAAAGACTACTAATGGTCAGCAAAATTTTTTTACTCTCTGATTTTTTGTAGGAAAACAAACCCAAAAAAGTATTCGGTTTTACCCTACTTTCCCCTATATTTAATTCCTTACCGTTGCGAAACATTCTAATGATGCGATAAATAATCCACCGACATCTAAAGTAAAGTCTTTAGCGTTTCTTTGCAATAGAAACAGTATTAGTTTTTGTACATATAACGGAGCAATGTACCACTGAACGTTATACCTACAAAATAAGTGTGAACAAAAAATTTGCAATTTTGGAAAGATAGGTCAATAACTTTTTGATACACATATATATATACATATACATTACTCGCGTACATATACGATGTCATCTCTTTCACAGACTACTATAATATTTTCTTTTAATGTAAAATGTTATATAGCTAACTATCCTATACAGGGTGAAAGAATTAGAGCGACAAATTTCAAAGAGATATGAAGGATATCAAAACAAGTCAATTTTTTCAATAAACCTACAAATGAATCGTTTTGGCACTAGAAAATCAAAGACTAATAAGAGCAATAATTTTTGGAAACAATTATTTCTTTAAAATTTTATTAATGTGTTTACATAGAAGCGTTTTTGCCATGGAACTTTTATATAAAACATTTTTTGAAATCCCGAATAATTTTCGAGATATAGGGGAAAGTAGGGTAAAACCGGGAACCTTTTTGGATTTGTCTTCCTACAAATAATCCGAGAGTAAAAAATAATTTGCCGACCGTTAGTAGTCTTGGTAAATATGCATATTAGGTTACACCTCACCGATGACTTCGACCTTGACATATGTTGTCAAGGACATAACACTGAGTAACTTTTCCTTATAACTAAACCGGCGGTCTCTTATAGTTTCTGAGATATTTAAAGTTAACATTTGGGTAATAATATAGAGACAGAGAGACAGTCCGCCCCACAATTGTTGCATGGATGAGAAAGTATATGCGTGGACGCAGTGGGTTCCGCCCCCCCTGCGGGGGGCTCCACTTCCGGAAGATATAACCTAACCCAAACCTATTTCTGATTTAAAATTAAAATTTGGTTTGGGTTAGGTTATATCTTCCGGAAGTGGAGCCCCCCCCGTAGGGGGGGGGGCGGATCCCACTGTGTGCACGCATATACTTTACAAAGCAAAGCGAAGTCCGCCCCACAATTGTTGTGTGGATGAGAAAGTATATACGTGGACGCAGTGGGCTCCACTATAAAAAAACTAGACACATAGGTTTGCGTTGAACTTCGCTTTGCGTGGAAAGTAAAAAAATCCAAAGAGTTTGGTCTCTGGAAATGTAAAGAAACACTTTTACCACGTCTGATCTACATAAATACAATGTAAACTACCTTTATTTTTCTTTATTTTATAATAGAAAAATCATTAAAATTGTGAAATCATAACTTTAAATATCTCAGAAACTATAAGAGACCGCCGGTTAAGTTATAAAGAAAAGTTACTCAGGATCATGTCCTTGACAACATATGTCAAGGTCAAAGTCATCGATGAGGTGTAACCTAATATGCATATTTACCACAGTTCTTTCTTTTTTCATTACATAAGATGTGTAAGTACCCGATTTTGCTCCAACACAAGGAAAGTAACAAATACGGCGGTTGTATATTCCGACATACAAAGTGCCAATCAAAACTAATATAATATACTCTCTAATATGTACAGAATTCAATGCTGCACTTACCGAAACAGATGCTCTATATAGAAAAAGTGCACGACGACTCGATTCTTGCCTCGATATCGATTTCTTTGGGGCTAAAAACTTTGAACTTCTATTTAAAAAAAAATATTGTGTGCACAGGGGCACAGTTTGTTTTAAAATAAAAATGGCATCAATCTACAACTAATGACACAAGAGTAAATATAGCGAATAAGGGACCCAGCCCCAATGACCTTGACCTTGACATATGTTATCAAGGACATAATTCTGAGTAACTTTTTCTTCTAATTTAATTGTCGCTCGTTGCTTATTAAAAAGTTATTAACAAACAAAAAAGTATTAACAAACAAAAATTTGTAAAAATCAAGATTTATACATAGTCTGACAATGAAAAACTGGATATTTAAGTTAGTTTACAGAAATAGTCCTACGTATACTACACATATAAACTGAAATAAACACAAGTTTTTACATATATAGGATGTTCAAAAATAAAATATAAGTATGTTGAATTAATTATTTATTGGATGTAATCTGCTCATTATTTCAAAAAAAAACATGAATACGCTTATCAAAAGTATAGAGTCTTTTAAATAAAAATTCAGCAATATAATGTTGATAATGATATTCTCGAGTACCGAAACGTGGAAGATTAGCACGCATTTCTCTCAATAATCTCTCTATGTTTTGTGTATGAACTATAGTATTAGGATCCACAAAATTTTCAGAATGGTTCACTGTTTGATGTGTATAATTTTCATTTTTGAGATCATTATAAGCACGCCAACAATCACTATAAATAATTGATCCAGGAGCAATATATTTACAAATCAATGGTAATAACGTTTTGGAACTCCGGTTTTCTACAGGTACAATAAAAACTTTGTTTGTGGCACGTTCTATGCCACCAAATATCCACTGTCATTTTAACATACGGCCTTCGTTAAATTTTCTTTTCCCAATTTTGGCTTCATCTATTTCCACAATAATCCCTTTTCCGCCAATTTGTTGTTGTTCTTTTATTAACCAGTCCGATAATAACTAAATATTAAAAAAGTAAAAATATAAAAATGCATGTATAAATAACAAATATAAACATTTACCCGAATATTTCATTCAAATATTAATTTACATACCTCTCTACAAAAATTTGTCCAATCAACAACAGCTTTATCATGTATTTCCAACTCATTACATATAAGAGATTGTCATGGTGGTTTAATTATTAAAAAATATCCAATAAACCGACAAATTTTTACCATATCCAAATGAGTTTTAGAAAACCAAGGGTAAATATAGCGAATAGGGGACCCAGCTCCAATGACCTTGACCTTGACATATGTTGTCAAGGACATAATTCTGAGTAACTTTTTCTTCTAATTTAATCGTCGCTCGTTGCTTATTAAAAAATTATTAACAAAAAAAGTTAGAAATATACCAAAGTACATGCACGGACAGGAAGCACGCGCGCGCGCGCGCACACGCACACGCCCGCACACACACGGGGGGGTCGTGCAAGGGGGGCCTTCGGCCTCCCTCCCGCATCCACCTCGCCGGTAGGCAGGGTGGACCTCGCTTTACAATGTAGCATGTACTTTGTAAGTTGTAAAGCGAGGTCCACCCTGCCTACCGGCGGTGTGGGTGCGGGAGGGGGGTCGAAGGCCCCCCTTGCACCCCCCCCCCACCCCCGCGTGTGTGTGTGTGCTCGCGCGCGCGCGTGCTTCCTGTCCGTGCATGTACTTTAGTATATTTCAAACTTTTTTGTTAATAACTTTTTAATAAGCAACGAGCGACGATTAAATTAGAGAAAAAAGTTACTCAGTATTATGTCCTTGACAACATATGTCAAGGTCAAGGTCATTGGGGCTGGGCCCCTATTCGCTATATTTACCCTTATATTTTATTTTTGAACACCCTATATAACACCCTATGTAAAAACTTGTGTTTATTTCAGTTTATATGTGTAGTATACGTAGGACTATTTCTGTAAACTAATTTAAATATCCAGTTTTTCATTGTCAGACTATGTATAAATCTTGATTTTTACAAATTATTGTTTGTTAATAACTTTTTAATAAGCAACGAGCGACGATTAAATTAGAAGAAAAAGTTACTCAGAATTATGTCCTTGATAACATATGTCAAGATCAAGGTCATTGGGGCTGGGTCCCCTATTCGCTATATTTACCGACATAAGTTAACCATAGATAACAGCACTTATAACGAAAAAACAGGTGTATCCGGTTTGACCCGCTTACCCGGTTTCACTCAACTTTCCCCTATCGAGAAAAGCAAAAAGCCGATCTCATAAAAGGGCTGATTTCACTCCTTAGAATTGTTTTTGGACAAAAATGCAACTGGAAATTTCTAGATTCATCTATTTACACCATCTACATGTGTGAAAAGTTTTATCAAAATCAGAATTTTCGGGTTTGTGAAGTTCCCTTGTTAGTCTTTGATTTAATGACAGAATGACTCATTTGCGGACACGGGTTTATTGATAAAATTGGCTTGTTTTGGTGTCCTTTATAACCACCGTTTGTCGGTCAAATTCTGGGACACTTTATAATAGTATAATTGTATTTTATAAAATTATATCTTACACGGTAACAAATACATGATTATTATGATCTGTTATATATTGCCCGAGATAGTTGGCGCAGAACATATATAAAATACTGATAAATACAAGTACAGAAGGAATTAAAATTTCATCGACGTTATCTCCGTTCAATGGAATCTGAAAAATCTAAAATACAAATTTTATAGCTGTGTATAACCAGGTTTTCTAAATGTAGTTTCTTAATCAATGAACGATACATACATACTTACTATAAGTTTCTAAATTCATTTTAGTAAAAATTATAATGAAATACAAAAATATAGAGGAAAGTAAAGTAAAACCGGGTACTCTTTCGGATTTGTCTGCCTACAAAGAGTTAGAGAGTAAAAAAATTTTGCTGACCTTTAGTAGTCTTTAGTAAATCTTGAACTATAAGAAAATGAGGCTAATTGCTGAAAAAAAGTTTGGTTACCAAGGATAGATTTTATAAATCTAGATTTATTTTAATCAAAATACAATACAAAGATGTATTCTTTGACAAAAATGACAAATAAAGATATCCTCTTGTTCTACATTGCTGCAGAACTTTCTTATTTGATTTTTTAATTTTAGGGGTTTCAAAAAGTTTTTTTGTAGTAGTTTCTTTTTCTGAGTGGTAGTTTTCGTTTCTAACTGCTTTTTGTAGGAAGACAAAGTCAGGATAACAGTTTTACCTCTTTTCATTACATGAGATGTGTAGGTATCCGGTTTTGCCCCAACACGAAGAAAATAACAAACACGGCGGCTGTATATTCCGGCGTACAAAGTGACGATCAAAACTAATGCGATATACTCTCTAATATGTACAGAATACAATGCTGCATTTACCGAAGCAGATGCTCTATGTACAAAAAGTCCATAATGACTCGATTGTTACCCCGATATTAATCTTTTTTGGCCTGAAAATTTTGAAATTCTCTCAACAAAGAAGTATCGTGTGCATGTGGGCACGGTTCATCTCAAAATAATGATGACATCAATCTACAACTAATAACACGATTTAGCCGAATATAGTAGCACTTATTACGAAGAAACAGAGGTACCCGGTTTGACCCGCCTACCCGATTTTATCCAACTTTCTTCTATATTATACATATTTATGTTACAGAATATTAAATGTTTGTTCAAAAGCAGATATAAGAACATAATTTGAGACATACCTGAAAGAGATTAAGACTCAGTGATATTACCCCTATTGCTATTAAACAGAACAACATTGCTTCAAATTTGGATACCAAAGTTTTGGATAATCTTCAAAAACAACAAATATCACTATACGTATTTTACGCATATTATTGAGTTAATACTAACTTCATAGCTTGCCGATGTATATCCACGGCATATCTTATTTCTTCTAACATCAATGTATCGTTCTTTGTACTAATATTTTGTGACATAATGGCTCTCATTGCGTGTTTAATGCGATAACTATGAATATGTTTATCAAGAAGCATATTTATTTGTTTTTGCAATATAATTTTGTAAATATAAATTTTTTATATTTATATTTATTTATGCAAAATTATAATTTTATTTTATACCTAGAAATTTTAAACAATCCACAGGTATGTTCAAGATATGCAATAAGCATTGTCCCAACGGATACCATTCCAGCCACTCCTATGCAAAATGCTGCATTTAAATGCAAGAGAATCAAAGAAAAATATTTTTCTTGATCGACGAAATACTCTGTCATAATTGGCAGACGATGTGCTTGAGATACGTTTATCGGTAAAATAATACCAATTACATTCGACCAAAATTGTGCGACAATAAGAGCACTTATACTACATATACAAATTGCTAGAAGTATTAGAATGTAATTATCATTTAAACTTCTGTTGCAAAATATTCCAAAATTTTATATGCACGTGATATATTTTCTTACCTGTAAGCAGAATCGTATGACGTTTTGCATTATAATTATATTTTTCGACGATAGCATTTTCACATTCATCTTTTAATTGGTCGTACACATATTGAAGTTGTGTCAGTAAATCTTTAACCTGTTAGTCCAACAATTTGTTATACCGTTTTTGTATATCAGAAAGAATTGCTAGTTGTAAAAATTTAATTGTCAGAAAAGCTTCTTAATGAATATTATAAACGGAAATTATACCGTTAACTTACAGTTTCGATATTAATAGCAAAAAAGATGTAGTGTATCGCAAAAATTGTAAAAATGAGCGCGTTAGATAGAATTTTGACGACGAAATCAGCGGTGCATTTTGAATTAAGAAATGTAGTAAACTGCAAACAATATTTCTTTTTAAATATTTGAATTTAAGAATTTGTTTCTAACTATTAATAACTTGTAATTTTTATACAGAGGATTGTCTGATCGCTAATCACATAACGAATTTCGGATCCATTAGGATTTATAGTAGAATTTCGTCTTAAGTGTTCTCAGAAAAAAAATATATGTTAATAATTCATTTAATATAATTTCTTTTAATATTTCTTTTTGCATATATTATAATTCAGAGAAAATGAAAATAAAATAAAAATAAATAATATTCTGTTTTAGAGAATAAGGCACATAAAGAATATTTCTTTTATGTCGTATATAAACATTATAAATATATTTTATATCTTAGGTATATATTATATGTTTGCCTATATTAATTATCGTTAGGAAATTTGTGGAAATATATCCGAATGGATTTAGTATTCTAAGTCATAGTAATTATCTTTTTATGCATAATTACGTTACATAAAAATATTTTCTAATTACAATTATATACAAGATGTATCTCAAAATTATCATACTATATTTAAATAACATAATGTAGACGGATGGATAGATAGACGGATTATATAGCAAAGAAACGTTTAATATAAAAAAACATCGAGGCCACAATTTCCAAATAATAAATAATCAAAGTCAAAAACGATGATATCGCATACAGTTTACACATTCAGATAATTACATATAGGGGAAAGTAAGATAAAACCGGGTACCTTTTTAGATTAGTCTTCCTACAAAAAATATGAGAGTAAAAAAAATTTTGTCGACCGTTAGTAGTCTTTAGTGAACCTTAAACTATGAGAAAATAAGGCTAATTGCTGAAAAAAAAATTTTTGGTTACCAAGAATAACAAGATTTTGTGGAGAAGTCAGAGTACCCGGTTTTGTCCTACCGGTAGGGTCAAAC
This sequence comes from Formica selysi, assembly GCA_009859135.1. Classification (NCBI taxonomy): domain Eukaryota; kingdom Metazoa; phylum Arthropoda; class Insecta; order Hymenoptera; family Formicidae; genus Formica; species Formica selysi. The sequence continues at coordinate 2,394,210 of CM020820.1, forward strand.
CGGGTACCCATTTGAAAATATGCAAAACACCGTGTAATTACAAAATCTAAATTTGTTTTAATTAAAATACAATATAAAGATGTATTTTATTGACCAAAATCACAAATAAAGATATCCTCTTGTTCGATATTGCTGCAGAACTTCCTTATTTAATTTTTTAACTTTAGGGATCTCAAAAAGCTTTTTTTTAGTGGTTCCTTTTTCTGAGTGTTAGTTTTTGTTTCCAACTGCTTTTTGTAGGGAGACAAAATCAGAATAACAGTTTTCTTTCATTTTTCACTACATAAGATGTGTAAGTACCCGGTTTTGCCCCAACACAAGGAAAGTAACAAATACAGCGATTGTATATTCCGGCGTACAAAGTGCTGATCAAAACTAATATGACATACTCTCTAATATATACAGAATGCAATGCTGCATTTATCGAAACAGATGCTCTATATAGAAAAAATGCACGACGACTCGATTCTTGTCTCAATATCGATCTTTTGGGGACTAAAAACTTTGAACTTCTATTAAAAAAGAAATATTGTGTGCACAGGGGCAGGGTGTGTTTTAAAATAATTGTGGCGCCAATCTACAACTAATAACACAAGTTACCCATAAATAGCAGCATTTATTACAAAAAAACAGGGGTACGCGGTTTGATCCGTCTACCCGGTTTTATCCAACTTTCCCCTATGCGATATGTATGCCAATCTGTTAATTATTTTTATTATTAAACTGATTTGATATTTTGGTATTTTCTGTTTTTGTTTTCGCGATGACTTATATAATAATTGCTCTTTTTAATATAAACTATGATTGCAATTTAGTAAATTATGAATTATTGAAACATATAATAAATAATAGAGAATTTCTATTAATCATTGTATATTATAGCCTAGCTTGCAGTAATAATATCAAGATGTTGTCTCACCTGAAATAAAATAGCAGTCGTCAAAATACTGAGGAAAAAAATAAATCGAAGTCGATCAAGTTTTGATTGTTGATAGGGCCATAAACCTATAGTCAGCAAAAGTATTCTGTTCAGATCAAAATATTTTGCCGTGATCATCTCTCCACGAACTCTAGAACATGTATAACTGTGAAAAAATCGACGACTGTGCGCTTATCCCTTCTTTTTTCACTCATCGGTTAACTATTTTCCATAAATTCTCCCCTTCAGGGCAAATTTCAAGGCGAATTTAATGTAATGATAGGCAGTACACAAAATACCACCATGTGATTGAAACACGTGCAATTGAACAAATTTCTCAGTAAGGTATATACATATAATTACACGATCGATACGATGCTTAAAGTATTTCGACGTATGTCCTTTTCCCATGAATAAAACCCTTTACACAAAATGATCCCACGCAGGCGCTGTATTTCCTTTTCGGAGCCGACACTTCATTCTAATGCTGTCGCTCGTAGGATATGTTTGGTCTTCGACAGAAATGTCTATTTCTTCAACTTTAAACATTTTGATGTCGGATCTATCTGGTAAAGCTCATGTCATCTTAAACCGAGTATATTAGATAAATGCACGGTACAAATTTTAAAACGACAATCGGCACAATTAATGTTTGTTTATCATTGCTAATATTTTGTTCAAGTATGTTTAGTAGAAAATAGTATTATATAATCACATTTTCTACTAAACATACTTTTAGTTCATTGTTTCTTTTTTATTGCTTAGATGATCATATAGATGCTAACGCTAAACAATGAATGATTTGTTTAGAAATAATGTGTCATTATAAATATCATGCATTGAAAATATCAAAATGGTAGTTAAAATAATTATGTCTGTATTATTGTTTTTATTTGAAATGTACTATGTAAAATATTTACTCCTGATGCACAAGTAGCACGATAATGTTTGAATTAATTAATTAATTTTATTTCTCCATATTTCTTCTGCATAAAAAATTCTAAGTACACTTCTACATGCTGCAAAATAGAAGCTTCTATCTTGTTGATACATGAAATATAGAGATATGTTACTTGTTTGTTAATTATACTACATCCATGCTATTATTTGATTTAAAATCGTCGTTGTGTAGAATATATAACTGTAAAGTAAGGCACTGAGGTCTTGACTAATTATAATGAAAGATATTCTATTTCATTACACTATCTATTCGTAACATATGTACGCCACTATAAATATATTTTATGTATCATCTTACAACAAATCTTCTATTATATCAAGATTTTATTAACTCAGCTATTGAGGAGGGTTCCCAAGTCGATGCTGTATTTACTGTCTTTAAGAAAGCTTTTGATAGCTGTTGATCATGCTCTTTTATTGTGTAAATTATATGCTTTTGGTAATGACGGAATCATATTGAAGTGGTTATCGAGCATCATTACGGTCAGATCACAGGTTGTTAAATTCCAGTGCTGTTTCTCCAGAGTTATAAATGCTACTTCAAGGATCGCATTTGGGTCCGCTCTGTTTAATTTATTTATAAATAATATTGAAGAAGTTTTTAAGCACTGTAAATTTTTGCTATATGCGGATGATCCAAAATTTTTTTGTCGGGTTGACAGCTTTGATAGCGCAGATCTTTTGCAGCTTGCTTTTTCTCGTTTAGATTTTTGGAGCAATATAAATAATTGACATTTCAACTTATTCAAATGCCACGTGATTCATTTTAGTCGGAAAAGAAAGTCGTATATACATGATTATTTGTTAGGTGGAACTACTCTCTCGGTTACCAATTCTATTCGTGACTTAGGTGTAATATTTTGTGCTGATTTATCCTTTGTAAAATATATTTAGGCTATTACGAGTCGTGCGTTTAAGCTTTGATTTGTTATGCAGTTTTGTAAATATTTTAATAACATTTATACATTAAGATTATTATTTTGCTTGTTAGTTAGACCACAGCTAGAATATACCGCCATTGTTTGGATTCCGTACCAAATTAAATATTGTGCAATGATTGAAAAAATCCAACATCGCTTTCTCCGGAAAGTTAGTTTTCTTACGGAGAATCTAATATGTTATTCTGACCCTATATGATTTTATGTTAAATAAACTCAAGTTTGTAACATTAAAAAGTAGAAAAAGATATTTGGTTTTGCTGTTTCTTTATAAATTGATTTAATGAGCGTATTATTTGCCTGGACTTATTGGATCGCGCAAAGTTGCATATTTCAGCCAGGCCTCTTAGAAATAATTTAATTTTTTATGAGAAAGTACATCGTATTTCCTACGGCAAATTCGAATCTCTGAATCGACTATGTTTACTGACTTATGAATCCTCCGATCGCGTGGATTTCTTCCAAATATCTCTTTGCTCTTTTAAACGATCATTAATTCATTGCCTTTGTTAGATTTTCTTTATTCTATTTTGTCTTACTTTATTTTATTTTATTGTATTTTATTTTTTTATGTTTTTTTGTAACTCGTTATGTCTGTCTTTTCTCATCTATTTTCTCAGTATCTTATTCTGAGTTTTTTGTTGATGTTGAAATTGTAATTACATTTTTTTTTGTACTAAAGGGACTTCTTTCCCGTTTATAAATAAATAAATTAATTATTTAATCAAATCTCTTTATTTAGTATAATAACTAATCATTTTATATAATAGCTAATCTTATGCATCTTCTTTAAAAATAATCATCTCTTTTAGCTTTACTGTTGTAGGATTTTATGGATTTGGAGTTCCATATAAATAATAACTTCTTCTTCTTTGTGTATAGAATATATATTTGAAGAATTTGTAATTAGAAAAGGCGCCTGTAACATAGATTTTAATGTTTAACTAAACTAGTGGTATATATGTTACTAGCTAGATGCATGACCTAAATATCACGCAGCGAAGCAATCACAGTTATTATTGCAAGTTCTGATTAAGTACCTTTTTAATTACATTTGTTTCAACCTACTCCCTCGCAGTGTCAGTCTTTCAGCAATCGTAGTTGAAGCAATCACACATGTCTCTAATATAAGTAAGATCGTTTTTACACGAGAAAACTAGCACGTGTTTCGACTATACTGGTTCTTACGAGCATGAACCACAAGAAAACGCTATATATACACTCCCTCGGTAGAGTATGTACGGTCTAGATACAGGATAATTCACATTTAGAGTTTAATGCATGACCAACATAAAGATATAAAATAATTACATCTCAACATTTACATTGAAGGATTTGGCCATACTAAATTATCAACTTATATCTAATGGTAATGTGATTGTTATTGAAAGATTTGGCTATACTAAATTAACAACTTATATCTAATGGTAATGTGATTGTTATTGAAGGATTTGGCGATACTAATATTAACATTATATAAACTATTTATTTAAAAGTAATGTGACAATACATATATTGTAAATATTGAAAATAAAACTTGGAACTAATATAAAATTAAGTAATGTGGTATTAATGTTTTATATTTAAAATAAAAAATGCTCAGTTTTTGATGGAATCAAAATCTATGTAATTTAAATAATATATTGCTATAGCCCAAAAAGACTATAAACAAATC
>CM020820.1:2401201-2583701 GCA_009859135.1 Formica selysi
GGGGGGGGAGAGGGAGAGAGGAAGAGAGAGAGAGCGGTTGAGAGGGGGGTAGAGCGGGAGGGAGGGAAGAAAGAGTGAGTTGGGGAGCGGGAGAGGGGAGAGCGGGAGAAGGAGAGCGGGAGAGAAAGCGGCAGAGAGAGAAAGCGAATATGTGTATATGTACACCCCATTACACCACAGGATCATACCGCCAAATAAGTAAACAAAGACGCGTGTCGGTATGCGGCATGTATAGCGCTATTATATTGTGAATGGAATGTCGTCTCACTTTGTTGTCATTCATACAGTGACAGCGAGTAGGCAACAGCTCCATGTGTCGTTATACACGATCGCAAAAATTATTAAAAGATATCTGAAACTCGATCTCTATAATAATTAATAATTAACGATTCACAAGCGATTGCTATTTGTCGAAGCAGATATTAACTTCGTGTGATTTATTGTTATATATATATCTTGTTATATACGATCACAAAAATTATTAGAATATATTTGAAACTCGATCTCTATAACAATTAAAAATTAACGATTCATAAGCAATTGCTATTTATCAAAGCAGATATTAAATTCGTGTGATTTATTGTTATACTAATATACTAATATAAAGTAAGAATAATTACAAAAAGCAGTGAAATCCCACTAAAAAAAACCTCACAAAGGTAAAAAAAATACGCCAAGTATATATCTAAAAAATAATTTATAAAATATTTTTCCTAAATAATAAGAAATAAAAACTAAATATGAAATCAATAGTTAACTGGCCAAGTACTTAGAAGCAATTCAGTTTGTGAGAATTTGTAATTTGAAATAGTATTTGTCATAAAATCAAATTTGTATTTATAGAAATGTTATACACAAATTCTCTGCATAAAATTAAAACGCATTATATTTTTATTAAGAGAAACCTGAGTTTCAAAATAAGTTCAATAGAAACAAGAAAATATAAAAAAATTTTAATTAAAAAAACTTGGCGCTGCTAACTTTTAAAGTATATATTAAAACCAACAAACAATAAATTTAATTTAGATCTAAATTTAATTTAGAATTATATTTAATTTAGTTATATCACAATAACTGCAATGTGGATGTATTAAAAAATACACTAATTTTAGCCTGTTTATTTTAGCAGCGCCAAGTTTTTTTAATTAAAATTTTTTTATATTTTCTTATTTCTATTGAACTTATTTTGAAACTCAGGTTTCTCTTAATAAAAATATAATGCGTTTTAATTTTATGCAGAGAATTTGTGTATAACATTTCTATAAATACAAATTTGATTTTATGACAAATACTATTTCAAATTACAAATTCTCACAAACTGAATTGCTTCTAAGTACTTGGCCAGTTAACTATTGATTTCATATTTAGTTTTTATTTCTTATTATTTAGGAAAAATATTTTATAAATTATTTTTTAGATATATATTATAAAGGTGAGGTTGCTGATTAATGTTTACTTTGTTTTATTTGGCATTTTCGTATAGTTTTTGAGATATTTAACGAAAAAGTTTATTGAATAAAACGTTATTTTCTGATACCATATACATTTAATAGAGAACATTAAATATGTATTTAATAAACATTTATATATATCCATACACAAACTACTTGTATTAGATATTTCATTACAATGTATTACGAGCGTCTATATTATTTAGTAAGGTCATTTTTTGATATTATATCTAAATTACATTTGCTATCAAAATAATTTTAAAATATATTACTGTACCTAAAAAGATATTCATTTTAAAATTTGCATTTCTTATTTTTAAGTAGTTAAATATACAAAATGATAAAAATTCTGGATAGAGAGCTGAAGAATTTGATTTTTATCAAAATTATAAAGATACAAAAAGTTATGACTTTCATACGCGGATGAGGGGCAGAACTCCTCCCTATAATTAATATATATAAGAAAACAACCATGAGACAGTTGAAATTATTAAATAGTAAAGAGCGTCACAACGATCATCATAGTTAATCTCGCAACGGCGAACGCGATACCAGGCACGCGTACGCGGTGTCACTCGCTACCGCGATAAGCGAAACAGTTGGAAAAGCAAGAAAAGAAAGAAGATTGAAAGCTAATATCTTTAAATAAATATATTTATTTCTAATAATGCTACAAGACTACTTTAATCGGCGAAACCCCCCTTGGCGGATTCAGAACTTCCCAGTTCTAATTTTTGCTAACGATCCCAAATACCTCCGTGCCTCACCCGAGGTACAACAAAATGTGTATCTCTTTCTTTCTCTATTCCTGATTGAATACATTTATATTTCTGGAGATTTTTCATATGTCTGTTTAGGTACAAACTGTGGAATTAATATTTAACTACTTTTAACTTTTTTAAGAGTAATATAAAAAAAATTATAATATTGTGGTTTTGTTAAATTTTTACCAGATTATATTTTACTCGATAGAATTTCTCTTCTTACCTTACTATTGCGTTGAATATATGACAGTAAAATATGAGACCGAAGCTTTTACCAGCTGTAATGTTTAATTATAATATATTGAATATTCTGAGATATATTTATTTCCTTACCGTTGCGAAACTCTCTAATGATGCGATATATAATCCACCGACATCTATAGTAAAGTCTTTAGCGTTTCTTAGCAACAGAAACAGTATTAGTTTCTGTACATATAACGGAGCAATGTACCACTGAACGTTATACCTACGAAATTAGTGTAAACAAAAAATTCGTAATTTTAGAAAGATAGATCAATAACTCTTTGATATACATATACACATACACATATACATTACTCGCATATATAAACGATATCATCTCTTTTACAAACTACTATAATATTTTCTTTTAATGTAAAATGTTATATAGCTAACTATCCTATACAGGGTGAAAGAATTAGACCGACAAACTTCAGGTAGTTATAAAGGATACCAAAGCAAGCTAATTTTGTCAATAAACCCGCAAATGAATCGTTTTGGCACTAGAGAATCAGAGAATAATAAGAGCAATAATCTTTGAAAAAAGTTATTTTTTCAAAATTATATTAATGTGGTTATATAGAAGTGTGTTTAACATGTAACTTTTATATAAAACATTTTTTTATATCCAGAATAATTTTCGAGATATATCGAAAAAAGCAAAAAGCCGCTCTCATATAAGGATTGATTTCATTCCTTAGAATTATTTTTGGACAAAAACGCAACTGGAAATTTCTAGATTCATCTATTTACATCACGTACATGTTTGAAAATTTTCATCAAAATCAGAATTTTCGGGTTTGTGAAGTTCCCTTGTTAGTCTTTGATTTATTGCCAGAATGGCTCATTTGCGGACACGGGTTTATTGACAAAATTGGCTTGTTTTGGTGTCCTTTATAACCACGTGAAGTTTGTCGATTTAAAGGCCCTCACACACAAATTGACATAGCTGCATATGTATAGCATAAAACCGTCTAGACCAATAAGTACCAAAATAAAATTGCCATATTGATTTACATAGCATGATCATTGGTCCAGATGGTCTTATGCTATGCACATGCAGCTATGTCAATTTGTGTGTGAGAGCCTTAATTCTGGGACATTTTATAATAGTATAATTGTATTTTATAAAATTATATCTTACACGGTAACAAATACATGATTATTATGATCTGTTATATATTGCCCGAGATAGTTGGCGCAGAACATATATAAAATACTGGCAAATACAACTACAGAAGGAATTAAAATTTCATCGACATTATCTCCGTCCAATGGAATCTGAAAAATCTAAAATACAAATTTTATAGCTGTGTATAACCATGTTTTCTAAATATAGTTTCTTAATCATTCAACGATACAGACATACTAACTATAAGTTTCTAAATAAATTTAAGTAAAAATTATAATAAAATACACAAAGAAATATTTTTCATTTTATGTAATTTTTATTTAAAATGATTTTTAATATATTAATTATCTACTTTATTTACATTATTTTATACGCAGTATTAGTTAATCAAAAATATGGTAAATATAGCGAATAGGGGACCCAGCCCCAATGACATTGACCTTGACATATGTTATCAAGGACATAATTCTGAGTAACTTTTTCTTCTAATTTAATCGTCGCTCGTTGCTTATTAAAAAGTTATTAACAAACAAAAATTTGTAAAAATCAAGATTTATACATAGTCTGACAATGAAAAACTGGATATTTAAGTTAATTTACAGAAATAGTCCTACGTATACTACACATATAAACTGAAATAAACACAAGTTTTTACATATATAGGGTGTTCAAAAATAAAATGTAAGTATGTTGAATTAATTATTTATTGGATAAATATAGCGAATAGGGGACCCAGGTCCAATGATCTTGACCTTGACATATGTTGTCAAGGACATAATTCTGAGTAACTTTTTCTTTTAATTTAATCGTCGCTCGTTGCTTATTAAGAAGTTATTAACAAAAAAAGTTTGAAATATACCAAAGAACATGCACGGACAGGACGCACGCGCGCGCACACGCACACACGCACACACACACGCGCGCGCACACACACGGGGGGGTGCAAGGGGGGCCTTCGGCCCCCCTCCCGCACCCTCTCCGCCGGTAGGCAGGGTGGACCTCGCTTTACAACTTATAAAGTACATTGTAAAGCGAGGTCCACCCTGCCTACCGGCGGAATGGGTGCGGGAGGGGGGCCTTCGGCCCGTGTGTGTGTGCGCGCGCGCGCGCGTGCTTCCTGTCCGTGCATGTACTTTGGTATATTTCAAACTTTTTTTGTTAATAACTTTTTAATAAGCAACGAGCGACGATTAAATTAGAAGAAAAAGTTACTCAGAATTATGTCCTTGACAACATATATCAAGGTCAAGGTCATTGGGGCTGGGTCCCCTATTCGCTATATTTACCTCATACCTACTTATATTAGAGAATATTAAGTGTTCGCTCAAAAGAATATTTAAGAATCTAATTTGAAACATACCTGAAAAAGATTAAGGCTCAGTAATATTACCCCTATTGCTATTAAACAGAACAACATTGCTTCAAATTTGGATGCCAAAGTTTTGGATAATCTTCAAAAACAACAAATATTACTATACGTATTTTACGCAAATTATCGAGTTGATACTAACTCCATAGCTTGCCGATGTATATCTACAGCACATCTTATTTCTTCTAACATCAATGTATCGTTTTTTGTACTAATATTTTGTAACACAATGGCTCTCATTGCGTGTTTAATGCGATAACTGTGAATAATACGTTTAACAAGAAGCATATTTATTAAATTTTACAAAATAATTTTGCAAATATAAATTCTCTATATTCATATTTATTTATACAGAATTACAGTTTTGTTTTATACCTAGAGATTTTAAACAATCCACAAACATGTTCAAGATATGCAATAAGCATTGTTCCGCTTGACACCACTACAACCAATCCTATGCAAAATGCTGCATTTAAATGCAAGAGAATTAGAGAAAAATATTTTTCTTGATCGACGAAATACTCTGTTATAATTGGCAGGCGATGTGCTTGAGATACGTTTATCGGTAAAATAATACCAATTACATTCGACCAAAATTGTGCGACAATAAGAGCACTAATACTACATATACAAATTGCTAGAAGTATTAGAATCTAATTATCATTTAAACTTCTGTTGCAAAATATTCCAAAATTTTATATGCACGTGATGTAATATTTTCTTACCTGTAAGCACAATCGTATGACGTTTTGCATTATAATTATATTTTTCAACGATAGCGTTTTCACATTCATCTTTTAATTGATCGTACACATATTGCAGTTGTGTCAATAAATCTTTTACCTGTTAATCCAACAATTTGTTATACCGTTTTCGTATTTCAAAAAGAATTGCTAGTTATAAAAATTTAATTGTCAGAAAAACCTCTTAATCGATATTATAAACGGAAATTATACCGTTAACTTACAGTTTCGATATTAATGGCGAAAAAGATGTAGTGTATCACAAAAATTGTAAAAAAGAGCGCGTTAGATAGAATCTTGATGACGAAGTCAGCGGTGCATTTAGAATTAAGAAATGTAGTAAACTGCAAAGAATTTTTTTTTAAATATTTGCATTAAAAAATTTGTTTCTAACCATTAATAATTTGTAATTTTTATATTTATATTTATATTTATACAGAGAATCGTCTGACCGCTAATCACATAACGAGTTCCAGGTTCATTAGGGTCTATAGTAGAATTTCGTCTTAAGTGTTCCCAGAAAAAAATACATGTTAAATATTCATTTTATATCATATCTTTTAATATTGGTTTTCGCATATTATTAAGTGTGTGATAAGAAAGAATATAAATAAAATAAAAATGAATGATATTTGGTTTTAGAGAATAAGGCACATAAAGAATATTTCTCTTATGTCGTATATAAACATTATAAGTATGTATTATATCTTAGGTATATATTATATGTTTATTTAACCTAACTATATTAATAATCGTTAGGGATTTTGTGGAAATATATCGGAATAAATTCTAAATCATAGGAATTATCTTTTTATGCATAATTACGTTACATGAAAATATTTTTTAATTACAATTATATACAAGATGTCTCTCAAAATTATCGTACTATATTTAAATAACGTAATGTAGATGAACGGATAAATAGACGGATTAGAAAAGAAACTTTTAATTTAAAAAAATATCGAGGCCACAATTTTCAAATAACAAATAATCAAAGTCGAAAACAATAATATCGCATACAGTTTACACATTCAGATAATTACATATACATGATATGTATGCCAATCTGTTAATTATTTTTATTATTAAACTGTTATGATTTTTTTTATATTTTTTGTTTTTGTTTTATCGATGTCTTGTATAATGACTGCACTTTTTAATATAAAGTATAATTGCAATTTAGTAAATTATGGATTATTGAAACATATAATAAATAATAGAGAACTTCTATAAATCATTGTATATTATAGCTTAGCTTGCAGTAATAATATCAAGATGTTGTCTTACCTGGAATAAAATAGCAGTCGTCAAAATACCGAGGAAAAAAATAAATCGAAGTCGATCGAATTTTGATTGTTGATAGGGCCACAAACCTATAATCAGCAGAAGTATTCTGTTAAGATCAAAATATTTTGCTTTGATACACATCATCTCTCCACGAACTCTAGAACATGTATAACTGTCAAAAAATTGACGATGGTGCGCTCATCCCCTCTTTTTTCACTCATCAATTAACTATTTTCCATAAATTCTCTCTTTTAGTGCAAATTTCAAAGCGAATTTAATGTAATAATAGGCAATACACAAAATACCACCGTGTGATCGAAACACGTGCAATTGAACAAATTTCTCAGTGAGGTATATACATATAATTACACGATCGATACGACGCTTGAAGTATTTCGACTTATGTCCTTTTCCCATGAATGGGAACCCTTTCCACAAAATAATCCCACGCAGGCGCTGTTTTCCCTTTTCGGAGCCGACACTTCATTCTAATGCAGACACTCGTAGGATACATTTGGTCGTCGTGAGAAATTTCTACCTCTTCAACTTTAAACATTTTGATGTCGGGTCTATCTGGTCAAGCTCATGTCATCTTAAACCGAGTATATTAGATAAATGCATGGTACACATTTTTTAATGAGCAATCGATAAAATTAAGATTTGTTCATTACTAATATTTTGTTCAAATATGTTTAGTAGAAAATAGTATTATATAATCACATTTTCTACTAAACATATTTCTAGTTAATTGTTTTTTTTTTTTTTTTTTTTTACTTGAATGATCATATGTATGCTAACACTAAACAATGAATGATTTGTTAAGAAATAATGTGTCATAAATATCATGCACTGAAAATATCAAAATAGAAGTTAAAATAATTATGTCTGTATTATTGTTTTTATTTGAAATATACTATGTAAAATATTCACTTTTAATATACATGTAGCACGATAATGTTTGAATTAATTAATTTATTTTATTTCTCCATACTTCTTTTGCATAAAAAATTCTAGCTACAATTCTGCATGCTGCAAAATAGAAGCTTTTATCTTGCTGATACATGAAATATAGGGATATGTTCTTTGCCAATTATACTACATCCATGCTATTATTTAATCTAAACTCGTTATTGTGTAGAATATATAAATGTAAAATAAGACACTGAGATCTTGACTAACTATAATGAAAGATATTCTATTTCATTACACTATCTATTCGTAACATATGTACGCCACTATAAATATATTTTACGTATCATCTTACAACAAATCTTTTATTATATCAAGATTTTATTAACTCAGCTATTGAGGAGGGTTCCCAAGTCGATGCTGTATTTACTGTCTTTAAAAAAGCTTTTGATAGCTGTTGATCATGCTCTTTTATTGTGTAAATTACATGCTTTTGGTAATGACGGAGTCATATTGAAGTGGTTATCGAGCTTCATTACGGACAGATCACAGGTTGTTAAATTCCAGTGCTGTTTAGACCAGCACTGGAGTTATAAATGCTACTTCAATGATCGCTTTTGGGTTCGCTTTTATTTAATTTATTTAAAAATAATATTGAAGAAGTTTTTAAGCACTGTAAATTTTTGCTATATGCGAATGATCCGAAAATTTTTTATCGGATTAACAGCTTTGATGGTTCAGATCTTTTGCAGCTTGATCTTTCTCGTTTAGATTTTAGGAGCAATATAAATAATTTACACCTCAACCTATTCAAATGCCACGTGATTCATTTTAATCGAAAAAGGAAGTCGTATATACATGATTATTTGTTAGGTGGAACTACTCTCTCGGTTACCAATTCTATTCGTGACTTAGGTGTAATATTTTGTGCTGATTTATCCTTTGTAAAATATATTCAGGCTATTACGAGTCGTGCGTTTAAGCTTGGATTTGTTATGCGGTTTTGTAAATATTTTAACAACATTTATACATTAAGATTATTATTTTGCTCGTTAGTTAGACCACAGCTAGAATATACCGCCATTGTTCGGACTCCGTACCAAATTAAATATTGTGCAATGATTGAAAAAATCCAACATCGCTTTCTCCGGAGAGTTAGTTTTCTTACAGAGAATCTAATATATTATTCTGATCCTACATATGATTTTATGTTAAATAAACTCAAGTTTGTAACATTAGAAAGTAGAAAAGGATATTTGGATTTGCTGTTTCTTTATAAATTTATTTAATGAGCGTATTATTTGCCCGGACTTATTGGATCGCGCAAAGTTGCATATTTCAGCCAGGCCTCTTAGAAATAATTTAATTTTTTATGAGAAAGTACATCGTACTTCCTATGGCAAATTCGAATTTCTGAATCGACTATGTTTACTGACATATGAATTCTCCGATTGCGTGAATTTCTTCCAAATATCTCTTTGCTTTCTTAAACGATTATTAATTCTTTGCCGTTGTTAGATTTTCTTTATTTTATTTTGTCTTACTTTATTTTATTTAATTCAATTTTATTTTTTATGTTTTCTTGTAACTTGTTATGTCTGTCTTTTCTTATTTATTCTCTCAGCATCTTATTCTGAGTTTTTTGTTGATGTTGAAATTGTAATTACATTTTTCTTTTTCATACTAAAGGGACTTCTTTTCCGTTTAGAAATAAATAAATTTAATTAATCAAATCTCTTTATTTAGTATAATAACTAATCATGTGATTAGTTATTGTAATAGCTAATCTTATGTGTCTTCTTTAAGAATAATCATCTTTTTTAACTTTACATACGTAAGACATTTAAATTATCAACTTATATCTAATTGTAATATAATAATTATTGAAGGATTTGGCCATACTTATATTAACATCATATAAACTATTTATTTAAAAGTAATGTGACAATACATATATTGTAAATATTGACAATAAAACTTGAAACTAATTTAAGTAATGTGATATGAATGTTTTATATTTAAAATCAATAAATGCTCAGTTTTTGATGAATTCAAAATCTATGTCAGTCGATTGAAGGCATGGGTTGAAGGCAATGATGAGTTAGCCAACAACAGTTTGAGCTCATGTGAAAAGAAGGTGGATTGAGTGGCTTTAATCGACTGACAGCCTATATCGATGACCAAGGAGTCATTCGAGTTGGAGGTCGACTCAACAATTTATCATTCACTCATGAAGGTAAACATCCAGCAATTCTCCCTCGCCACTCACGTTTGTCTAAATTAATTGTAGGTGATGCTCATAAACGCACACTACATGGAGACACACAGATTACACTGGCCCACATCAGACAGACATATTGGATCCTCGGCGGACGAGCTCCAGTCAAAGTTCATATCCTTCGTTGTGTCGTGTGTGCTCGGCAAAGGGGGATCCGTGCCCAGCAATTGATGGGCCAACTACCTCTTTCTCGAGTTACACCGGCTCGACCATTTACTCACACAGGTATTGATTACGCTGGACCACTCCACACTCAAGACATGGAGAGGGCGAGGGACGAAGACTACATATATAATAATTACATTGGCACCTTCTTGTTCACGCTTCCATGTGGAAGTGAAGAACGTGCCGGAGTGTGCTCTCGAAATTGTGATACTCTTGTTCATTACGATTATCTATTGATAACTGGTGCTCACTCAGACGTGAACCCTGTTCATTCCACTATTAATTGTGAAACTCAGTTTAATTACATTGGGTAAATTAAATCATAACCGTACAGCAACACGAACGCTCAGGCTCAACTCATGGCTGTGCCGCGCCACGTGCTTCGTATTTCTCAAGGCAATCATTATAATTATTAATAATTGGCACATTTAGCGTCAACTCCTTTAACAAAAAATGTTTAGTATTTTTTTTGATTATTTATGTTAAACTCTACTCATCGTAAAACAATAAATTTGTGCTGTGCCCACTACTTCCTTTTTTGTCACCCACCACATTCCACGATTATTCACTAGCATAACATCTTTTCAAACCAGCTTTAATTTATTGCTATTCTCAACATTTTTTGGTATCCGTCCATAGATGAATTGCCTTTATGTTTGTTGTGAGCGTGGCTTGAACATGTTTTGTGAGTTTGGCAAGTAGTAATGCTGCAGCAAGTTCTAACCTTGGAATTGTGAGTTTCTTGAGGGGTGCTACCTTTGTTTTTGAGCACACAAATGATGTCATGATCTCTGTGGATGATGAGTGAACGGTTATATATATTACCGCAGCCATGGCAAGCTGAGAGGCATTCGAGAATCCATGTATTTCTATAGTTGAGTCACTCCATGTGTGGAACCATCGTGGTATTGAGAGTCTGGCCAGACTGATGAAATCTTCTCTGATGCTGAGTCACCTTGATGCGAGTTGGGATGGAAGTGGGTCATCCCAACTGAGTTTGTGTAACCAGAGCTCTTGCAAGAGCATCTTTGCTTTGATTACTATTGGTGAGATGAAGCCAAGTGGATCAAATATCTGTGCTACTTCAGATAATATGAAGCGTTTGCTGAGTGTCGCAGATTGTGATGATGGATTGTAGATAAAGAAATTGTCGTCGTGAGGAGTCCATTTTAGACCGAGTATTTTGGTTGCGCAATCGTCTAAAGAGATCGCTGATCCTGATGTAGTAGTAGATGAAATTGCAGCCACACATCAAGGTACATCAGGGTGTGTTGAATGCCATTTAGCGAGCGGGAATCCGCCCGCGTTGCACAAATCTTTCAGTTCATGAGCAATTTTTGAGTTGTTGGGTTGAGTCAGCTCCTCCAAAGATGTCATCGACATATCTTCCATGATTGATTGACGGTACAGCCAGTGGATACCGGTGACCTTCGTCTTCAGCAAGTTGTAACAGAGTTCTCACTGCGAGAAACGGTGCTGATTTGGTGCCGTAGGTGACTGTTGTAAGTTGATATGCCACCTCTTCATGCTGATCATCTACCCACAGAATTCGCTGAAGATCCCAATCGTCCTCGTGTACCCTTATTTGTCTGTACATTTTGGTGATGTCTGTGGCGAAAATGTGGCGGTAATGGCGAATCCAAATGAGTACATCTGTAATATTGAGAAGTAAGTTTGCACCTGTATGCATGAGATCGTTGACTGAATACCCTGATGTAGTCGGGCTTGAGCCATTAAATACAACTCGCAGCTTGTAGCGGTGGTGGTGCTGTCAGGCTTGAGTACACCATGATGAGGAAGGTAGAAATGGGTGCTTTTGGATGGCACAACAGGTGCCTTTATCATATGATTGAGTTGCTCGTATTCAGTCATAAACTGGTGATATAGTTGGCAATATTCATCATTGCGTTTGAACCTTTTGATTGTTCACTGACGAGCCTTGTTGTATGAATGGCCCAAAATATTGACTGCTAGTTTGAGTGGAAGCCGAACGATGTATCGCCCTGTTGAGTCACGAGTATGTGTAGACTGAAATTGGTCCTCACACTCTTGTTCTTCTGGTGTGAGTTGACTGGCGTTGTTGTCTGGCGGCGACTCCTCTTGGACCCAGAACTTCGTTAACAACTCTTGCAGTGTGTTGTTGTCTGACTGAGTTGTTGCGTAATGGGTTGAGCAAGCCCGTGGTTCAAGTGAGCTTACTGGTCCGAGGATGAGCCATCCAAAAATTGAGTATTGAGCAATTGGCATTGTAGGTGAATTCTTGATGATGTTGGGCCTTATGATTTGTCCATATGAGTCAGCACCAATGATAATGTCGATTGAGCGCGGTGTAAGGAAGTTGGGATCGGCCAGCTTTAAGTTCTTGATGTGTGGCCAAGCTTGTTGAGGCGCTCTGAACGATGGTAGAATTGACGTTAATGTTTTGAGAATGTGAGCTTGTATGGTGACCACAGTTGTTGAGTGAATTGAGTGAAGAGTGAGGAACACTGCGCCGCGTGTCTGCGTAGTTTTCTGGCCACCAATCCCGATGATTGAAATCGACGACTGGCGACGATGAATGTTGAGTTGACTAATGAGTGCTTCTGACACGAAGGTAAGTTCCGATCCAGGATCTATTAGTAAACGAGCTTGATGAGTAGTTATCGATGAGTTGATTTGTGCGAGAGCTGTGGCTAGCAGTGTTGAATGCGTCTGGTTGAGTGAGACCAAATTGTTGACGATTGCACCGACACTTCACTGTGTTGATGATGATGGTGTGGGTTGAGCTGGCTGTGCAATGGCTGGTGATGGTGATGAGCTGGTCATTTGAGTGTTATGTAGTATTGTATGATGCCGTCCAGAGCACGTCTTGCATCCTGTCGTTGATTTGCATGAGCGAGCGTTGTGTCGACCCAAACAATTGAAACGCAGCCTTTTGTTTACTGCTAATCTGCGCCGATCCGCAATAGAAAGTTCACGAAACTTCGAACACACCACAATGAAATGTGATGAGCTGCAGCAATCACATGGATATGGTGACGAGCTCGAGGCAGCTGTCTGTTAAGTTGATGACTGATGAGCAGTCGCTGATTTCTTCACTGGTTTTGATGTGGGTGTTGGTTGAGTGGCCTCGATCCGTTCAAGAGCCCGTGCTCGTGACGTCACGAATGATTCCAATTGTTGAAACTGCGGGTATGCTTGGAAAGCGCCGAGTGATGTCCCCCACGCTTCGCGAGTAACCCGATCCAGATGTCTCGATACGTGGTGCACGAGAATACAGTCCCACATATCTTGTGAGACTCCCAATGACTGCAGCGCTTTGTTTGCCTCTGCAACTGTTGAAATCATGTTCGTGAGTGATGCTGCATGTTTTGCTGTTGGTGTCGTGATGTTAAACAACTGATCTAAATGAGCTTGGATTGTTAATCGTTTGTTCTCGTAGCGACTGATGAGGAGTTCCCATGATGCTTGTAGCGAGTCACCAGTGAGTGGCAAGCTGCCAATGACTAGAGCTGGTGAACCTTCAGTGCAGCTTCTCAGATAATGTAACTTCTCAATGTTGGTGAGGCGAGCGTTATCCAAGATGAGGGAACCGAACAATTCACGAAATGCAGGCCACTTTGAGTATTCTCCATCGAACTTTGGCAAAGATATATCCGGCAATCTTGATTGGAAGCGGCTGCTGCTGTTCTGTGTGACGTTGCCCGGGTTGAGAGCACCGGTGAGCGCGTGCTTGAGTCGTGCCAGAGCGAGTTTTGTGGTCATGACAAGCTGAGCTTCTTCTTGATGAGTGTTTCTCGCAAAGTACTCATGGTTTATGAAAGCTGCTGGCCATGACACTTCAAAATAAGAATGCTCCTTTAAAAAGGCCTTGTAGTACTCATCCACTTGCGAGAGCCATAACTCAATGTCAGCCATGGATGTTTCTTGGTGAGTAGCCGGTAATGTATTCGCAATTGCCTTTATGGTGGCAACGCGATTGAGCTGTGATTGAACCTTGAGAAAGAGCTCTGTTGAAAGACGCATTGGTGAGCTACCCCTTGTGTTTCGGCCATCTGTAGCGACAGGAAGACTAGAAGTGGGAGCCGTCGTTGATACTGTTAATGTTGCTGGTGAGGTGCGCCCTGAATGATTAGCTCTTCCACTTGAATCGTCTTTGTTGCTCTTCTTGTGGTCAGACATTGTGATAATGTGATGTATATCTTACAATTTGAACGCAATTACAAGCATGTGATTGAGCTTGGCATCCGACACGTTGAGAGTCACTGCACCAATGTACTCCGATATAATTGCACTGCACTCGCGACCACATCCACGATCCGGCTCGAAGGACCAAAAAATGTTGAGAATAGCAATAAATTAAAGCTGGTTTGAAAAGATGTTATGCTAGTGAATAATCGTGGAATGTGGTGGGTGACAAAAAAGGAAGTACTGGGCACAGCACAAATTTATTGTTTTACGATGAATAGAGTTTAACATAAATAATCAAAAAAAAATACTAAACATTTTTTGTTAAAGGAGTTGACGCTAAATGTGCCAATTATTAATAATTATAATGATTGCCTTGAGAAATACGAAGCACGTGGCGCGGCACAGCCACGAGTTGAGCCTGAGCGTTCGTGTTGCTGTACGGTTATGATTTAATTTACCCAATGTAATTAAACTGAGTTTCACAATTAATAGTAGAATGAACAGGGTTCACGTCTGAGTGAGCACCAGTTATCAATAGATAATCGTAATGAACAAGTGTATCACAATTTCGAGAGCACACTCCGGCACGTGCTTCACTGCCACATGGATGCGTGAACAAGAAGGTGCCAATGGCGACGCAGTGTTCAGACACCAGCAAAAAGCCTACCGGCATGTCGATTGACACGTGATTTTCACGTGAAGGCAGAGTTAGCCGATCAGTGTGGCCGCCAGGCGTTTTTTTAGTAAATCTCTTATTCAGTTTTGGGAATTCCGTTTGAGTTTCCTCAACATATCGTTTTTGAGATATTTTTACGGAAAAGTTTACTGAATAAAACGTTATTTTCTGATACCATATACATTTAATAGAGAATATTAAATATGTATTTAATAAATACTTATATATCTATACACAAACTACTTTTATTAGATATTTGTTTACAATGTATTTCGAGCGTCTATATTATTTAGTAAGATAATTTTTTGATATTATGTCTAAATTATATTCGCTATCAAAATAATTTTAAAATATATTACTGTACCTAAAAAGATATTCATTTTAAAATTTGTATTTCTTGTTTTTAATTAGTTAAATATACAAAGTGATAAAAATTCTGAATAGAGAGCTGGAGAATTTGATTTTTTATCAAAATTATAAAGATACAAAAAGTTATGACCATCATGCGTGGGCGAAGAGAGGGGCAGAATTCCTCCCTATAATTAATATATTAAAGAAAACAACCATGAGACAGTTGCAATTATTAAATAGTAAAGAACGTCACAACGATCATCATAGTTAATCTCGCAACGGCGAACGCGATACCAGGCACGCGCACGCGGTGTCACTCGCTACCTCGATAAGCAAAACAGTTGGAAAAGCAAGAAAAGAAAGAAGATTTAAAGCTAATATCTTTAAATAAATATATTTATTTCTAATAATGCTACAAGACTACTTTAATCGGCGAAATCCCCCTTGGCGGATCCAGAACTTCCCAGTTCTAATTTAGCTAACGATCCCAAACCTCTGTGCCTCACTCGAGGTACAACAAAATGTGTATCTCTTTCTTTCTCTCTTCTTGATTGAATATATTTATATTTCTGGAGATTTTTCTTATGTCTGTTTAAATACAAACTGTGCGATTAATATTTAACTACTGTTAACTTTTTTAAATG
This sequence comes from Formica selysi, assembly GCA_009859135.1. Taxonomy (NCBI): domain Eukaryota; kingdom Metazoa; phylum Arthropoda; class Insecta; order Hymenoptera; family Formicidae; genus Formica; species Formica selysi. The sequence continues at coordinate 2,417,381 of CM020820.1, forward strand.
TAATATAAGAAAATTGTAATATTGAGGTTTTGTTAACTAAATTTTTACCAGATTATATTTTACTCGATAGAATTTCTCTTCTTACCATATTATTGCGTTGAATATATGACAGTAAAATATGAGACCGAAGCTTTTACCAGCTGTAATATTTAATTATAATATATTGAATATTCTGAGATAAGGGAAAGTAGGGTAAAACCGGGTAGACGAGTCAAACAGGGTACCTCTTTTTTTTCTGTTGTGATAAGTGCTACTATCTTTGGCTAACTCGTATTATTAGTTGTAGATTGATGCCAACATTATTTTGAGATGAACCGTGCCCACGTGTACACAATATTTGTTTTTTGAAAGAAACTCAAAATTTTTGGGCCAAAAAAGATCGGGACAACAATCGAGTCGTTATGGACTTTTTCTACACAGAGCATCTGTTACGATAAATGTAGCATTGCATTCTGTACATGTTAGAGAATATATCTACACTAGTTTTGATCGTTACTTTGTTCGCCGGAATACACAATTGCCGTATTTGTTACTTTCCTTGTGTTGGGGCAATAGCGGGTACCAGCACATCTCTCGTAATAAAAAGAGGAAAAACTGTTACCCTGACTTTGTCTTTCTACAAAAAGCAATTGAAAATAAAAACTATCACACAGAAAAAAGAAATTACCAGAAAAAATCTTTTTGAGACTCTTAAAGTTAAAAAATTAAATAAGGAAGTCCTGCAGCAATGTCAACAAGAGAATATCCTTATTTGTGATTTTTGTCAATAGAATGCATCTTTATATTGCATTTTGATTAAAATAAATCTAGATTTTATAATTACACGGTGTTTTACATGTTTTTAAATGGATACCCGGTTTTACTCTACCGGTAGGGCAAAACCGGGTATTTTGACTTCTCCCAAAAATCTGGTAACCAAAATTTATTTTTCGGCAACTAGCCTCATTTCCTCATAGTTTAAGGTCCACTAAACACTACTAACGATCAGCAAAATTTTTTTACTCTCTGATTTTTTGTAGGAAAACAAATCCAAAAAAGTACCCGGTTTTACCCTACTTTCCCATATATTTATTTTCTTACCGTTGCGAAACATTCTAATGATGCGATAAATAATCCACCGACATCTAAAGTAAAGTCTTGAGCGTTTTTTTGCAATAAAAACAGTATTAGTTTCTGTACATATAATGGAGCAATGTACCATTGAACGTTATACCTACAAAATTAGTATGAACAAAAAATTCGTAATTTTAAAAAGATAGGTCAATAATTCTTTGATACACATATACATATACACATACATATATACATTACTCGCGTACATGATGTTATCTCTTTTACAAACTACTATAATATTTTCTTTTAATGTAAAATGTTATATAGTTAACTATCCTATACAGGGTGAAAGAAATAGACCGACAAATTTCAAGTAGTTATAAAGCATACCAAAACAAATCAATTTTGTCAATAAACCCGCAAATGAATCGTTTTGGCACTAGAGAATCAAAGCCTAAAAAGAGCAATAATTTTTTCCATAAATTATTTCTTCAAAATTTTATTAATGTGGTTACATAGAAGCGATTTTACCACGGAACTTTTATATAAAACATTTTTTGATATCCCGAATAATTTTCGAGATATATCGAGAAAAGCAAAAAGCCGCTCTCATATGAGAAATGATTTCACTCCTTAGAATTGTTTTTGGACAAAAAACGCAACTGAAAATTTCTAGATTCATCTATTTATACTACCTACATGTGACAAAAGTTTCATCAAAATCAAAATTTTTGGGTTTGTAAGGTTCCCTTATTAGTATTTGATTTTTTTATGCCAAAATGGCTCATTTGCGGACACGGGTTTATTGACAAAATTGGCTTGTTTCGGTGTCCTTTATAACCACCTGAAGTTTATCGGTCTAATTCTGGGACACTCTATATAATTGTATTTAATAAAATTATATCTTACACGGTAACAAATACATGATTATTATGATCTGTTATATATTGCCCGAGATAGTTGGCGCAGAACATATATAAAATACTGACAAATACAAATACAGAAGAAATTAAAATTTCATCGACATTATCTCCATTCAGTGGAATCTGAAAAATCTAAAATACAAAATTTAGGGCTGTGTATAACCAGGTTTTCTAAATGTAGTTTCTTAATTATTTAATGATACAGACATACTAACTATAAGTTTTTAAATTCATTTTAGTAAAAATTATAATGATGTACAAAAATATATATTTTTCACTTTGTGTAATTTTTATGTAAATGGTTTTTAATATATTAATTATTTACTTCATTTACAATAATTTATACGCAGTATTAGTTAATCAAAAGTATTAGAGTAAAAGAAAAAAAAAGTGATAAGAAACGTGAGATATATCTCTTCTGTATCTCATACAATACATAGAGCAAAGTAGGGTAAAACCGGATACTTTTTTGGATTTCTTCTCCTACAAAAAATTAGAGAGTAAAAAAAATTTTGTTGACCGTTATTAGTTTTTAATGAATCTTAAACTATAAGAAAATGAGTCTAATTGCTGAAAAAAAAATATTTGTTTACCAAGGATAGATTTTACTAAATCTAGATTTATTTTAATCAAAATACAATACAAAGATATTCTTTGACAAAAATCACAAATAAAGATATCCTCTTGTTCTACATTGCTGCAGAATTTTCTTATTTAATTTTTTAACTTTAGGAGTTGCAAAAAGCTTTTTATAATAGTTTCTTTTTCTGAGTGGTAGTTTTCGTTTCCAACTGCTTTTTGTAAGGAGACGAAGTCAAGATAACAGTTTTTCCTTCTTTCATTACATGAGATGTATAGGTATACGGTTTTGTTCCAACACGAAGAAAATAACAAACACGGCGGCTGTATATTCCGGCGTACAAAGTGACGATCTAAAAACTAATGCGATATACTCTCTAATATGTACAGAATGCAATGCTGCATTTACCGAAACAGATGCTCTATGTACAAAAAGTTCATAATGACTCGATTGCTACTCTGACATCGATCTCTTTTGGCCTGAAAATTTTGAACTTTTATTAAAAAAGAAATATCGTGTGCACGTGGGCACGGTTCATCTCAAAATAATGATGACATCAATCTACAACTAATAACACAAGTTAGCCAAAGATAGTAGCACTTATTACGAAGAAACAGAGGTAAAATATCAAACCCGGTTTGACCCGCCTACCCGGTTTTACCCAACTTTCCCTTACATTATACATACTTATATTATAGAATATTAAATGTTCGCTCAAAAGCATATTTAAGAATATAATTTGAGACATACCTGAAAGAGATTAAGGCTCAGTAATATTACCCCTATTGCTATTAAACAGAACAACATTGCTTCAAATTTGGATACCAATGTTTTGGATAATCTTCAAAAACAACAAATATTACTATACGTATTTTACGCAAATTATCGACTTGATACTAACTTCATAGCTTGCCGATGTATATCTACAGCACATCTTATTTCTTCTAACATTAATGTATCGTTCTTTGTACTAATATTTTGTAACACAATGGTTCTCATTGCGTGTTTAATACGATAACTGTGAATAATACGTTTAACGAGAAGCATATTTATTAAACTTTACAAAATAATTTTGCAGATATAAATTCTCTATATTCATATTTATTTATACAGGATTACAGTTTTGTTTTATACCTAGAGATTTTAAACAGTTCACAAACATGTTCAAGATATGCAATAAGCATTGTCCCGGTTGATAACAGTACAGCCGATCCTATGCAAAATGCTGCATCTAAATGCAAGAGAATTAAAGAAAAATATTTTTCTTGATCGACGAAATACTCTGTCATAATTGGCAGGCGATGTGCTTGAGATAGGTTTATCGGTAAAATAATACCAATTACATTCGACCAAAATTGTGCGACAATAAGAGCACTTATACTACATATACAAATTGCTAGAAGTATTAGAATGTAATTATCATTTAAACTTCTGTTGCAAAATATTCCAAAATTTTATATGCACGTGATGTAATATTTTCTTACCTGTAAGCACAATCGTATGACGTTTTGCATTATAATTATATTTTTCAACGATAGCATTTTCACATTCATCTTTTAATTGATCATACACATATTGAAGTTGTGTCAATAAATCTTTCATCTGTTAATCCAATAATTTGTTATACCATTTTTGTATGTCAGAAAGAATTGCTAGTTATAAAAATTTAATTGTCAGAAAAGCCTCTTAATATATATCATAAACGGAAATTATACCGTTAATCTTACAGTTTCAATATTAATGGCAAAAAAGATGTAGTGTATCACAAAAAATATAAAAATGAGAGCGTTCGATAGAATCTTGATGACGAAGTCAGCGGTGCATTCAGAATTAAGAAATGTAGTAAACTGCAAACAATATTTCTTTTTAAATATTTGCATTAAAGAATTTGTTTCTAACTATTAATAACTTGTAATTTGTATACACAGGATTGTCTGACCGCTAATCACATAACAAGTTCCGGGTCCATTATGGTCTATAATAGAATTTCGTCTTAAGTGTTCTCAGAAAAAAAATATACGAGGGGGGACCCAAAAGAAACCGTAAATATTTTCTGGAAGGCGGGCCTCTTGTAGTACAGGTTTCCCCCACTAGGTGAATGTTCTAGTGACCCATCTGCATTAATATACCAGCTGACGTTGTTATGGGAGGCTGCGTTCGGCTTCAGCGAATTTTTTTTTGAAGGCTCTTTTAACGCGTTTGCCCTTTTTCATGATGGCTGATTTACACGAACAACGTGCGGCAGTGAAATTTTGTTTCCTGTTGGGGAAAAATAATCGTTATGCTACAAACAGCTTACAAGGAAGCTGCTCTGAATAAAACACAAGTTTACGAATGGTTTTCCAGTTTTAAACGAGGCGAAATGTCGATTGATGATCATCGCCTCGTTCCGGGCGTTCTTCGACCAACCGAACTGAAGAAAATGTGGTAAGAATTCGTCAAGCCATCTTGGAAGATCGCTGTCGGACCATTGATGAACTTGTGAAGTTAACTAGAGTGTCATGGAGTTCCTGTCAGCGGATTTTATCGGAAGATTTGGGCATGAAACGAGTCAAAGGGCGCCCGGAACGAGGTTGATCGTCAATCGACATTTCGCCTCGTTTAAAACGGGAAAACCATCCGCAAACTTGTGTTTTATTCAGAGTAGCTTCATTGTAAGCTGTTTGTAGCATAACAATTGTTTTTCCCCAACAGGAAATAAAATTTCACTGCCGCACGTTGTTCGTGTAAATCAGCCATCACGAAAAAAGGCAAACGCGTTGAAAGAGTCTTCAAAAAAAATTCGCTGAAGCCGAACGCAGCCTCCCATAACAACGTCAGCTGGTATATTGATGCAGATGGGTCACTAGAACATTTACCTAGTAGGGGAAACTTGTACTACAAGAAACCTGCCTTCCAGAAAATAATTCCGGTTTCTTTTGGGTCCCCTCTTGTATGTTAAATATTCATTTTATATTATTTCTTTTAATATTGGTTTTTGCATATTATTAAGCGTGTGATAAGAAAGAATATAAATAAAATAAAAATAAATGATATTTGGTTTTAGAGAATAAGGCACACAAAGAATATTTCTTTTATGTCGTATATAAACATTATTATGAGTATGTTTTATATCTTAGGTATATATTATATGTTTGTTTAACCTAGCTATATTAATAATCGTTAGAGATTTTGTGGAAATATATCGAAATGAATTCTAAATCATAGTAATTATCTTTTTATGCATAATTACGTTACATGAAAATATTTTCTAATTACAATTATATACAAGATGTCTCTCAAAATTATCGTAATATATTTAAATAACGTAATGTAGATGGATGGATAAATAGACGGATTAGAAAAGAATCTTTTAATATAAAAGAATATCGAGGGCACAATTTTCAACAAATAATCAAAGTCGAAAACGATGATATCGCATACAGTTTACACATTCAGATAATTACATATACATGATATGTATGCCAATCTGTTAATTATTTTTATTATTAAACTGATATGATCCATTTGTATCTTTTGTTTTTGTTTTCGCGATGTCTTGTATAATAACTGCACTTTTTAATATAAAGTATAATTGCAATTTAGTAAATTATGAATTATTGAACATATAATAAATAATAAAGAACTTCTATAAATCATTGTATATTATAGCCTAGCTTGCAATAATAATATCAAGATGTTGTCTTACCTGAAATAAAATAGCAGTCGTCAAAATACCGAGGAAGAAAATAAATCGAAGTCGATCGAGTTTTGATTGTTGATAGGGCCACAAACCTATAATCAGCAAAAGTATTCTGTTCAGATCAAAATATTTTGCTTTGATACACATCATTTCTCCACGAACTCTAGAACATGTATAACTGTCAAAAAATCGACGATGGTGCTCTTATCCCCTCTTTTTTCACTCATCGATTAACTATTTTCCATAAACTCTCACTTTTAGTGCAAATTTCAAAGCGAATTTAATGTAATGACAGGCAGTACACAAAATACTACCGTGTGATCGAAACACGTGCAATTGAACAAATTTCTCAGTGAGGTATATACATATAATTACACGATCGATACGACGCTTAAAGTATTTCGACTTATGTCCTTTTCCATGAATGGGAACCCTTTGCACGAAATGATCCCACGCAGGCGCTGTTTCCCCTTTTCGGAGCCGACACTTCATTCTAATGCAAACACTCGTAGGATACGTTTGGTCGTCAAAAGAAATTTCTACCTTTTCAATTTTAAACATTTTGATGTCGGATCTATCTGGTAAAGCTCATGCCATCTTAAACCGAGTATATTAGATAAATGCATGATACACATTTTTTAATCAACAATTGGCAAAATTAAAATTTGTTCATTGATAATATTTTGTTCAAGTATGTTTAGTAGAAAATAATATTATATAATCACATTTTCTACTAAACATATTTTTAGTTAATTATTTCCTTTTTTTATTTAAATTATCATATGGATCCTAACGCTAAATAATGAATGATTTGTTAAAAATAATGTGTCATTATAAATATCATGCATTGAAAATATCATAATGGAATTTAAAATTATTATATGTGTATTATTGTTTTTATTTGAAATATACTATGTAAAATATTCACTTCTGATGCACATGTAGCACGATAATGTTTGAATTAAATAATTAATTTTATTTCTCTATATTTTTTTTTGCATGAAAAATTCTAGCTACATTTCTACAAAATAGAATCTTCTATTTTGCTTATACATGAAATATAGGGATTTCTTATTTCTTTGTTAATTGTACTACGTCCATGCTATTATTTGATTTAAACTCGTTATTGTGTAGAATATATAAATGTAAAATAAGACACTGAGGTCTTGACTAGCTATAATAAAAGATATTCTGTTTCATTACGCTATTCATTCGTAACATATGTAGATCACTATAAATATATTTTACATATTATCTTACCGTGGCAAAAAATTCTATAGATACGACAAATAATCCGACGTTCAAAACAAAATCTCTGGATTCTTTTTGTAACAGGAATAATATCATTTTCTGTATATGCAAGGGAGTTATATACCACCGAACGTTATATCTAAAAAATTAGTTAATCGTAATCAACTAATCGATAATTTGAGACAAATCGCAAAATCTTTTTAAACCTCTGTTTATTATGCAAAAACATTGTCTCCTACATTTTAATATAACAATCTCTAAAGCGGATAGATTTCTCAAATTTTATTTTGCAGAAATGTTTCTTACACGGTAACAAATACGTCATGATTGTGATCCGTTACATGTTGACCGATATAGTTGGATAAGAACATATATAAGACAGTGATTGTTGCACATATAATGGGCATTATTAATTCCTTGACATTATTTAGAGATATATCATCTGCAGATGTAATCTGAAAAATCTAAGACACGAGTTCCATGCTGATAATTAGTCTCTTACGGGTATAATGTAACTATGACTTTACGGATAGTAGCAAGGTTTAATGTTATGTGTTTTGGTTTCTATTAAATACTATAAAGACTTAAAATTATTATGTGTTAATTATCTTGAAATATTAATAATATTAGACTCTCTCTCTATCTCTCTTAGCATAGAAATACAAAAACTGTATGGAAATATATTATCGACTGGATGGACGATTATCACCATACTTAATGAATAGTTACAACAATCCATATAAATTTGAAACACAATTCTATACTTTTGTATATTGTAAAATATAAAATGCTTGCTCGAAAGTAAAGATTGGAGAACAAACCAGAAAACTTACTCGATACAGATTAAGGCTCACTGAGGTTACCCCAAATATTATTAAACAGAACATCATCGGTTCAATACTCGATAGCAAACATTTGGACAATCTTAAAAAAAAAAAATATGTTATATTACGAATAATAATAAATCTAACACATTATTAGATATATACAAACTTCATAGCTTGTCGATGAATGTCCACAGCCCAAATTAAGCCTTCGTATATCAAAAATTTGTTTTTAAGATTAATATTTTGTAACATGTTGTTGCTCATTGCATCTTTGATACGATAGCTAATAAACAACTTAATATAATGTATGTGTAATAATTATGTTCATCAAATAACATATTCTTTTGGTTTTTAAATGTTCCTTTTAAAAATGACAAGATTACACTTAAAACGCGAATTCTTATGTTCCTGTATGCACATTTCATACCTGGCGATTTTAAAAATTCCGCAAGTGTGTTGAAGATACGCAATAAGCGTTGTTCCTATTCCTACCATTGCAGTTGCCCCGACGCAGAACGATACATTAAAATGTAGCAGAATCCAATAAGAATATTTTTCTTGATCGACGAAATATTCCATTGGAATTGGTAAATGATGTGATTCAGATACGTTTATTGATAATATATTATCGAGGATACTCGACCAAAATTGAGCGACGAGAAAAGCAAATAGGCTGCAAATACCACATACTAAAAACATTAGAGAGCAATTGTTATTGAAATTTTTGTAATTTAATTTTTCTAAGTTTGTTTACGTTACCTCAAGCTCATTCACGCATTATATTTTTAATATATTTGTGTTAGCCCAACTGTGATCGATTTTTATATTGTGTAATTGATTACACATCTGAGTCTTCTCTATTTTGTTTTATTTGATTTAAATATATTTATTACTAGAGATATAAATAAAAAAAAAATGTTTCTATGTATAAAATACGTTTTTTTTGTGAAAAAACAAGCTTTATTTCTTTTTTATTATAAACATTGTTTTTTCAGACAGTTACATCTTTATATCTAAATTATTGCAAATTGATTTTTTATTATTTTTTAATTTTTAATTTTTAGATATATTTGAGCTAACCACCACTATTCTAAATGTAGATTGCATTCCAATTAGCTATATATAATTATGTAATTAATATTTTTAATTAAGTAAATTGTGCAAAAACAAATCAGAATTGAATTTGGATGAACTGTTTTTATTATAGATACGAAAACACGACTTGTAATTTTTAAAATGTATTTTAGTCGCTATTATAATCTAATAAAATTAACACTAAGATTTTTATATTTTTAATTTGTTTTCTTTAACTTGATTTTAATAAATCAATGAGATATTTGTGATTAAACTGATACCAGACACAACATAATTCGAATAATTTGCAATTAGATGCGTAATAAAAATTTTTGTTATGCAAATGATTTGAATGATATTGTGCTTGATGTAATTTGCGACAAAAGTCTCATTAATTTAATATAATTACTTTCGGACAAGATAAATTAAAAGTAAAAGAACTTTAGTTTTTTCTTATTATATTAATAAAAAATACAAAGAAAAGTGATATTATATTTATAAATATTATTAAAAAAAACCAAATTTTTCTTTTCTATGAAAAAAGCACTTTTTTCCAATGTCTGTTTTCTAGAAGAAAACGACACGGTTTTTTTACATCTTTATTTGTTACTAATCATTATAAATGCGTGTGTATGACATATATTTTTGTAGACATAATTGATATATCATATATATGTGATATATAGAGAGATATGATATGCGAAATACATATATATATATATATATATATATATATATATATATATATGAGAGATTCCACCAAATCGAGTACCACTTTTGGGCCTGCATGTCTGCGATCACGTTCAAATTTTTTTGGCTTACAGTCCACATTGAGAAACATACTTACAAGTTTTTTAAGATTTTTTCCTCCATTATTTTAGCCGCCATATTAGGGAACATTTTACGTTTTTTTTGTTTTTTGTTTTTTTCATAAATTAATTGCGGCATTACGCGTGCTCTAAAAAAATTTTTGTTATCTATGTTTTTTATGTAAAAAAACCTCAGCTTTTCAAAAAAAAATATTTCAAAATAAACGGACCCATATAAACTGCTGAAAATTCGATTTTAATCATAAAATCACAGTTTTTGGCAAGTGCGCCATTTTTTAAAATTTTGAAACTATTTCCATTGAAAAGCTGAGAAAATTTCGCATAGAATACGTAAAAATCAAGTTGGGATCTCTGTAAGAATTTATTGGATCACTAAATGTTTAAAATCAAAAAATTAAAAAATTAAATTTTCCAAATTTTTTTCGATTTTTTTTTTTTTACTACTAGTGCTTTATGACAAAGATTCCAAGAGAATTTTGCATACCACGATAAAAGTTATCTATTCCACATTGTGTATTGTCGCTGAAAATTTAAAATCATTTTTTGAAATAGAAATATATTCTATTTCAAAATTCCCGGTCATTTCGATTACTTTTGTTTTTATTGAAAATTCTCTTGGAATCTTTGTCATAAAGCACTAGTAGTAAAAAAAAAAAAATCGAAAAAAATTTGGAAAATTTAATTTTTTAATTTTTTGATTTTAAACATTTAGTGACCCAATAAATTCTTACAGAGATCCCAACTTGATTTTTACGTATTCTATGCGAAATTTTCTCAGCTTTTCAATGGAAATAGTTTCAAAATTTTTAAAAATGGCGCACTTGCCAAAAACTGTGATTTTATGATTAAAATCGAATTTTCAGCAGTTTATATGGGTCCGTTTATTTTGAAATATTTTTTTTTGAAAAGCTGAGGTTTTTTTACATAAAAAAAAATAGATAACAAAAATTTGTTTAGAGCACGCGTAATGCCGCAATTAATTTATGAAAAAAACAAAAAACAAAAAAAACGTAAAATGTTCCCTAATATGGCGGCTAAAATAATGGAGGAAAAAATCTTAAAAAACTTGTAAGTATGTTTCTCAATGTGGACTATAAGCCAAAAAAATTTGAACGTGATCGCAGACATGCAGGCCCAAAAGTGGTACTCGATTTGGTGGAATCTCTCATATACAGGTAGACCATTCTATTCAATACACGCGAATATCTCGAAAAGGAGAAGTTTTTTCAAAAAAAAATGTTTCAGACATAAGTTGCATGGTTTGAAGGGGGCCATATGATGAAAATATAGATTTGACCTTTTCAAGGCCAGATTAATGTGATCGATGTTTTCTTAAATCAAATCCTCCATTTTTCATTGCATATTCTTGTAACTTATCTCGAGAGCTTTTCAAAACACTATAATGAAGTATTTTTTCATTAAATACTTTTCGAGCTATTTTATATCTTAATCTGACATATTTTGATATAAAAAATAAAATATCTCGTAAAATATTTAGTTTTTGATAATCTTACCGTAATACTTTTATGTACAGAATAATGAGATAAATCAATTAGTAAAAAAAAATAATTGTTTTTAAGAAAAAGTATGTAATAATTTACAATGTATTTTTTTAAACAATTATTTGTTTTTTTCTTTACACTAATTGATTTGTCTCATTATTTTGTACATAAAAGTATTACGGTAAGATTATCGAAAACTAAATATTTTACGAGATATTTTATTTTTTATATTAAAATATGTCAGTAATAGTTATTATATAATAGTTAGTCAGATAAGTTACAAGAATATGCAATAAAAAGTTGGGGGTTCCATTTAAGAAAACATCGATCACATTGACTTAGCCTTAAAAAGGTCATTCAAGGTCAAGTTCATATTTTTATCATGTGTCCCCCTGTGAGTCACACAACTTTTGTCTAAAACATTTTTGTCTTAAACTTATAGATTTTAAGATATTTTAGTGGATACATTAAAATGGCCTATCCTATATATAAACTCCTCACAAAAATTAAAGGAACACTAAATTTTTCTTGAAAAATAGACAAAATTCATGGAGTTGTTTCTTCGTTAAAAATGAACGAAATTTAAATCCGACCATGCGATCTCCTCGTGGTTTGGTCTACGTCCACGATTTGGATAACGCTAATGTCAGCGATATTTTTTTCAAATTTTAATGAAAAAGAAAACTAAGCAAAATTTTTTTTGTTCTTACTGACACTTAGTAAAGGTCAATGTAGTGTCACTGGAAATCAATTTCTTTAATGTTAATTGAACTTTATATTCCATTTTTTCTTTTTTTTTTTCTACTGAAATTGAACAATTTCACAATTTATTGTACGTTTTACCCCATAAAACCATAATGGCCACCATGAAAAAAATTTCATAGCTAATTGGCAAATCTTTTTTAAATGCAGGATACTTAAAAGTACAAAAAACGTGAAAAACAAATTTTGTTGTTGTTCTACACAATTGTTTTCTGGGTTAAAATGGAAAAGGAAAAAATCGCTAATTTTTACGTTATTTTCATCCATTTGCATCGTATCTACATATTTTTAAAGAAATTTTGGTGATTATATTATTTGATAGAACAAAGTTTTAGCTTCAAGAATCTGTTTTTTAATTATGGTACGATAATTTTTAACGGAGTTATGAGCAATCAAAGTCAAACTGCTCATTTTTTTATTAATGAGCAATTAGTCAGTAACAAAAAATTTTAGAAACATTTAAAAAAAAACAATTTTGTAGGGAAAACTTTAAGCTTTCACATTAGGATGTCGAAAATTTTCGCAGATTTTTTTTTTAGCGCGTCACAGGTCCACAAAGTAAGAAGGAAATTTCCCATTTTGTCCAATTTGTAATTTTCTATATATAAAAATTACTAATAACTTACAGAAACTCAAAAAAATAATAACTTCTTGAAAGTAAAGATTTTAAGCTTTGAAATCCTTTTTTTAGGATTTAAATTTCATTCACTTTTAACGAAAATACAGCTCCCCAAAATATGCTTATTTTTTAAGAAAAATTAAGTGCTCCTCCAATTTTTGTGAGGAATTTATATATATATATATATATATATATATATATATATATATATACATATACATATACATATATACACATATATGAAATATAGAGATGATGCATATTATCTTTCTGAATCGATTTTCTTCTGCAAACTTGGCAGCTCTTGCACGTTAAAAAGGAAGCGTGATTGTATTTGAAAATCTAAAAAGATCTTACTCGTAAGTGCAGCGGTACAACGTCTGGCACTGCATCCATATTCGTTTATGATAGCAAATTCGTTTTTGTCTTTTAACTCATTATATATAAGTTGTAGCTGCTCTAGTAAATCTCTTACCTGTTTTAAAAAAAAAATGTATACACCGTTTTCATATATAAAGTGACATGTAGAAAAAATTGTTCGTACAAGAATTTATTTTACAATAATATTTTTCCTGTTCGTTATATTGAATAAGTTGTCAACTCATAAATTATTCTATAAGCTTTGAACTTTAAGTACATTATATACTCACAGCTTTGATATTAACACTGAACAGATTATATTTTATCACAAAAAGAGCGAAAAAAGATGCGGAAGATAAAACTTTGGCGATGAAATCCGGTGTACATTTGTGTGAAATAAATGGTGTACACTGTAAATAGTAATTTTACTTACGAGTTTGCATCAAAAAATTATTTTTCTGAATTAATAAGCGCGCGCGCACACATACACACACATACATACACAAATTTTTTATTTTATCTATTATTGAACTCTTTTAAAATAAATTTTATAATATTATATTTGCATGAAAATTTTATTTATAAACACAACTTGCTTCGTTGCAGTATAATTTGTATATATTAATAATATCATTATATATTAGAGCTTACCTGAAATATAAGACTTGTCGTTAAAATAGTAGACAAGAAAATGAATTGAAATCGAGTGAAGTTCGATTGTTTATAGGGCCATAAGCCAATAGCGAGCAGAAGGATCCTATTCAGATTAAAATACTGAGTCTCTAGACAGATCATCTTCTCGCGATGTCTGGGACATATATGATAATGAAATAACAAAAGTACATCCCCTTTTTTTCCATTGATTGACCATGTATTTTATTTCTTTTCTTTTTTGATGTAAATTTTAACACAAATTGCATATAATTTCATGTAACGCACAAAGCCGACACAACTATAGAACGCGGTAATAGTAAAATATTCACAGTTCAACAATATTTCTCGCAATAAAATCTCCAATTATGCGATCGATTTGACAGCGCAGTAATTTCAGGGTGTTATTTAAGAAAATGAGAGAAGAAATATTTATGAAGAAAATTTCTTGCACGAAAGTCGCGCATGCGTATTCGCAATTTCTTTTGGACCGGAAATTTACTCGTTTCAGTCTATTGTCCGCACTCATAACGTACGTTTGGTCTTCGAGACGAATGTCATTAACTGTTGAGAGCATATATATATACCATGTTACTGAGCTCTGTTACACGGCACACTTAATCGGGTTTAATAACATCCGTAGTTGTGAAACTGGCCAATCACAGCTATTCCTCTGAAGAATGGAATGACTGTGATTGGCCAGCCTTCGAACTACGGATGTTATTAAACCCGATTAGGGGTGACGTGTAAACGTAGTCACTGATAATTCGTAGCCGAAATATTTTACGTACTGACATATATATATATTTCGGCTGGGAATTATCAATAACGTGGTATTCAGTCTTGATGACGTAAACAATAGCGCGCTAATGTTTATGTATTACTTGTTATCATACACACGGCGATACTTTTGAATAGTACTGTAGTAATGAAAAGCGCTCCGTCAAATATATATAATTCCTTTTTTACTTGTTATCATTTGCACGGCGACGCTCAAGCAGTAAAGTAGTAGAGCGGAATGCTTCATATATCGCTAAATTCCTGTTCTAAATGCAATTGCAACTAGTATCGACTCTTAATTCGCTATTATTTTAATTATTAAAGTTAACAATAATTTAACTTTTGATAAACAATTTGAAACTGTATGACGATAATAATAAAGTGCGTATCTCGTGTGATTGTTTCGCGATCAGAATTGTCGTGCAAAGTGTTTCATGATCGTATATGACAAATTATAAATTAATCGTGTTTATGCGAGTGAATATGAGTGCCACAAGAGGAAACAGTAAAGAATAAGCAAGAAAAGAAAAGGAGGTTTGGACGACGGGCGTAACAACGTTATGCAATAAGTAATTTATAAATTAAGTATTATTTATAACATGTTTAAAATAGACATTGCTCGTTCCTTTTCCATTTTCTCAATAGTGTGTGTGTTCTTTCGAATTCGAAGGAGTTTTAATCGTTAACAGCGTTAATTATTACTTGCACACTCACACAAGCGCGCGCGCATATATATATAATTACTTACATATTAAGTTGCTCGTTTTTTCAAAATCAATTAAATTAAAATTATACACACATACTTAATATTTGAACTCAAATGCGTTGCTCAATGTTGAGATAATCAATCGGTAAATATTGATAAAAGGGGACCCAGCTCCAATAATCTTGACATTGACATTATTTGATATTATAGAAGTTACTCTCCTGAGTAATCTTCAGAATGTTTTAGCCGTCGCTCGTTGTTTACTAAAAAGTTATTAACAAATAAAGTTAACAATATAAAAATGTGAATTTAACTCTATAATTTGAATTTGGTAATTATGCAGATATAGAAAGTTATCCCCGATTTCGATAATTTTGAAATATGTTACCAACGTCATCATCTTGAGTAATGTTATGAAGATTTCAGCCGGCGCTTGTTGTTTATTAAAAAGTTATTAACAAAAGAATTTCCACGAATTTCCACGAATTATATTGTATATAATTTTCAGACATGTACATTTAATAAAGCATAACTTAACAGATTCATTTATTTATGTGTAATAAATCGAACACGTGACGAGGGTGGGGTTGCGCTCCTTCCCCTGCACCCCATCTCGAAAAAAACTAACTCATTAGAAGTAAAACATTATTCGGGGTGAATAGTTGTTTTACAGGAAAATAATATGTCAACAACTTACACATGTCGGTTGGGGAGAGGTGGAGCCTTTACTACATATGCTGAAGGGTGAATTTATTTAAAATAAAAATTCACTGGACATGGGTAGAGTGAGGTTAGTTTTTTTCGGGGAAGGGGTGCAGGGTGAGGGGCTCCGCTCTTCTCCTGCCAACGTTCGATTTATTACACATAAATAAATGATTCTGTTAAGGTACGCTATATTAAATGTACATAGTGTAAAAAAAATTACGTTTTATTTAATAAACTTTTTTTGTTAATTACTTTTCAATAAACAACGAGCGACGGCTAAAACCTTTTGAGAGTTACTCAGAGCGATAACTTTCACAACATATGTCAAGGTCAGGAACATCGGGGCTGGGTCCTCTTTTGTCAATATTTATTCTTATGCGTTATTATTTCTTTTCTTACCTTATTATTGCGTTGAATATATGACAGTAAAATATGAGGCCAAAGATTTACCAGCTGTAATGTTAAATTGTAATATATTGAATACGAGTGATATATTGAATATGAGTTTTGAGATATATTTATTTCCTTGCCATTGCAAAACTCTAACGATGCGATAAATAATCCATAGACACCTGAAATAAAGTCTTGGGCATTTCTTTGTAACAGAAACAGCATCAGTTTCTGTACATACAACGCAGTTGTGTACCACTGAACGTCGTACCTATTGTACAAAAATAGTGTGAACAAAAAATTCGCGATTTTAGAAAAATAGAAAAATTAATAAAAAAGAACTTTGATACATATATGTAAACATATTTGCGTACAGCTGTACTCGCGTGCAGCATACGTTCCTGTTTTAAAAACTACTACAATATTTGCTTTTAATGCAAAATTTTTTAAAGCTAGCTATCCTCTATATAATTGTATTTTATAAGATGATGTCTTACACGATATCAATCATACATGATTATCATAGTCTGTTACATTTTGCCCGACATTGATGGTGCACAACATATATAAAATACTGATAAATGGGAAACAAAATTTCATCGACATTATCTCCGTTTGATGCAATCTGAAAAATCTAAAATACAAATTTAAATAATCGCGGGCTAGTAAGAGCCATATGCGGATGGTAGTGCGTCAGTTTCATAGAAAAATAAGTTTACTATGAAACTGATTATGTGCACAGGGCACGAAATTTACTTGGTTCTATACCAAGATTTTTTTAAATTAATCTCAATTCGAGATTTATAATAACCCCTTTTTACCCCCCTGGAGAGACGAAGGCGAGAAAAATATCGGGGCGAAGTCGCTGAAATAGAATTATTTTTCTATAAAACTGACGCACTACCATCCGCGTATGGCTCTTACTAGCCCGCGATTATTTAAATTTGTGATATCGCTTGAGAGCCTTAATTTCTTAAATTGTTAGTTCACGCCGGCTGAAAGATGGCGTTATTAGTAATAGATATTTACACATAAGACGAATGAGAAGTATAGGTGGTGTGGGGTCTGAATAACTTAGAGGTAAGAGGAGCAGTCGTTCGGCAAGCGAAAGACTCGAGTTCGATTCCCGATTCAGCGACTTCGCCCCGATATTTTTCGCGCTTTCGTCTCTCCAGGGGGGTAAAGAGGAGTTATTATAAATCTCGAATTGAGATTAATTTTAAAAAATCTTCGTATAGAACCAAGTAAATTTCGTGCCCTGTGTACATAATCAGTTTCATAGAAAACTTATTTTTCTATGAAACTGACGCACTACCATCCGCGTATGGCTCTTATTAGCCCGCGATTATTTAAATTTGTGATATCACTTGAGAGCCTTAATTTCTTAAATTGCTAAAATACAAATTTTATGGCTGCGTAACCAGTTTTGTAGATATAATTTTTTAATCAGTTTACGATACAAACATACTAAGTTTCTAAATTAATTCTAATAACAATTATAATAAATTTATATAAAAATATAATGTCCGAGGAATTTTCACTTTGGAGTAATTTTTATCATATTAATTCTTTACTTTGTTTACAAAAATATAATTTATGTGCAGTATTAGTTAATCAAAAGTTTTAAAGTAAAAGATAAAAAAAAAGAAAAAAAGAGATTTCTATAATTTCATTTTATACCTAAAAATTTTAAACAGTCTACAGATATGTTCAAGATATGCAATAAGGATTATTTCAATTGACATCATTACAGCCACTCCTATGCAAAATGCTGCATTTAAATGCAGGAAGATTTAAAAAAATATTTTTCTTGATCTACGAAATACTCTGTCATAATTGGCAGGCGACGTGTTTGAGATACATTTATCGGTAAAATAATATCAATTATACAGGGTGATTCAAAACAACTTTCTGTCCTTACAATGTCATATACTTGACTCAATTTTAAGACGATTTTTCCTTTGCCAAAACTTTTTCCGAGGCTTAGTTTTCAAATTATAAGCTAAAATAGTAAACGAATTATGGGCCGCATACGCGAGGCAGGCAGGGGCGGCGCAACTCACCGTCCGATGCTGGTGATTACGTGAATCGCTCGCTGCGATCAACTGTTTGCTACATGCGATGGGGTGTATGTGTGAGAGAGAACGTATACGCGTATACACACACATACACATTCTCTCTCTCTCTCCCTCTCTCTCTCTCTCTCTCTCTCTCTTTCTCTCTCTCTCTTTTACACCCATCGCGTATAGCAAACAGCTGATCGTACACACACTCTCTCTCTCTCTCTCTCTCTCTTTCTCTGTTATACCCATCGCATGTAGCAAACAGTTGATCGCAGCGAGCGCTTTACGTAATCACAAGCATCGGACGGTGAGTTGCGCCGCCCCTGCCTGCCTCGCGTACGAGGCCCGTAATTCGTTAACTATTTTGGCTTATAATTTGAAAACTAAGCCTCGGAAAAAATTTTGGCAAAGGAAAAATCGTCTTAAAATTGAGTCAAGTATATGACATTGTAAGGACAGAAGGTTGTTTTGAATCACCCTGTATTCGACCAAAATTGTGCGACAATAAAGCAGATATACTACAAATATTGACTGCTAGAAATGTTAGAAAATAATTATCATTTGAGCTTCTGTTGCATAATTTCAGATATATTTAATACAATATTTTATCTTACCTGTAAATGCAATCGTATAACATTCCGCATTATAGTTATATTTTTCAACAATAAAGTTTTCATATTCATCGCTTAATTGGTCGTATACATGTTGAAGTTATGTCAGTAAATTATCTGTTGATCCAACAATTTGTTATATTGTTTTTATGTTTGTTAGAGAAAATTGCTAGTTATAAAAATATAAATGTTAGAAATCTCTCTTAGAACAAATATTAAATACTGATAACTTATAGTTTTAGTATTAATAGCAAAGAAAATGTATTTTATCACAAAGATTGTAAAAAAGCGCGCTACATAGAATCTTGACGACGAAATCAACGGTGTATTTTGAATTAAGGAATGTAGTAAACTAAAAAAAATATAATTTTCATTTTTATAATTTCTTTTTTTAATATTGGTTTTAGCATATATTATAATTACAGAGGGTAATTGTTTACTTTTAGAGGAGCACCTCAGAACGACCTTGACCTTGATATATGTTGTCAAGGGCGTGACCCTGAGTAACTTTTCCTTATAACTTAATCGTCGGTCATTCTTCATTAAAAAGTTATTAACAAAAAAAGTTTGATTTGAAACGAAAATTTGGTTTGAGTTATACAACGTAACCCAAACCAAATTTTAGTTTTAAATCAGAAATAGGTTTCGGTTAGATTATATCTTCCGGAAGTGGAGCCCCCCCCCCCCCCCCCGTAGAGAGGGCGGAACCCACTGTGTTCACGCATATATTTTACAACGCGAAGCAAGCTCCACGCCACAATTGTTGTGTGGATAGAAAAATGTATGCATAAACGCAGTGGGTTCCGCCCACCTTACGGGGGGGCTCCACTTCCGAAAGATATAACCTAATCCAAACCTATTTCTGATTTAAAACTAAAATTTGGTTTGGGTTACGTTGTATAACTTAAACCAAATTTTCGTTTCCAATTAAACTTTAACTTTAAATATCTCAGAAATTATAAGAGGCCGACAATTAAGTTATAAAAAAAAAATATTCAGGGTCATGTCCTTGACAATATATGTCAAGGTCAAGGTCGTTCTGAGGTGCTCCTCTAAAAGTAAACAATTACCACATATTCAAATGGATCAGATATTTTAAATTGTGATAATTATTTTTTTATACATAATTATATTATATAAAAATTATCGAGGCCAGAAAATAAAAATTTCCAAATTACAAATGATCAAAATAAGACAATGATATAGCATACCAAAATTACGCATTTAGATAATTATATACATATATATGATATGCATACCAATCTGTTAATTATTTTTATTATTAAACTTATTTCATCTTTCGGTTCCTTTTTCTTCGTTTTCGGTGTTCTATAATAAGCGTTTTTTTAAATATAAGTTATATGTGTAACTATTAGTAAAATACCATCGTGTGATCGGAACATGTGCAAGTCAACTAATTTCTCAGTAAAGTGTATATATGTATAATTACACGATCGATACGACGCTGAAAGTACAATATTTCGAAGTATGTCCTTTCCCCATGAATGAAATTCTTTGCATGAAATGACCCCACGCAGGCGCTATTCTCCTTTTCGGAGCCGACACTTAATTATAATGCTGACTCTCGTAAGATATTTGGCCTTCGAGAGGTGTTTCTACCTATTCAACTTTAAACATTTCGATGTCGGATGTATCTAATAAAACTCATGTCATCTTAAACTGAGTACATTAGATAAATGCGCAGCACTTTTAAATTTTAAATTGACAATCGGCACAATTAATATTTGTTCATCGTTGCTAATATGTTGTTCAAGTATATTTAATAGAAAATAATATTAATCACATTCTCTACTAAATATACTTTTATTTAATTGATTCTTCTGTTTTTTTACTTAAGTGATCATATAAGTGCTAATGCTAAACAATGAATGATTTGTTTAGCAATAATGTGTCATTATAAATATTATACATTGAAAATATTAAAATAAAAGTTAAAATAATTATATCTGTATTATTATTTTTATTTGAAATATACTATGTAAAGTATTTACTCCTGATGCAGATGTAGCACGATAATGTTTGAATTAATTAATTTTATTTCTCCATATTTCTCTTTGCATGAAAAATTCTAGCTACACTTTTACATGCTGCAAAATAGAATCTTCTACCTTGCTTAATGCATGAAATATAGGAATATGTTACTTCTGTGTTAATTATATTATATCCATGCTGTTATTTGATTTAAATTGGTCATTGTGTGGAATATATAACTGTAAAGTAAGACACTGAGGTCTTGACTAGCTATAATGAAAGATATTCTGTTTCATTACGCTATCCATTCGTAACATATGTACATCACTATAAATATATTTTACATATCGTCTTACCGTGGCAAAAAATTCTATAGATACGACAAATAATCCGACGTTCAAAACAAAATCTCTGGATTCTCTTTGTAACAAGAATAATATCATTTTCTGTATATGCAAGGGAGCTATATACCACCGAACGTTATATCTACAAAATTAACTAATCGTAATAACGGATAACTTGAGACACATTGCAAAAGTTTATTAATTCTCCGCTTGTGCAAAAACATTGACTTTTACATTTTAATATAACAGTATAATATAAAAGTCTCCAAAGTGCGAATAAATTTCTCAAATTTTATTTTGCAGGAATGTTTCTTACACGGTAACAAATACGTTATGATTATGATCCGTTACATATTGACCGATATAGTTGGATAAGAACATATATAAGACAGTGATTGTTGCACCTAAAATATGCAATATTAATTCCTTGACATTATTTAAAGATATATCATCTAGATGTATAATCTGAAAAATCTAAAACACGAATACCATTGATAATTAATCTCTCGTGCATATAATGTAATTATGATTTTACCAATAATAGCATGCTTTCATGTTTTGTTTTGTGTTCTATTAATTACTATAAAAACTCAAAATTATTATTTGTTAATTATCTTGAAATATTAGTAATATTAGACTCTCTTTCTCTCTATCTCTCTTGGCATACAAATACAAGAACTGTTTGGAAATGAGTTATCGACTGGATGATTATCGCCATACTTAATAAATAGTTACAGCAATGAATTTGAAATATAAATCTATACTTTCGTGTATTGTAAAATATCGAAAGTAAAGATTGAAGAACAAATCAGGAAACTTACTCGATACAAATTGAAGCTCACCGAGGCTACTAGAAATACCATTAAACAGAACATCATCGATTGCATACTCGATTGCAAATGTTTGGTCAATCTTTAAAAAAAAAGAAAAATATGTTATATTACTTACGAATAATAATAAATCTAATACATTTTTGAATATATACAAACTTCATAGCTTGTCGATGAATGTCCACAGCCCAAATTAAACCCTCGAATATTAAAAGTTCGTTTTTGAAATTAATATTTTGTAGCATGTTATTGCTCATTGCGTGTTCGATACGATAGCTAATATACAATGTAATATAATGTATGTGTAGTAATTATGTTCATCAAGTAGCATATTTTCTTTGGCTTTAAATTATTTCTTTTAAAAATAACAAGATTACACTTATAAAGCGCGATTTCTTACGGCTGTTCCTATATGCACATTTCATACCTGGCAATTTTAAACATTCCGCAAGTATGTTGATAATACGCAATAAGCGTTGTTCCTATTCCTACCATTGCAGTTGCTCCAATGCAGAACGATAGATTAAAATGTATAAAAATCCAATAGAAATATTTTTCTTGATCGATAAAGTATTCCATTATAATCGGTAAGTTATGCGATCGAGATACGTTTATTGATAATATATTATCGAAGATACTCGACGAAAATTGAGCGACGATAAAAGCAGATACGCCACAAATACCACATACTAAAAGTGTTAGAGAGCAATTATTATTCAAATTTTTGTCATATGATTTTTCTAAGTTTGTTTACATTTTACATTATTTCAAATTCATTCACACATTATATTTTTAATATATTTATGTTAGCTCAATTGTGATCGATTTTTATATAATGTAATTGATTGCACATTTGAGTCTTTTCTATTTTGTTTTATTTGATTTAAATATATTTATTACTAAAAATATAAACAAACAAAAAAATGTTTTTTATGTATAAAATGTTTTTTTGTGAAAAAACAACAAGCTTTATTTCTTTTTTATTATAAATATTGTTTTTTCGGACAATCACATCTTTATATTTGAATTATTGAAAGTTAATTTTTCATTATTTTTGAATTTTTAATTTTTAGTTGATATATTTGAGCTAACCACTACTATTCTAAATGTAGATTGCATTCCAATTAGCTATATATAGTTATGTAATTAATATTTTTAATTTGGTAAATTCTGCAAAAACAAATCAATATTGAATGAATTGTCTTTATTATAGATACAAAAACACAACTTGTAATTTTTAAAATGTATTTTAGTCGCTATTTTAATCTAATAAAAATAACACTAAAATTTTTATATTTTTAATTTGTTTTCTTTAACTTGATTTTAATAAATCAATGAGATATTTGTGATTAAACTGATACCAGACACAACATAATTCGAATAATTTGCAATTAGGTGCGTCATAAAAATTGTTGTTATGCAAATGATATGAATGATATTGTGCTTGATGTAATTTACCGCAAAAGTCTCATTAATTTAATATAATTACTTTCGGACAAGATAAATTAAAAGTAAAAGAACTTTAGTTTTTTCTTTTTATATTAATAAAAAATATAAAGAAAAATGATATCACATTAAAAAAAATAATTTTAAAAAGACCAGGTTTGTTTTTTTCTATAAAAAAAGCACTTTTTTCCAATGTCTGTTTTCTATAAGAAAACAAAACGGTTTTTTTACATCTTTATTTGTTACTAATCATTATAAATGCGTGTTTATGACAAATATTTTTATAGACATAATTGATGTATGATATATATGTGATATATAGAGAAATATGATATGCAAAATATAAATATATGTATATATATAGGGAAAAGTTGGGTCAAACCGGGTAGGTGGGTAAAACCGGGTATCCCTGTTTTTTCATAAGAGCTGCTATAGCTAACTTGTGTTATTAATTGTAGATTGGCGCCATCATTATTTTAAAACAAACCGTGCCCCTGTGCACACGATATTTCTTTTTTAATAGAAGTTCAAAGTTTTTAACCCAAAAAGATCGATATCGAGGCAAGAATCGAGTCGTCGTGCACTTTTTCTATATAGAGCATCTGTTTCGGTAAGTGCAGCATTGCATTCTGTACATATTAGAGAGTATATTATATTAGTTTTGATCGGCACTTTGTACGTCGGAATATACAACCGCCGTATTTGTTACTTTTCTTGTATTGGGGCAAAACCGGGTACTTACACATCTCATGTAATGAAAAGAGGAAGAACTGTTATCCTGACTTTGTCTTCCTACAAAAAGCAGTTGGAAACAAAAACTAACCTTAGAAAAAGAAACCACTAAAAAAAAAGCTTTTTGAGACCCCTAAAGTTAAAAAGTTAAATAAAGGACTCCTGCAGCAATGTCGAACAAGAGAATATCTTTATTTGTGATCTTTGTCAATAGAATACATCTTTATATTGTATTTTGATTAAAATAAATCTAGATTTTGTAATTACACGGTGGTTTGCATATTTTCAAATGGGGACCCGGTTTTACTTTATCTACGGTAGGACAAAACCGGGTACATTAACTTCTCCACAAAATCTTGTTATTCTTGGTAACCAAAAATTTTTTTCGGCAACTAGCCTTATTTTCTCATAATTTAAGATTCATTAAAGATTACTAACGGTCTGCAAAATTTGTTTTACTCAGATTTTTTGTAGGAAGATAAATCCAAAAAAATACCCGGTTTTACCCTACTTTTCCTTATATATATATATAAGGGAAAATAGGGTAAAACAGAGTATTTTTTTGGGTTTATCTTCCTATATATATATATATATATATATATATATATATATATATATTGTTGCGTCCCTGCGGGTCGTCTAAGGCGGTTATTCATGAATCTGCTGTATTCGTCTCCGGAAGAACGTTGCTAAGCGTTGTTGTTAAACAACGGCGGACATCTTGGGAGAGATCGGCCATCTTGAGTCTCGCGACGGATGTCATTCCGGGCGGACATATTTGAGATACGATTACCGTTATTACCCGTTCTGCGTTCCTTGTTCAATTGTGTGTTCTGTGTTATTATTAAAGTTCCTTTTGTTCCTTTAAAAGAGTGTTAATCATTTACGTCGCGATACGCGAGTGCCGTTTGTGTCGCGCGTGTTCGAGTATTATCGAAGTTGACGCGCGGACGCAACATCTTGGGGGCTCGTCCGGGATACGATACGACGGAGTGGACGATTTTCTGGAGACGATTTTCTGGAGAATTGTGTGTTTCTTTTCGTCTATAAAAAATGGAACGGGAAAATTCGCCGACGGCAGGAGTTTCGACGAGAAAGAGGAGTCGATTGACTTCAACGGCGGCTATGATATCGGGACCATCATTGGAAGCGATTACACTTCAGTCAGCGATGCGAGAGATTCGTGAGCTACGCGAGGAGCGGCTGCAGCATCGAGCCGATTTTGAGACGCAATTGCGCCAACACGATGAGCAGCGAGCTGTATTTGAAGCACAACTGCGCGAACGCGACGAGGCGTTACGGGGGATGGAACAGAGGATTCGTCTGCTGGATAACAACAACCAGCTAAGTCGCCCCATTAACAGAAATTTTTTGCCTAATATTGCGCCTAATTTCGAAAGAGACGCGCGTGTTAATATTAACACAGAATTAGGCTTTAAATTGAAGCCGGACATTTTTGACGGGACTGTTCCGCTAAGAGAGTTCTTCTCACAGTTTGAGTTAATTGCGCGAGCAAATAGGTGGAGTGACGCTGCGAAAAGCATCGCTCTCATTTCATGTCTTAGAGGAAAGGCGCGTGCGGTATTGGAGTGTGTCGTTAATATTGAAAATCTCGATTACGCATTATCGAATTAAAGTCTAAATTAGAGTTGCGCTTTGGGGAAGGATTGTTATCTCAGTCTTATTATTCCCAATTTACGAACAGAAAACAAAAGTTGGGGAAAGATGAGGCCACCTTGGGCTCTGATATTGAACGGCTTTCGCAGTTAGCGTATCCCGAATGTACGCACGAAGTTCGTGATAAAATTGCTTGCGCGCAATTTGTTACCGCTTTGTCTAATGGATTTGTGAGAAGGACTCTGCAGTTGGAAGGAATCACTTCCTTGAAAATGGCCATACAAAGAGCCATGGCGGTGAAAGTTATACAGGAAAGTAATTTTGAAAGACGGAATAATAATTTCAACTTTGGCAATAACAATAACAACAAAAATAATTTCGCTAAAGGAAGGAGGTTCAACAATTTTGATTTCGGGGATAGGAACAATTTTAACAAATTTGACGGAAAAAGGAATTTTGGAAATTCTGGCGATAAAGCAAAAGAGAGGAAACAGGAACAAAATAAAAATTTTTACAAGAGTTCTAACTCTAGTAATAATAAAATGTTTGTAAAAGAATGTTGGCAATGTGGAGGCTCAGATCATTTTCGAGCGGAGTGTCCGTTTTTAAAGAAAGGGGAAAACTGAATTTTGTCGAGCTGTTTGGGGCAGGTTCGACGCGAGAACGTGAAGCCCCAATAGAATTACAGAGTTATTGTTGTAATTGTTAATGTTAATAATAATACTGGCACTAATAATAAGAAATTATTTAATTTTAAAGGATTTATCGATGAACAGTTATGTAATTTTAAAATTGATGGGTTCGGATGTGTCTCTTATCAGGAGTAATTTTGTTAGAATGCCTAAGCGGCGGATTCCTCTTGATAATTCTTTTCATTTGAAATATCCCACAGGGGAAGAAGTTCCCGTAAAATTTAAGGTAATCGTGATAATTAGCTTGGGAAAATGTTCTGTAGAATTTCCGGTTTTTGTTGCTGATATAGCTGAGGATTGTGTATTGGGGAATGATTTTCTGTCCATTGTTAATTTGGAAAATATTTTTGAGCCAATCTTTGGCGATTCTAATGGGGGGGAAAAGGAAAAGTTTTTTTGCTCACGCATTGAAAATTGTGTAAATGAGGTTCCTCCATTTTTGAAAGAACTCTTTCAGAAGGAATCTCAAGATTTTTCAAGTAAACAGAAGGATATTTTTGCTCGATTTTTGGTAGAGTTTCAGGATATATTTTCGGAGGAAATAGTAGCTGGAAATTGTGATGGGGTGGCGCATGAAATTAATGTGAATAATTCTAATCCAATTAAGCAGGCTCCCCGACGAATTCCGTTGCAAATGCGGGAAGAAGTCGATACAATTATTGAGGATATGAGGCGTCAAGGTGTAATTGAGGAATCGCAAAGTCCATGGGCGTCTCCTGCGGTTTTGGTAAAAAAGAAGGATGGGACGATTAAATTCTGTGTTGATTACAGAAAATTAAACGCCGTGACGAAAAAAGATTCCTATCCAATGCCTCGGGTTGATGATATACTTGACCAGTTATCCGGAAACTCTTGGTTTTCTTCGTTAGATTTGAAGAGCGGATATTGGCAAGTGAAGATTCGTTCAGAAGATAAGGAAAAGACGGCATTTTCAATTGGAAATGGCTTGTGGCAGTTTACATGTATGCCATTTGGACTCTGCAATGCTCCTGCCACTTTCGAGCGATTGATGGAAAAGGTTTTGAAAAAATTATCCAAGATTTGTCTAGTGTATTTAGATGATGTGATTATCTTCGGTAAAAGTTTCGAGGAGATGTTGGATCATTTGAAGCAAGTCTTCTTGCAATTACGCTCTGCCAATTTGAAATTGAATCCGAGGAAGTGTTCTTTTTTCAAAAGGGAAATTAAATATCTCGGTCATGTTGTTTCTGAGGGAGGAGTTACAACGGATCCTGAGAAAATTTCTGCTGTTAGGAATTGGCCGGTGCCTCGGACCAAGAAGCAGGTGCGTAGTTTCTTGGGTTTTTGTTCTTATTATAGAAAATTTGTGAAAGAATTTTCTTTAATAGCTAAGCCATTATTTTCTTTGACCGAGAATTTAGCAAAGTTTGTGTGGACGGAACAATGCGAATCAGCTTTCCAGAGGTTAAAGAAATGTTTAATGTCTTCTCCTATTCTATCTTTTCCCAGGAATGAAGGTCAATTTCTTCTGGATACTGACGCCTCAAACCATGGTATTGGTGCAGTGTTATCTCAAATTCAGGACGGCTCAGAAAAAGTTATTGCTTATTATAGTCGTGTCTTAGGTAAATTGGAAAGGAATTATTGTGTAACTCGGCGGGAATTACTTGCTATTATAGATTCGTTAAAGTCATTTCATCACTATTTGTACGGACGTAAATTTGTGATTAGAACTGATCACATTTCTTTACGATGGTTGATGTCATTTAAGAATCTTGAAGGTCAAATGGCACGATGGTTGGAGCGAATCCAGCAATATGATTTTGAGATTTTTCATCGGAAAGGGAAACTTCATAGGAACGCTGATGGATTATCAAGACGCCCTTGTGCAGAAATCAATTGCAGCTATTGCAACAGAATTGATATGAAGAAAGAAAAATTTGTTGGAAGAATTGTCTTTGAATCGGATAATTTAGAGAATTGGAGAAAGGAGTTAGAAGATCCGACGATAGCGAAGATCTTACTTGGTAAAGAAAAGGATCAGCGTCCTTCTTGGCAGGAAGTTGTTTCTGAAGGTTCGGTTTCCAAAATTTATTGGTCGCAGTGGGATTCTCTCATTTTTAAAAATGGTGTTTTATTTAGGAAGTGGAAATCACCTAATTTGCAGACTTCTGTTCTTCAAATTGTAGTTCCTCGAAAGAGAATTCGACAGATTTTGGAAGAAGCTCATGATTCTTCTTCCGGTGGACATTTTGGAGTGAACAAGACCTTAGGAAGGATTCGGAAACGATTTTATTGGGACACCTGTAAGCAGGATGTTGAAAATTGGTGCAGGTCTTGTCACATTTGTGTTGCTAAAAAGGGACCTTTTGATAAAGGAAAATCTGAACTACGAATTTATAACGCTGGAGTTCCATTTGAGAGGGTGCAAATGGATATTTTGGGTCCATTTCCGACATCTTCTACAGGAAATAAATACTTATTGGTTGTCTCTGATTGTTTCACCAAATGGGTCGAAGCTTTTCCATTGAAGAATTTTAGGGCAAATACTATTGCGGAAGTCTTCGTAAATCAAGTAATTTCAAGATATGGTGTACCTTCAGAATTACACACTGATCAAGGAAGGAATTTTGATTCTCGAGTTTTCTATGAATTGTCAAGTTTGTTGGGAATTAAAAAGACTAGAACAACCCCATTTCATCCTCAGTCCAATGGTTTGGTCGAACGTCAACATCAAACAATTATAAATTATTTGGCTAAGTTTGTTTCGGAAAATCAACGAGATTGGGATCGTTATTAGCTTATAGGTCAGCTAGACACGAGACTACAGGGATTTCTCCAGCCGAATCATGTTTTGGTCGAGATTTGAAACTACCTTTAGATCTTCTTTGTGGTAGCCCTCCAGTAGTTGGAGTGGATGTTTCGGAGGAAAGTTATGTGTCAGAATTAAAAGAAAAATTGAATGAAATTCATGATAGGGTTAGGCAACGCTTAAGTTTGAAGTCTTCGAGAGCAAAAGCTTACTATGATCGTAAGGCTCGTCAAATTCATTTTGAATGTGGGCAGAAAGTCTGGTTGTTCAATCCTCGTAGGATTGTTCGTAGGTCTCCCAAGTTACAGAGCAATTGGGAGGGTCCTTATAAGATAGTTAAGAAGCTTAATGATGTTGTTTATTGTATCCGGAAGTCTAGTAGGCATAGAAATAAAATAGTTCATTTAGATCGATTGGCTTCGTATCATGAAAGGCGGATTTAAATCACATCCGAAACCTGATTTATGATTTATGTTACATGTTATTGGTTAATTTTCTTTCTGTTTTTTTTTAAGGGATTGAAGAAGATGGTTTATGGAATCTTCTTTCAAAATTTTGTTCTTCAAAGACCATCGTTGAAGACTCTGTCTCTCCCCGGTTTTTGACCGTGGTTTTCCCGTGGGACGAAGGGCGAATGCCGAGACAGGGACTTGAGGTGTCCTCTTAGAAGGAGGTGGGTCCACGGATGTTACCCCCCTCTTGTCCGAAGATTCGCTCCCTTTGGAGATGCAGCAGTTTTGAGTATTTCCGAGAATAAGGCGAACTATCTCAAATATGTCCGCCCGGAATGACATCCGTCGCGAGACTCAAGATGGCCGATCTCTCCCAAGATGTCCGCCGTTGTTTAACAACAACGCTTAGCAACGTTCTCCCGGAGACGAATACAGCAGATTCATGAATAACTGCCTTAGACGACCCGCATATATATATACATCCTGTATATATATATATATATATATATATATATATATATATATATATATATACAGGATGTCTCATTTTAAATGCCGCAGGCAAATATCTCGAAAAAGATGGAACATACGGAAAAATGTTTCAGACAAAAGTTGCCTGGTTTGAAGGGGGCACATGATGAAAATATGGACTTGACCTTGAGTGACCTTTTCAAGGCCAGATCAATGTGATCGATGTTTTCTTAAATGGAACCCCCTTTTTTTATTGCATATTCTTGTAGCTTATCGAGAGCTTTTCAAAACGCTATAATAAAATATTTTTTCATTAAGTATTTTTTGAGTTTTTTTATATTTTAATCTGACATATTTTGATATAAAAAATAAAATATCACGTAAAATATTTAGTTTTTGATAATCTAACTGTAATACTTTTATGTACAGAATAATGAGACAAATCAATTGGTATAAAAAAATAATAATTGTTTTTAAGAAAAAGTATGTAATTATTTACAATGTATTTTTTAAAACAATTATTTGTTTTTTTTACACTAATTGATTTTACTCCTTATTCTGAGCATAAAAGTATTACGGCAGGGGTAAAAGTGACGTTTAGGGGATGCAGCCCCGATGACCTTGACCTTGACATATGTTGTCAAGGTCACCCTCCTGAGTGACCTTCAGAAGGTTTTAGCCGTCGCTTGTTTTTTATTAAAAAGTTATTAACAAACAAAGATTTGTAAAAATCAAAATTCGTACGTAGTCTGACAATAAAAAATAATCCAACTTTACTTTTAAAACTGAAAGGTTTGGGTTAAGTTATATTTTACGGAAGTGCAGCCTTCCCGTGGGGTGTTCGTCGTTTATTACAAAGTTATTAACAATTGAAGATAGTGACCGACCGATACTTGCGACATAAGACTGTATATAGTATATTTCGGCATGAATTACCAAGCTTATATTTTAAAGATAGAGAGAAATTAAATTAGAAATAGGTTTGGGTTAGGTTATTTCTTCCGGAAGTGGAGCCCCTCCGTAGGGGTGGCGGAACCCACTGTTTTATGCATACACTTTTTAATGCAAAGTAAGGTTCCACATGGGTTTACACCTTTCCACGCAAAGCAAGGTTCAACGCATTCCAATGTGTCTAGTTCTGTGATATTGGAGCCCCCCGTAAGGGGAGCGGAACCTACTGTGTCCATGCATACACTTTTTAAAGCAAAGTGAGATTCTACATAGGTTGTACATGAGTTGAATCTCGCTTTGCGTGAAAAGTTGTAAACCCATGTGGAATTTCACTTCTCATAACCAAGTATATGCGTGGAGGCAGTATCTTCCGCCCCCCCTACGGGGGGCTCCACTTCCGGAAGAAATAACCTAACCCAAACTTATTTCTAATTTAATTTCTCTCTATCTTTAAAATTCCTCTGTCCATTCATGTATTTATTTATTCCACACATTCAATAAATAATATTTTAGTTAATAACTTTTTAATATTATAAAAAACGAGCGACGGCTAAAACCTTCTGAAGGTCACTCAAGAGGGTGATCTTGACAACATATGTCAAGGTCAAGGTCATCGGGGCTGCATCTCCTAAACGTCACTTTTAACATCTTTTATTCTTTCTTAATTACTTTTCCTTGGGCTCTTTCCCTGATTCTAATGCTTTGCTTTACTCAGCTCTTTCTTAATCTTTTCTGTTCTACTTTACTCTTTTATCTTTTAATATTGGGAAATTGATCGGATTACGACACATGTTTCATAATTGCATAAAAGTTTTCTTATTATATTAACAAAGGAAAATAAAGAAAAATTTGTCTCATTATTCTGTACATAAAAGTATTACGGTAAGATTATCGAAAACTAAATATTTTACGAAATGTTTTATTTTTTATATCAAAATATATTAGTCAGATTAAAATATAAAATAACTCAAAAAGTGCTTAATGAAAAAATACTTTATTATAGTGTTTTGGAAAGCCCTCGAGGTAAGCTACAAGAATATGTAATGAGAAATAGGGGACTCCATTTAAAAAAATGAAGATGACCTTCAAATCTCCTAAGCGCCTCCACCTAAAAAAAAAATGTTCACTTCCACAAGATTTCCCCTTTGATACCATACAACTTTTATTTCAAACATTTTCTCCTATCTCCAAAACTGTGGGAGTTATTCGGGTGGCCTGTCTTAGATGCCTCACCCTGTATATACAGGGTGGACCATTTTAACCAATCTACGCGAATATCTTGAAAACTGAGCCCGATAGACAAAAATGTTTCAGACAAAAGTTTCATGGTATCGAGGAGGCCACATGATAAAAATATGGACTTGATCTTGAGTGACTTTTCAAAAGTGAAGTCAATGTGATTGATGTTTTCTATATACCCTATATATATATATACACCCTATATATATAGGGTGGAGAGAGTGGAGAGCTATATATGTATATACATACATATAAACTCCTCACAAAAATTAAAGGAACAATATTTTTTTTTTTTTAATGTAGGTAAAATTTAGGGAATTGTATTTTCATTAAAAATGAACAAAATTTAAATCCAACCATGCGACTTCCTTATGGTACGCTTTGGAAAACGCTAACGCCAGCGGTTTTTTAATTTCAATGAAAAATTAAACAAAATTTTTTTTGTTCTTGCTGACATTTAGTAAAGGTCAATGCAGTGTCACTAAAAATCAATTTTTTTAACGTTAACTGAACTTTATATTCCATTTTTTCTTTTTTTTCTGCTGGAATTGAGCAGTTTCACAATTTATTGTACGTTCTGCCCCAAAAAACCATAATGGCCACCATGAAAAAAATGTCATAGCTAATTGGCAAATCTTTTTTAAATGCAGGATACTTAAAAGTACAAAAAACGTGAAAAACAAATTTTTTATTGTTTTATACAATTGTTTTCTGGGTCAAAAAGAAAAAGGGAAAGATCGCTAATTTTTACGTTATTTTCATCCATTTGCATCATGTCTACATGTTTTTAAAGAAAATTTAGCAAATATATCATTCGATAGAGCAAAGTTTCAGCTTTAAGAATCTGCTTTTTTTAATTGCAGTACAATAAATTTTAACGTAGTTATGAGCAATTAAAATCAAAATGCTCATTTTTTATTTAATGAGCGGTAAGTCAGTAACAAAAAATCTTAGAAACATTAAAAAAAACCGATTTTGTAGGGAAAACTTTAAACTTTCACATTAGAACATTAAAAATTTTTGCAGACTTTTTTTGAGCGGGTGACAGGTTCATAAAGTGAGAAGAAAATTTCCCATTTTGTCGAGTTCGTAGTTTTCTGTATATAAAAATTACTAAACTCACAAAAACTCAAAAAAGTTGTGATTTCTCGAAAGTAAAGATCTTAAGCTTTGAAATCCTTTTTCGGGTTTTAAATTTCGTTCATTTCTAACATATATAAATATATATATATTTATATATGTATATAATATATAGCCCTGTAGATTGGCTAGTTTGTATAGCAGTAATTGTATAGCATATAATATTTATATATGCATATATAAACTCTGTTGCATACTCTTTTTCCAAAACGATTTTCTTTTGAAATCTTGATAGCTCTTGCACGTAAAAAGAAAGCGTAATCGTATTTGAAAATCTAAAAAGATCTTACTCGTAAGTGCAACGGTATAACGTCTGGCACTGCATCCATATTCGTTTATGATAGCAAATTCGTTTGCGTCTTTTAACTCATTACATATAAGCTGTAGCTGCTCTAGTAAATCTTTCACCTGTTTTTTTTTAAATGTATACACCGTTTTCATATATAAAGTGACATGTAGAAAAAATTGTTCGTACAAGAATTTATTTTACAATAATAATTTTCCTGTTCGTTATATTGAATAAGTTGTCAACTCATAAATTATTCTATAAGCTTTGAACTTTAAGTACATTATATACTCACAGCTTTGATATTAACACTGAACAGATTATATTTTATCACAAAAAGAGCGAAAAAAGATGCGGAAGATAAAACTTTGGCGATGAAATCCGGTGTACATTTGTGTGAAATAAATGGTGTACACTGTAAATAGTAATTTTACTTATGAGTTTGCATCAAAAGATTATTTTTCTAAAGTCATAAGCGCGCGCGCACACATACATACACATACATACACAAATTTTTTATTTTATATATTATTGAACTCTTTTAAAATAAATTTTATAATATTATATTTGCCTGAAAATTTTATTTATAAACACAACTTGCTTCTTTGCAGTATAATTTGTATATATTAATAATATCATTATATTATAACTTACCTGAAATATAAAACTTGTCGTTAAAATACTAGAGAGGAAAATGAATTGAAATCGAGCAAAGTTCGATTGTTTATAGGGCCATAGGCCAATAGCAAAAAGAAGAATCCTATTCAGATTGAAATACTGAGTCTCTAGACAGATCATCTTCTTGCGATGTCTGGAACATATATGATAATGAAATAACAAAAGTACAACCCCTTTTTTTCGTTAATTGACCATGTATTTTATTTCTTTTCTTTTCTGATGTAAATTTTAACACAAATTGCATATAATTTCATGTAACGCACAAAGCCGACACAACTATAGAACGCGGTAATAGTAAAATATTCACAGTTCAACAATATTTCTCGCAATAAAATCTCCAATTATGCGATCGATTTGACAGCGCAGTAATTTCAGGGTGTTATTTAAGAAAATGAGAGAAGAAATATTTATGAAGAAAATTTCTTGCACGAAAGTCGCGCATGCGTATTCGCAATTTCTTTTGGACCGGAAATTTACTCGTTTCAGTCTATTGTCCGCACTCATAACGTACGTTTGGTCTTCGAGACGAATGTCATTAACTGTTCAGAGCATATACATATATATATATATATATATATATATATATATATATATACACTATGTTACTGATAATTCGCAGCCGAAATATTTTACGTACTGACATATATATATTTCGGCTGGGAATTATCAATAACATGGTGTTCAGCCTTGGCGACAATAGCGCGCTAATGTTTACGTGTTACTTGTTATCATTCGCACGGCGATACTCGAGCAGTAAAATAGTAGAGCGGAATGCTTCATTCCTGTTCTAAACGCAATTGCAACTAGTATCGACTCTTAATTCGCTATTATTTTAATTATTAATATTAACAATAATTTAACTTTTGATAAACAATATAAAACTGTATGGCGATAATAATAAAGTGCATAGCTCGTGTGATTGTTCCGCGATCGAAAGTGCCGTGCAAAGTGTTTCATGATCGTATATGACAAATTATAAATTAATCGTGTTTCCGCGAAAGAATATAAGTGCCACGAGAGGAAACAATAAAGAATGAGCAAGAAAAGAAAAGGAGGTTTGGACGACGGGCGTAACAGCGTTATGCGGTAAATAATTTATAAATTAAGTATCATTTATAACATGTTTAAAATAGACATTGCTCGTTCCTTTTTCATTTTCTCAATAGTGTGTGTGTTCTTTCAAATTCGAAGGAGTTTTAATCGTTAACAGCGTTAATTATTACTTGCACACACACACACAGGCGCGCGCGCATATACAGAGTGTCCTAGACCACCCGTACACCCCTTTTCTTTCAAAACCTAAGCATTTTAGAGAAAAACGTTTTGAACAAAAATTGTATGGTTTTGAGGGGGCCATAAGATGATACTATTGGTTTGACCGCGAAGAGTTATTTGAAGGTCACATGAAGGTCAAATTTAATTTTTTAAATGGGATACTATATTTTTCATTGCATATTCTTGTAGCCCATCTTGAGAGCTTTCCAAAACACTATGATAAAGTATTTTTTCATTAAGTACTTTTTGAGTTATTTTATATTTTATTCTAACATATTTTGATATAAAAATTAAAATATCTCGTAAAATATTTAGTTTTCGATAATCTTACCGTAATACTTTTATGTACAGAATAATGAGACAAATCAATTAGTGCAAGAAAAAAACAAATAATTGTTTTAGAAAATACATTGTAAATAATTACATACTTTTTCTTAAAATCAATTATTTTTTTTATACTGATTGATTTGTCTCATTATTCTGTACATAAAAGTATTACTGTAAGATTATCGAAAACTAAATATTTTACGAGATACTTTAATTTTCATATCAAAATATGTTAGAATAAAATATAAAATAACTCAAAAAGTACTTAATGAAAAAATACTTTATCATAGTGTTTTGAAAAGCTCTCAAGATGGGCTACAATAATATGCAATAAAAAATGTAGTATTCCATTTAAAAAATTAAATGTAACCTTCATGTGACCTTCAAATAACTCTTCAATGTCAAACCAATGATATCATCTTATGGCCCCCTCAAAACCATACAATTTTTGTTCAAAACGTTTTTCTCTAAAATGCTTAGTTTTTGAAAGAAAAGGGGTGTACGGGTGGTCTAGGACACCCTATATATATATATATATATATATATATATATATATATATATATATATATATATATATATATAATTACTTACATATTAAGTTGCTCGTTTTTTCAAAATCAATTAAATTAAAATTATACACACATACTTAATATTTGAACTATCAAATGCGTTGCTCAGTGTCGAGATAATCAATCGGTTAATACTGATAAAAGGGGACCCAGCTCCAATAATCTTGACATTGACATTATTTGATATTATAGAAGTCACTTTCCTGAGTAATCTTCAGAATGTTTTAGCCGTCGCTCGTTGTTTACTAAAAAGTTATTAACAAATAAAGTTAACAATATAAAAATGTGAATTTAACTCTATAATTTGAATTTGGTAATTATGCAGATATAGGGAGCCATCCTCGATTTCGATAATTTTGAAATATGTTACCAACGTCATCACCTTGAGTAATGTTATGAAGATTTCAGCTGGCGCTTGTTGTTTATTAAAAAGTTATTAACAAAAGAATTTCCCCGAATTTCCACGAATTATATATAATTTTCAGACATGTATATTTAATAAAGCATAACTTAACAGATTCATTTATTTATGTGTAATAAATCAAACGCGTGGACGAGGGTGGGGTTCCACTCTTCCCCCTGCACCCCCATCTCGAAAAAAGCTAACCCAACCCATTTCTTAGAAGTGAAACATTATTCAGGGTAAATAGTTCTTCCACAGAAAAATAATATGTCAATAACTTATACATGTCGGTGGGGGAGAAGTGGAGCCTTTACTACATATGCTGAAGGGTGAATTTATTTAAAATAAACATTCAATGGACATGGGTAGAGTGAGGTTAGTTTTTTTCGGGAAGGAGTGCAGGGGGAGGGGCTCCGCTCCTCTCCCGCCAAGGTTCGATTTATTACACATAAATAAATGATTCTGTTAAGGTACGCTATATTAAATGTACATAGTGTCAAAAAAATTACGTTTTATTTAGTGAACTTTTTTGTTAATTACTTTTCAATAAACAACGATCGACGGCTAAAACATTTTGAGAGTTACTCAGAGCGATAACTTTTACAACATATGTCAAGGTCAGGAACATCGGGGCTTGGTCTTCTTTTGTCAATATTTACCCTTATGCGTTATTATTTCTTTTTTTTCCTTACTATTGCGTTAAATATATGACAGTAAAATATGAGACCAAAGCTTTTACCAGCTGTAATGTTAAATTGTAACATATTGAATACGTTTTGAGATATATTTATTTCCTTGCCATTGCGAAACTGTAACGATGCGATAAATAATGCATAGACACCTGAAATAAAGTCTTGGCCATTTCTTTGTAACAGAAACAGCATCAGTTTCTGTACATACAACGCAGTTGTGTACCACTGAACGTCGTACCTACAAAAATAGTGTGAACAAAAAATTTGCGATTTTAGAAAAATAGAAAAATTAATAAAAAAGAACTTTAATACATATATGTAAACATATTCGCGTACGGTTGTACTCGCGTTCAGCATACGTTTTCATCTGTTTTAAAAACTACTACAATATTTGCTTTTAATGTAAAATTTTTTAAAGCTAGCTATCCCTTATGCCTTATATAATTGTATTTTATAAGATGATGTCTTACACGATATCAATTACACATTATTATGGTCTGTTACATTTTGCCCGACATTGATGGTGCACAACATATATAAAATAGTGATAAATGCAAGGGAAATAAAATTTTATCGACATTATTTCCGTTTGATGCAATCTGAAAAATCCAAAATACAAATATTATAGCTGTGTAACCAGTTTTCTAAATATAATATTATAATTATTTTACAATACAAACATACAAAATTTCTAAATAAATTTTAGTAAAAATTATAATAAATTTATATAAAAATATAATGCCCGGGGAATTTTCATTTTGGAGTAATTTTTATCGTATTAATGATTTACTTTGTTTACAAAAATATAATTTATGTGCAGTATTAGTTAATCAAAAGTATTAAAGTAAAAAATAAAAAGAAAGGAAAAGGGAGATTTCTCTCTATTTATATTTATTTATATAAAATTATTTTATTTTATACCTAGATATTTTAAACAGTCTACAGATATGTTCAAGATATGCAATAAGGATTGTTTCGATTGACATCATTACAGCCACTCCTATGCAAAATGCTGCATTTAGATGCAGGAGGATAAAAAAAAAATATTTTTCTTGATCTACGAAATACTCTCATAATCGGCAGGCGATGTATTTGAGACACGTTTATCGGTAAAATAACATCAATTACATTCGGCCAAAGTTGTGCGACAATAAGAGCAAATATACTACAAATACCGTATACTAAAAGTATTAAAAAACGATTATCATTTACAATTTTATTGCATAATAATCCAAAATTTTACACACACATGATACAATATTTTTTCTTACTTGTAAGCGCAATCGTGTAACGTTTCGCATTATAGTTATATTTTTCAACGATAAAGTTTTCCTATTCATCGCTTAATTGGTCGTATACATGTTGAAGTTATGTCAATAAATTACCTGTTAATCCAACAATTTGTTATTATGTTTTTATGTTTGTTAGAGAAAATTGCTAGTTATAAAAATTTAAATGTCAGAAATATCTCTTAGAACAAATATTATATACTGCTAACTTATAGTTTTAGTATTAATAGCGAAGAAAATATATTTTATCACAAAGATTGTAAAAAAGCGCGCTACATAGAATCTTGACGACGAAATCAACGGTGTATTTTGAATTAAGGAATGTAGTAAACTAAAAAAAAAATATAATTTTCATTTTTATAATATTTTTTGGTAAATATAGCGAATAGGGGACCCAGCCCCAATGACCATGACCTTGACATATGTTATCAAGGACGTAATCCTGAGTAACTTTTTCTTCTAATTTAATCGTCGCTCGTTGCTTATTAAAAAGTTATTAACAAAAAAAGTTTGAAATATACCAAAGTACATGCACGGACAGGAGCACGCGCGCGCGCGCGCACACACACACACACATATACACACGGGGGGGTGCAAGGGGGGCCTTCGGCCCCCCTCCCGCACCTACCCCGCCGGTAGGCTGGGTGGACCTTTACAACTTACAAAGTACATGCTACATTGTAAAGCGAGGTCCACCCAGCCTATAGGCGGGGTGGGTGCGGGAAGGGGGCCGAAGGCCCCCCTTGCACCCCCCCCCCGTGTGTGTGTGTGTGCGCGCGCGCGCGTGCTTCCTGTCCGTGCATGTACTTTGGTATATTTCAAACTTTTTTTGTTAATAACTTTTTAATAAGCAACGAGCGACGATTAAATTAGAAGAAAAAGTTACTCAGAATTATGTCCTTGACAACATATGTCAAGGTCAAGGTCATTGGGGCTGGGTCCCTTATTCGCTATATTTACCTTTTTTTTTTTAGTATTGGTTTTAGCATATATTATAATTACAGAAGGAGGTAAGAAAGAATATAAAAATAAAATAAAAATAAGTGAAATACTGTTTTAAAATAAGGGATACAGAGATTATTTCTTTTATTTCGTATATAAATATTACAAGTAAGTTTCAGGTTATATCACATATATGCCTATATTTATTATCGTTAAAGATTCTATGGAAACATATACAAATGGATCAGATATTTTAAATTGTGGTAATTATTTTTTTATACATAATTATGTTATATAAAAAATATCGAGGCCAGAAAATAAAAATTTCCAAATTACAAATGATCAAAGTAAGACAATGATATAGCATACCAAAATTACGCATTTAGATAATTATAGACATATATATGATATGCATACCGATCTGTTAATTATTTTTATTATTAAACTAATTTCATCTTTTGGTTCCTTTTTCTTCATTATCGGTGTTCTATAATAAGTGTTTTTTTTTAATATAAGGTATAAGTGCAACTATTAGTAAAATACCATCGTGTGATCGGAACATGTGCAAGTCAACTAATTTCTCAGTAAAGTGTATATATGTATAATTACACGATCAATACGACGCTAAAAGTACAATATTTCGACGTATGTCCTTTTCCCATGAATAAAACTCTTTGCATAAAATGACCCCACACCGGCGTTATTCTCCCTTTTCAGAGCCGATACTTAATTATAATGCTGACGATCATATTTGGCCTTCGAAAGGAGTTTCTACGTTTTCAACTTTAAACATTTCGATGTCGGATGTATCTAGTAAAACTCATGTCATCTTAAACTGAGTACATTAGATAAATGCACAGCACTTTCAAATTTTAAATCGACAATCGGCACAATTAATATTTGTTCATCGTTGCTAATATTTTGTTGAGGTATATTTAGTAGAAAATAATATTAATCACGTTCTCTACTAAATATACTTTTATTTAATTAATTCTTCTGTTTTTTTACTTAAGTGATCATATAAGTGCTAACGCTAAACAATGAATAATTTGTTTAGCAATAATGTGTCATTAGAAAAATAGTATGCATTGAAAACATTAAAATAAAAGTTAAAATAATTATATCTGTATTATTGTTTTTATTTGAAATATACTATGTAAAGTATTCACTCCTGATGCAGATGTAGCACGATAATATTTGAATTAATTCATTTTATTTCTCCATATTACTCTTTGCATGAAAAATTCTAGCTACACTTTTACATGCTGCAAAATAGAATCTTCTATCTTGCTTAATGCATGAAATATAAGAATACTTCTGTGTTAATTATATTATGTCCATGCTGTTATTTGATTTAAATTGGTCATTGTGTGGAATACATAACTGTAAAGTAAGACACTGAAGTCTTGATTAGCTATAATGAAAGATATTCTGTTTCATTACGCTATCCATTCGTAACATATGTACATCACTATAAATATATTTTACATATCATCTTACCGTGGCAAAAAATTCTATAGATACGACAAATAATCCGACGTTCAAAACAAAATCTCTGGATTCTCTTTGTAACAAGAATAATATCATTTTTTGTATATGCAAGGGAGCTATATACCACCGAACGTTATATCTACAAAATTAATTAATCGTAAGCGACTTAACGGATAATTTGAGACACATCGCAAAAGTTTATTAATCCTCCGCTTATGCAAAAACATTGACTTTTACATTTTAATATAACAGTATAATATAAAAGTTTCCAAAGTGCGGATAGATTTCTCAAATTTTATTTTGCAGAAATGTTTCTTACACGGTAACAAATACGTTATGATTATGATCCGTTACATATTGACCGATATAGCTGGATAAGAACATATATAAGACAGTGATTGTTGCACATATAATGGGCACTATTAATTCCTTGACATTATTTAGAGATATATCATCTACAGATGTAATCTGAAAAATCTAAGACACGAGTTTCACGCTGATAATTAGTCTCTTACGCGTATGATGTAACTATGACTTTACGAATAGCAGCAAGCTTTAATATTATGTGTTTTGGTTTTTATTAAATACTATAAAAACTCAAAATTATTATCTGTTAATTATCTTGAAATATTAATAATATTAAACTCTCTTTCCATCTTAGTGTAAAAATACAAGAACTGTTTGGAAATATATTATCGACTGGATGGACGATTATCATCATACTTAATGAATAGTTACAACAATCCACATAAATTTGAAACACAATTCTATACTTTTGTATATTGTAAAATATAAAATGCTTGCTCAAAAATAAAGATTAGAGAACAAACCAGAAAACTTACCCGATACAGATTAAGGCTCACCGAGATTACCCCAAATATTGTTAAACAGAACATCATCGATTGCATACTCGATTGCAAATGTTTGGTCAATCTTTAAAAAAGAAAAATATGTTATATTACTCATGTATAATAATAAATCTAACACATTATTGAATATATACAAACTTCATAGCTTGTCGATGAATGTCCACAGCCCAAATTAAACCCTCGAATATTAAAAGTTTGTTTTTGAAATTAATATTTTGTAGCATGTTGTTGCTCATTGCGTGTTCGATACGATAACTAATAAACAATTTAATATAATGTATGTGTAGTAATTATGTTCATCAAATAGCATATTTTTTTTGGCTTTAAAATGTTTCTTTTAAAAATAACATGATTACACTTATAAAGCGCGAATTCTTATGGCTGTTCCTATATGCA
The DNA here is from genome assembly GCA_009859135.1 of Formica selysi. Lineage (NCBI taxonomy): Eukaryota > Metazoa > Arthropoda > Insecta > Hymenoptera > Formicidae > Formica > Formica selysi. The sequence goes on from CM020820.1 coordinate 2,460,647, forward strand.
CATTTCATACCTGGCGATTTTAAACATTCCGCAAGTATGTTGATAATACGCAATAAGCGTTGTTCCTATTCCTAACATTGCAGTTGCTCCAACGCAGGACGATAGATTATAATGTAACAAAATCCAATAGAAATATTTTTCTTGATCGACGAAGTATTCCATTATAATCGGTAAGTTATGCGATCGAGATACGTTTATTGATAATATATTATCGAGGATACTCGACGAAAATTGAGCGACGATAAAAGCAGATACGCTGCAAATACCACATACTAAAAGTGTTAGAGAGCAATTATTATTCAAATTTTTGTCATATAATTTTTCTAAGTTTGTTTACATTTTACATTATCTCAAGTTCATTCACACATTATATTTTTAATATATTTATGTTAGCCCAACTGTGATCGATTTTTATATTATGTAATTGATTTGAGTCTTCTCTATTTTGTTTTATTTGATTTAAATATATTTATTACTAAAAATAAAAATATAAAAAAAATGTTTTTATGTATTGTGACGTTGCCGTCTCGCGCGCGTTCGCCGAATCCCTCTCCGATCGCAAAGCGCGGGCTAAAGGGCCGCGCCAGTCGAAACATAGCGAAAACCGTACCGTTGTCTCCAGAGAGGCGTTATTAATCGAGATTTCGTGCTTTATATTAATTTCGTTTATTATTTTGTTTTTGTATGAATAATTGATTTAGGAGCCTCATCGGAAGAACGAGCGGAAAGTCGCTGAAGCGTCACGGAAAATACGATCGCCGATCAAGGACAACCTTCGAGGGGCAAGGAGCCAGCAATCCGGGAATTCAAAGCATCTAACGTCTAGCTATGTCACGACGGGATCAGGACCCGCACACGTGATGCGCAACGCACGAGATAGCGAGAGGATCCTCGCGCAAGGAGCCAGGCTCGTGCGGATCCGGTCCCCGCGGAGGGGCTGCAATCACGCTCCCGATGGCGTGACACGGCCCCAGGAAAAGACGATCGAAAGGATTGCAGCGATACTTCCGGCCAAGCTGTTAGCCCTAGACCTCGCGACGGCCCCGCAGAAAGAGCACCAGCGAATTATTGTTTGAAATACCGGGGGCGCGCGCACCCCCGATACGACCGTGAGCGCGCCGCCCGCCGGCCACAGCGCGTGATAACGCGTGATTGGTCGCGATAATACACACCCCGTGTGCGCAACCCCGGCTGGCCCACAGGTATCGATTCTGGATCGCGACGATCCGGGATCAGACTGGCGCGAGCTTGCGTGCGAATTAGAAGCGTAAGCGAGAGGACCGTTTTGGCGAGAGCAAATTCGAGAGCGTTGCTGCGTGAGTGAGCTGAGAGGATTCCGGCGATCGACGGAAGGGTCCGGACGAGAGGACGCCGACGATCCACCCCGTGGCAGCCCCGGGAGAACAACCGAGAATCCGGTAAGGTTATCCTCCGCGAAATAGCCACGCGCGATCACGCCCGGGATTATATCGTTCTGTCGTCGTTGCCGTGAATTCGTACTTTGGTGTACGGGCTAAGCCCGATTCTTTGGTGTAGATTTTTCGCGTCCCGGCCACGTCGTCAAGCGATCTGAACCCCGGAGCCTCAAGAGTATCGGTTTCCGCGGATCGAGACATTACTTCGCGTTTTCATAACCGTGTGTCGTCTCTCTGGAGATTCGGATTCCGTATATTGTATTTGTGCTGGTTCTCGCACGTTTAGCGTTTAAGTCTCATTCGTGTTGTATGTCGGTCGTCCGAGTGTGTGTGTCGGTCGCGTAAGGAACGTCCTTCTGTATGTCGTTTACGAATTTTCGTGTCTAAACTTTGCGTGCACGTCTGGTGCGAATTTCCTTCGTGATTATTGTACGGGTTACGCGAGAGTGTGAATCGCGTCAATTCGATGTATTACGTCTGTTGTACAGAATCGCGTTTCGAAATTGTGAGCGCGTTTTGTAAGAGTTTTCTCGCGATTCTCGCTGGAATAACGAGAGTGTGTGTGTGTGTGTGTGCGAAGCGTTCGGTACTACGTGTTACGTTCGTTCGGATTCAAAGCATGTCCGCGTTGCGTTAATTGCTTGTTAATTCTAAGTTGCGTGTTAGTTTTTAAGTCACAATAGCGGGCGATACGGTCGCTTTTGGAGACTGGATACCGAGAATCGGATAAGTTCTCACCCGAATTATATTCGGTAACTAATTATTTGTCAACTCCGCGTTGCGAGGCGTAATTAACGCCGAGAGAGAGTTACGGCCGATTTATCGGGCCGACTTTCGGCGTACATTTCGGGGTTTCGCGCCCCGCGTCTAACACCCAGTCTTGCAGCCGCGTTTCTTTTACCGCAGCCGTATATCCGCGCGGTTTATCATTACTATTCTCGAGGTGCTGCGGCTCCCGCTATTATAATAAATCTGTTAATTTCTCTGTTTAATTTACGAGTTTCTTTTCAGTTGTGTTTGTCGTTTCCGTACTTGTCGTCTCTTGCACAAATTATCGCGTTAGATCAACACTCGCTCTGCCCCTCTACCGTTAGGCGAGCTAGTCAGCCCGTGGTGAATTCCGACAATTTCTTTCGCGTCTATTTCGCGCTTATTTCGTGTGTTTCGTGAATTGATACGTGAAAGATCGTATCTGGCGCCCAAGTTCGATTCTCGTGATTATCTCTCAGATCTCGTCACGCGCGGAGCTCCTAACATCCCATTCCCACCTGGCGAATTTCTTTCTCCGTTTTCCCGTTTTTGTCAACGAATATTCCGCATCTCCCGTTCGGCGAATTAGCTCCTGTTCGTCGGTGCAATTTACACCTGCGCGACAGAGAGAACGAGTCGGCGACCGCGTTTATCGTTCAGCCGCGAGACGGAAGGAAAAGTCGTCGCAGTATAAAATACGTTTTTTTGTAAAAAAAAACAACGAGCTTTATTTCTTTTTTATTATAAATATTGTTTTTTCAGACAGTTACATCTTTATATCTAAATTATTGCAAGTTGATTTTTCATTATTTTTGAATTTTTAATTTCTAGATGATATATTTGAGCTAATCACCACTATTCTAAATGTAGATTGTATTCCAATCAGCTATATATGGTTATATAATTAATATTTTTAATTAGGTAAATTCTGCAAAAACAAATCAAAATTGAATTTGAATGAACTGTTTTTATTATAGATACAAAAACACAACTTGTAATTTTTAAAATGTATTTTAGTCGCTATTTTAATGTAATAAAAATAACACTAAGATTTTTACGTTTTTAATTTGTATTTTTTTTAACTTGATTTTAATAAATTAATAAGATATTTGTGATTAAACTGATACCAGACACAACATAATTCGAATAATTTGCAATTAGATACGTAATAACAATTTCTGTTATGCAAATGATTTGAATGATGTTGTGCTCGATGTAATTTGCGACAAAATTCTCATTAATTTAATATAATTACTTTCGGACAAGATAAATTAAAAGTAAAAGAACTTTAGTTTTTTCTTATTATATTAATAATAAATACAAAGAAAAGTGATATCATATTTATAAAAATAATTTAAAAAATGCCAGCTTTGTCTTTTTCTATGAAAAAATGCACTTTTTTCCAATGTCTGTTTTCTAGAAGAAAACAAAACGGTTTTTTTACATCTTTATTTGTTACTAATCATTATAAATGCGTGTTTATGATAAATATTTTTGTAGACATAATTGATGTATCATATATATGTGATATATAGAGAAATATGATATGCAGAATATAAATATATATATGTAGGGAAAAGTTGGGTGGGCGGATCAAACCGGGTACCCCTGTTTTTTCATAATAAGTGCTGCTATCTATGGCTAACTTGTGTTATTAGTTGTAGATTGGCCCTATCATTATTTTAAAACAAAACGTGCCCCTGTGCACATGATATTTCTTTTTTAATAGAAATTCAAAGTTTTTAGACCAAAAAGATCGATATCGAGGCAAGAACCGAGTCATCGTACACTTTTTCTATATAGAGCGTCTGTTTCGGTAAGTACAGCATTGCATTCTATACATTCTAGAGAGCATATCATATTAATTTTGATCGGCACTTTGTACGTCGGAATATATAACCGCCGTATTTGTTACTTTTCTTATATTGTGGCAAAACCGAGTACTTACACATCTCATGTAATAAAAAGAGGAAGAACTGTTATCCTGACTTTGTCCCTCTACAAAAAGCAGTTGGAAACAGAAACTAACACTCAGAAAAAGAAACCACTAAAAAAAAAGCTTTTTAAGACTCCTAAAGTTAAAAAGTTAAATAAGGAATTCCTGCAGCAATGTCGAACAAGAGGATATCTTTATTTGTGATTTTTGTCAATAGAATACATCTTTAAATTGTATTTTGATTAAAATAAATCTAGATTTTGTAATTACACGGTGTTTTGCATATTTTCAAATGGGTACCCGGTTTTACTTTATCTACGGTAGAACAACGGTACTTTGACTTCTCCACAAAATCTTGTTATTCTTGGTAACCAAAAATTTTTTTTCAGTAAGTAGCCTTATTTTTTCATAGTTTAAGGTTCATTAAAAATTACTAACGGTCTGCAAAATTTTTTTTACTCAGATTTTTTGTAGGGAGACAAATCCAAAAAAATACTCTGTTTTACCCTACTTTTCCCTATATACATATATATATATATATATATATATATATATATATATATATATATATAAACTCCCATATATATATGTATAAACTCTGTTGCATACTCTTTTTCCGAATCGATTTTCTTCTGAAATCTTGACAGCTCTTGCACGTTAAAAAGAAAGCGTAATCGTATTTGAAAATTTAAAAAGATCTTACTCGTAAGTGCAATGGTATATCGTCTGGCACTGCATCCATATTCGTTTATGATAGCAAATTCGTTTTCGTCTTTTAACCCATTACATATAAGCTGTAGCTGCTCTAGTAAATCTTTCACCTGTTTTTTTTTTAAATGTGTACATCGTTTTCATATATAAAGTGACATGTAGAAAAAATTGTTCGTACAAGAATCTATTTTACAATAATATTTTTCCTGTTCGTTATGTTGAATAAGTTATCAACTCATAAATTATTATGTAAGCTTTGAACTTTAGGTACATTATATACTCACAGCTTTGATATTAACACTGAACAGATTATATTTTATCACAAAAAGAGCGAAAAAAGATGCGGAAGATAAAACTTTGGCGATGAAATCCGGCGTACATTTGTGTGAAATAAATGGTGTACACTGTAAATAGTAATTTTACTTACGAGTTTGCATCAAAAAATTATTTTTCTGAAGTCATAAGTGCGCGCGCACACATACACAAATTTTTTATTTTATATATTATTGAACTCTTTTAAAATAAATTTTATAATATTATATTTGCCTGAAAATTTTATTTACAGACACAACTTGCTTCTTTGCAGTATAATTTGTATATATTAATAATATCATTATATTAGAGCTTACCTGAAATATAAGACTTGTCGTTAAAATAGTAGACAAGAAAATGAATTGAAATCGAGTGAAGTTTGATTGTTTATAGGGCCATAGGCCAATAGCGAAAAGAAGAATCCTATTCAGATTGAAATACTGAGTCTCTAGACAGATCATCTTCTTGCGATGTCTGGGACATATATGATAATGAAATAACAAAAGTACATCCCCTTCTTTTTCCATTGATTGACCATGTATTTTATTTCGTTTCTTTTCTGATGTAAATTTTAATACAAATTGCATATAATTTCGTGTAACGCACAAAGCCGACACAACTATAGAACGCGGTAATAGTAAAATATCCACAGTTCAACAATATTTCTCGCAATAAAATCCCCAATTATGCGATCGATTTGACAGCGCAGTAATTTCAAGGTGTTATTTAAAAAAATGAGAGAAAAAAATATTTATGAAGAGAATTTTTTGCACGAAAGTCGCGCATGCGTATTCGCAATTTCTTTTGGACCGGAATTTTACTCGTTTCAGTCTATTGTCCGCACTCATAACGTACGTTTGGTCTTCGAGACGAATGTCATTAACTCTTGAGAGCATATTTTACCTATATATATATATATATATATATATATATATATATATATATATATATATAGGTAAAATTAGAGGAATGTAGATAAATACGCGACAACGTGAAATTTTGTTTCTAATCTAATTTTACCTCAGGAGGATTTTAACTCACTCTCTTTTCTTAATTCCATGTTCTACAATTTTTATTTTATAATACTTTTTGATAAATCTAATAATTTTAGTATTGTTTTAAGTTTTTTGGTGAAAATTATTTGTTTCATTTTTTGCGATTTTCTTCAAAACGAAGGAAAAACGAGCAAATCTCTAAAAAACTTTTTCTTAGTTTATCCCCTACACGCTCCTAAAGTTTTGACATTTAAATTGGGGACACCCTGTATAACCTGTATAATTCCTTTTTAACTTGTTATTATTCGCGATACTCGAGCAGTAAAGTAGTAGAGCGTAATGCTTCATATATCGTCAAATTCCTGTTCTAAACGCTATTGCAACTAGTATCGACTCTTAATTCGCTATTATTTTAATTATTAAAATTAACAATAATTTAACTTTTGATAAACAAGATAAAACTGTATGGCGATAATAATAAAGTGCGTATCTCGTGTGATTGTTCCGCGATCGAAAGTGTTGTGCAAAGTGTTTCATGATCCTATATGACAAATTATAAATTAATCGTGTTTCCGCGAGTGAATATGAGTGCCACGAGAGGAAACAGTAAAGAATGAGCAAGAAAAGAAAAGGAGGTTTGGACGACAGGCGTAACAACATTATGCAGTAAGTAATTTATAAGTTAAGTATCATTTATAACATGTTTAAAATAGACATTGCTCGTTCCTTTTTCGATTTCTCAATAGCGTGTGTGTTCTTTCGAATTCGAAGGAGTTTTAATCGTTAACAGTGTTAATTATTACTTGCACACATACGCGCGCGCATATATATAATAAATAAATGAAGTTGATCTTCAAATCTTCTAAGCGCCTCCACCTAAAAAAAATGTTTACTTTCACAAGATTTCCCCCTCGATACCATACAACTTTTATTTCAAACATTTTCTCCTATCTCCAAAACTGTGGGAGTTATTCGGGTGGCCTGTCTTAGATGCCTCACCCTGTATATAATTGGGTGGAGTTCCGAAAAGGTCCCGCCTCCGATTTTGATAAAACTTTGTGAAAAGCTTCCTTTCAGGTTGAAATGAAAGATCCTAAAAGGAATTTTGGCGACTCCTACAAGAAAGTCATTTTTTAAGAGAAAATGAGGGTGTAGTTCCGAAAAGTACTCACCCCTGATCTTTTTGAAATTCAGTATTCTTACGTATTTTGATGCGCTGATTACGAATATCATAGTGAAAATTGGCGACTATTTGATTTTCATGGTGAAAACCATGAAAAACCTATAAAAATTATAGTTTTTTACGCTTATCTCAGTAAATACGGAAAATCATGATAAATGTTTTAGACAAAAGTTTTAGATACCTAACCCGAGAAAACTGGCTGTAACGGTCTACTAGGAATTTGCATATCGTCGACGTATAGCGAAAAGAAATTTATTCCGTAATTTTTAAAATTAAACGGGTTTAATTTTCTATCCCCATTAAACGCTTTATTATTAACAAAGCCGACTATTATCCTTTTCGGAAGTTGACCGAGTATTACATTATCTAACGATTCACCCACAACACCACTGTGAATCGTAAATGTTTTAACTTCGATTCTCGTGAGCGGATATTTGGCCGTAACTTTACTCAACATTCTAGTATGCGCGAGTAATAATCCGGCGCTTATTTTCGCTCTTCTCACGAGTAAGCTCGCATCCAGTATATGAATTTTCGACGATGAACCGTTACTGTCCATAAGACAGAACGAATCTTTCGAACGGACGAGTCTCAAGCGTACTTCTACACCGTTAATTAAAAATGTGTCTTGATTGAAAACATCGCAATAGAGATGTCCTACAAGATCTAGCGATCTCTCGCCCGCCGTGAATATAATGCGCTCGTCTCACAAGAGCCGAATTTGGCTTTTGATTCCACCGGTTCGTCCATTTGCCCGGGTGTATCCGCGTCCCATAGACAGGAGGTTAGATGGGAAGTTTTTGCGGGTGAAGAATAATTTAATAACGCCTCGACGTACGCGCGGTACGCGTAAGCGTTGTTTGGTGGCGACACGAGCTTTTGATTGAAATACACGTCGATCTGATTGAACATGGAATGAAGTAAATGATTTACGGCCTATAGTGGCCGCGGCGAATGCGCCCGCAGCATGTCCCGAGGAAACGCGACGTTTCTACGCGTACGCGAAGACTTAACATGGTGTGCGTGAGATCTAAATATTCTTCTCCGTGACCTGGAATGACGAATTCTATCGGAGAATCGTCCGAGAGCGAAGTTACGGGCTTGTAATGTATCCATTGCGAATTCTCGATACTATTAGGTGTACAACTTTGCTTCTGCCGTTTTTTTTCCGAAATTCGAGGCTTTATTGTAAAAAACTGGTTATACATTTATGATTCAACGTATTGTCCATCGCTGGCCACTACTTTCTCCCATCTTTCGGGCAGCGTACGAATCCCGCATTGAAAAAACTGGTCATCTTTTGAAGCGATCCACGAATCGATCCAATTTCTTACTTCTTCATAAGACCGGAAGTGCTGGTCAACCAGGCCGTGTGCCATTGATCGAAAGAAGTGATAGTCAGAGGGAGCAACGTCTGGAGAATACGGCGGGTGGGGTAGGACTTTCCATTTCAACGTTTCCAAGTATGTCTTGACCACTTTCGCAACATGGGGTCGAGCATTGTCATGCTGCAAAATCACTTTATCGTGTCTCTCGTTGTATTGCGGCCGTTTGTCTTTTAATGCTCGGCTCAAACGCATTAATTGCATTCGATAACGATCGCCTGTGATTGTTTCAGTCGGTTTTAACAGCTCATAATACACTACACCGAGCTGATCCCACCAAATACAGAGCATGATCTTGGAGCCGTGAATATTCGGTTTGGCCGTCGACGTGGAAGCATGGCCGGGATATCCCCATGATTTTCTGCGCTTGGGGTTATCGTAATGAACCCATTTTTCGTCCCCAGTCACAATGCGATGCAGAAATCCCTTCCGTGTTTGCCTTTTAAGCAACTGTTCACAAGCAAACAAACGCCGTTCAACATCTCTCGGTTTCAACTCGTACGGCACCCAATTTCCTTGCTTCTGAATCATTCCCATGTCTTTGAGGCGTTTTGAAATTGCTTGTTGAGTCACTCCCAATGATCGTGCCAATTCTTCTTGACTTTGACTCGAGTCTTCATTAAGTAATGCCTCCAATTCTGCATCTTCGAAAACCTTCTCTCTTTCACCGCTATGCCGGTCTTCGACGTGAAAATCACCGTTCTTGAAGCGTTGAAACCACTCACGACACGTTCTTTCACTAATAGCGGCCTCACCATAAGTATTTGAGAGCATTCGATGAGCCTCAGCCGCAGATTTCTTCATATTGAAGCAGAAAATTAAAACCTCCCGCAAATGACGAGAATTTGGCTCGTAAACTGACATTTTCAATCGAGAATAACTTTATGATGCAGACACAAATCGACTAATGTTTCTATGGGGTTATGTTGACAGATGCCCAAGTTTATTGCATGACATCTATGATCTATTTATTTCGACCACTACTTACCGCTAAAGCCATCTATAGGAAAACGGCGGAAGCAAAGTTGTAGGGAGCGGTGCACTTGGACACAGTACAATTGGACACGGTACAAATGGACACGTTGCAAATGGACACGAAACTTTGCACACGGCTCAATTGGACACAGTGCATTTGGACACAATAATTTTGGACACAGTAGCTTTTGGACACAGAAGAAAATTAATTTGGACACCGTTCAGTAGCACACCGGTCAGTTGCACACCGTTCAGTTGCACACCGTTCAGTTGCACACATAAAAATGCACACCGTTTAGTTGGACACATAAAAATGCACACCGTTCAGTTGCACACCGCTCAGTTGCACACCGTTCAGTTGCACACCGTTCAGTTGCACACCGCTCAATTGCACACCGGTCAGTTGCACACCGCTCAGTTGCACACCGCTCAGTTGCACACCGCTCAGTTGCACACCGCTCAGTTGCACACCGTTCAGTTGCACACCGTTCAGTTGCACACCGTTAATTTGCCCACCGTAGTTGTAAAGCGAGGTCCACCCTGCTTACCGGCGGGGTGGGTGCGGGAGGGGGGCCGAAGGCCCCCCTTGCACCCCCCCCCCCCCGTGTGTGTGTGTGTGTGTGTGCAATTGAGCGGTGTGCAACTGAGCGGTGTGCAACTGAGCGGTGTGCAACTGAGCGGTGTGCAACTGACCGGTGTGCAACTGACCGGTGTGCAATTGAGCGGTGTGCAACTGAACGGTGTGCAACTGAACGGTGTGCAACTGAGCGGTGTGCAACTGAACGGTGTGCATTTTTATGTGTCCAACTAAACGGTGTGCATTTTTATGTGTGCAACTGAACGGTGTGCAACTGAACGGTGTGCAACTGACCGGTGTGCTACTGAACGGTGTCCAAATTAATTTTCTTCTGTGTCCAAAAGCTACTGTGTCCAAAATTATTGTGTCCAAATGCACTGTGTCCAATTGAGCCGTGTGCAAAGTTTCGTGTCCATTTGCAACGTGTCCATTTGCACCGTGTCCAATTGTACTGTGTCCAAGTGAAGGCCACTCCTACCATTTCGGGTATGTTGAGTAGCCGCGGAATTTTGCCGTCGCGTTAATTATCGGTCTCGCAATTGTCTCTTAGCGTTACTATTATCGTGAATGGTGCGGCCTGCCGTACCTGGCGCCCAACTCGGTTATTTGGTGATATATTGACTTTTTCGGGATATCGGGATCGATATTCGAGATACGCCCCGAAGTTGTGCCGTGGGCACCGAAGAATCGCCCGCCGAATAATCAAATAATTATTACTTAAATAATTAACAAAAGAAATTACGGTTACAATATATATATACATATATTAATTATTTGTGATGTAAAGTTAAACAATAAGTGCAAACTTCTATGTGTGACTATATACAGTTATAATTTATAGTTAATATAATTTCCTTCTAATCTAAATTATAAAATATTTAAGTTACATATGTAGTATAAAACTGCTTATTTGCAACATTTTCTTATACGTATATTAATAATATCATTAGATATATTAGAGCTTACCTGAAATATAAGACTTGTAGTTAAAATAGTAGACAAAAAAATGAATTGAAGTCAAGTGAAGTTCGATTGTTTATAAGCCCATACGTCAATAGCGAGCAGAAAAATTCTATTCAGATTAAAATACTGAGTCTCGAGAGAGATCATTTTCTTGCGACGTCTGGGACGCATATGATAGTGAAGTAACGAAAGTACACACATCCCCTTCTTTTTCCATTGGTCGACCAAGTATATATTCCTTTTCTCTTCTGGTGTAAATTTTAACACAAATTGCTGCTAATTTCGTATAATTCACAAAATGCCGATAGAACTATAGAACGCGGCAAAAATAGAAACACAGTTTAACAATATTTTTCGCAATAAAGTCCCTAATCATGCGATCGATATTTGATAGCGGAATAATTTCAGGATGTTATTTAAGAAAATGAGAGAAAAGATATTTATAAAGAGAATTTCTTGCGCAAAAGTCGCGCATGCGTATTCGCAACTTTTTTTGCATCGCAGATTTACACCTTTCATCCTATTGTCCGCACTCATGACGTACGTTTGGTCTTCGAGACGAATGTCATTCACTCTTGAGAGCATCGGGCCTTTCTGGTAAAGCTTATACTATTTAAACTAGTGATAAGATCTTTGTGCATGCTATATCTGTTAAACTTTTAATTAGCAATCGACGCGATGAAAATTATCATTTTAAAAGCTAAATATCAACATGTTATAATTACCAACTATTACTTTGTATGTTTACATAATTCTTTATTACTTACGTCACTTTGATCAACAAAAGATTTTGATTTAAAAATTCTAAGATGCTAGCACTAAGAATAAATTAAACATATAAAAATAATATTTGACGTCACAGTTTAATTGTTTAATATTTGACGTGTCTTATTAATATCTATAAATCGCATATACGAAAAATCAAAATGCTTAAAAACAATGTAACGTTAATCAAATCTGTTATTTGATGTACAATAGCATATACAGGAAGTCCCATTTTAAATGCCGCAGGCAAATATCTCGAAAAATATGGAAGATACGGAAAAATGTTTCAGACATCATGATGAATGATAGACTTGACCTTGAGTGACCTTTTGAAGGCCAGATCAATGTGATCGATGTTTTCTTAAATGGAACCTTCCATTTTTCATTGTATATTCTTGTAGTTTATCTTGAGAGCTTTTCAAAACACTATAATAATTAAGAATTTTTTGAGTTATTTTATATCTTAATCTTACATATTTTGATATAAAAAATAAAATATCTTATAAAATATTCAGTTTTTGATAATCTTACCGTAATACTTTTATGTACAGAATAATGAGACAAACCAATGGTATAAAAAAAAAAATTGTTTTTAAGAAAAAGTATGGGTAAATATGCATATTAGGTTACACCTCACCGATGACATTGACCTTGACATATATTGTCAAGGACATGATCCTGAGTAACTTTTCTTTATAACTTAACCGGCGGTCTCTTATAGTTTCTGAGATATTTAAAGTTATGATTTCACAATTTTAATGATTTTTCTATTATAAAATAAAGAAAAATAAAGGTTGTTTACATTGTATTTATGTAGATCAGACGTGAAAAAAGTGTTTCTTTACATTTCCAGAGACGAAGCTCTTTGGGCTTTTTTACTTTCCACGCAAAGCGAGATTCAACGCAAACCTATGTGTCTAGTTTTTTTTATAATGGAGCCCACTGCGTTCACGCATATACTTTCCCATCCACACAACAATTGTGGGGCGAACTTCGCTTTGTTTTGTAAAGTATATGCGTGCACACAGTGGGTTCCGCCCCCCCCCCCTACGGGGGGTCTCCACTTCCGGAAGATATAACCTAACCCAAATCAAATTTTAGTTTTAAATCAGAAATAGGTTTGGGTTAGGTTATATCTTCCGGAAGTGGAGCCCCCCCCCGTAGGGGGGGGGCGGAACTCACTGCGTCCACGCATATACTTTCTCATCCATGCAACAATTGTGGGGCGGACTGTCTCTCTGTCTCTATATTATTACCCAAATGTTAACTTTGAATATCTCAGAAACTATAAGAGACCGCCGGTTAAGTTATAAGGAAAAGTTACTCAGGTTTATGTCCTTGACAACATATGTCAAGGTCAAAGTCATCGGTGAGGTATAATCTAATATGCATATTTACCAAAGTATGTAATTATTTACAATGTATTTTTTTTAACAATTCTTTTTTTTTACACTAATTGATTTGTCTCATTATTCTGTATATAAAAGTATTACGGTAAGATTATCAAAAACTAAATATTTTACGAGATATTTTTTTTTTATATCGGAATATATCAGATTAAGATATAAAATAACTCAAAAAATACTTAATAAAAAAATACTTTATTAGTGTTTTGAAAAGCTCTCGCGATAAGCATATGTTCTGGTATATGTCTGTGAGTTTATTATCAATTCCTGTTTTTAACATCAAATTCTGCTTTCTCTTTACTTATATATCTTATATAACTTCTTACGCGCTGAAGATGATCCAAAAAAAGGACCGAAACATTCGCATATCTTTGTACCATTGAGGTCTTAATAAATTTATTTGCGCCGTATATATTGCGCTGGCTCCTGGTTCCTATTTCTATTTCCATTGATTATTAAGTTCTAATTTTATGTGTTTTCTTTAAGAATAATCGTCCCTTTTAGCTTTGCAGACACAAGACATTTAAATTACCAAGTTGTATCTAAAAGTAATATGATTCTTATTAAAAACAGCTTTTTTTCAAATCTTGATATTTCATTTGCACTTAGATCATTTATTATAAAAAAAATAAGCTATAAGAAAGGTTTGGCAAACATTAACAATATATAAATTATTCATTAAAAGTAATGTGACCTTACATATATCGCAAAAATTAATAAAATAAAATTTGAGAATAATGTAAAATTAAGAGAATTTGAATCAGTGTTTTATATTTCTTGTTTTATATTCGAATAAATCAAAGAATGCCCAATTTTTTGATGTATTAAAAATATAATTATGTAATATTTTTAATTAAATGTAATTTTTTTCTTTTAATATATATTTTATAAGTATAAATTTTTAAATGTTTTTTCTAAATATATTTTTTATCTTTAAATAAATATATTTATTTTCGGAGATTTCTTATAATTATTCAAATACAAACTATGGGATTAATAATAAATCACTTTTAACTTTTGAATGTAATATAATCGTAATATTGAAATTTAATTAACTAAATTTTTGCCAGATTATAATTTACTTGCTATTATATTTCTTCTTACCTTATTATTGCGTTGAATATATGACAGTAAAATAAGAAACCGAAGCTTTCACCAGCTGTAACGTTTATTTGTAATATGTTGCCTCGTATGTATATTTTTATAATATATTTATTATATTTACCGTAGCGAAACATTCCAACGATCCAACAAATAGTCCACTGACACCTACAGTAAAATCTTTAGCCCCTTTTTGCAACAGAAATAGTATCAGTTTTTGTATATGTAACGGAGCTTCATGCCACTGAACGTCATATCTACGCAATCATGTAAAGATAGATTCGTATATTTCGCGACAATATTGTCCACTTTGCATTTAATAAAACATTCTTTAAGATGCGAGATTTCATACAATTTGTCTAAAAGAATGTTTCTTACACAGTAGCAAAGAAGTCATTATTGTGATCTGTTATATCCTGCCCAACATAATTAGCTACAAACATGTATGTGATACAAATAGTTACAAATATAAAGGGAAGTAAAATTTCCTTGACATCATCTCCATATGATGAGATATGAAAAATCTAAAACACAAGATCGCGGTTGTAACAGTTTGGCATCTGCATTTTTTACTCTTTTTCTCTAAACATTATTCACAATAAAGCTAATTAAATGGCGAACGATTACGATTGATCTATATAAAAATAAAAATCGTATATTTTACAAAATCAAAGACAAGCTGAAAATTGTGCAAATTAGAACCTTTCACATTATTTCCTCATCATTTTACTCCGCTCACAAGGCTTAAGCTTGCTAAAGCAAGCGGGTTTTTCAATTTTAGCTTCCTCTTAGATGAAGCTTTGTGAGCGAAATAGAAAAATAAAGAAGTAATGTGCTATTTTCTTATTTACACGCATTTTTTATTTTTATATAACCGTTATATAAAATTTAAAGATCATATTTTAAAGTTAGACAATAATGCTTTATGGAGCTTAAGCTTTATGAGCGAAATAAAAAGATAAAGAAGCAATGTGCTATTTTATAATTTGCACGCATTTTTTATTTTTATATAACGGTTATAGAAAATTTTGAAATCATATTTTAAAGTTAAACAATAAATAAAGTAATTTTATTTTATTAAAAATTTAACATTTCTCAATATTTTTACTTATTGAAAAATTCAAAATTTTATCAAAAATTAATCCTTTCACTAATTCTCATCAAATTCAATACCAACCATCTTTTAATGATACTCTAATCATGTAAAAATATTTAGCTCGATATCTCAAAATTTGCGGAAGTTAGAGTAACTACACCCTTTTTCTAAACAATTTTTTTTTTAAATTTTATAAAAAAATTTTATAAAAAATAAACCCCTTCATCGATCCTAGCCGAATTCAATACCAACCATCCTTTAATGATACTCTATCCATACAAAAAAATTTAGCTCGATATCTCAAAATTTGCGAGAGTTAGAGCAACCACGTCCTTTTAGTGCACATACACACATACACACATACATACACACATACGGACATTTTTTAAAAACATGATTTTTCGACATTTTAGAACATTCTAAACACATTGGCATCAAAATCACAAAAAAAAAATTTTTACGAAGACAAAGTTTCCTCTATGAGGAAGCAATATCAGCAAGAAAAAGAGAGAAAGATAAGATAGAGAGGGAGAGAGAAAAAGTGAAAAAATATACTTTTTCGTAATATAAAGTATACACAATACATCATGAAATATATATGTATATTAAGTATTGTTTGAAAATAGTGGATATAAATAAGAGACATAACACAAGACTTACTTGAAAGAGATTAAGACTCAAACAGACCACTAAGACTATTATTATACAGAACAACATTTTCTCAATTTTGGATACCAAAAGATTGGATAATCTTTAAAAACCAAAAAATATTTTTAGAAATATTATATGCTTGTATATATATATATATATATATATATATATATACTGGGTGTCCGACAAATAAGTGACCAAACGAAAGATGGAGGTAGATTGGGTCAAACTGAAAAGAAAAGTTTTCTACCATTTTGCGATTTTCGTAATAATTATTGAGAAAATAATTAAAAAAGATAGGCTAATTCGTGCGAATATTACCGCGCGGTGAGGAAGAACGGCCTGATATGGGCGGCATTGATATGTGGTTGCTAGGACGCGAGAATCCATCATACGTAACTGTTGTCATTTATAGAGCGCTCCCAAAACTTTGTCGCACGCGTACTTTTGGGTTGTCTCTTCTCGCTGCGCGCTTATACTCGCGCGAATTGGTTGATCTTTTTTAATTAATTTCTCAATAATTATTACAAAAATCGCAAAATGGTACAGAACTTTTCTTTTCAGTTTGAGCCAATCTCCACCTTTCGTTTGATCACTTACTTGTCGGACACCCTGTATATGTGTATATATATATATATATATATATATATATATATATATATAGAGATACTAACTTCATAGCTTCCCGATGAATATCTACGGCATTAATTATTCCTTGCAATATTAAAATCCCATTCTTAAATTTATTATTTTTTAACGTATTAATATACACGCTGCGTTTAATACGATAACTGTAATTGATATATTTATCGAACTGTACATTTTTTTTGCCTTTGTAAAACAAGCACTAGATTTGTTTAAAATAACAAATGAATTTTATTAAAAACTCGAAACTTGATAATAATTCTATGTTTGTTTCTCACCTGGAAATTCTAAACATACTACACGTATATTGAAGGTACGCAATAAGCGTTGTTCCTATTGCTACCGTTGCAATTGCACCAACACAGAACGATACATTAAAATGTAACAGAATCCAATAGAAATATGTTTCTTGATCGACAAAGTATTCCATTGTAACCGGTAAACTATACGATCGAGATACATTCATTGGTAATATAACATCGAAGATTCTCGACCATAACTCAAAAACTATAAGAGCACATACGCTGCAAATAGCATATACTAAAAGTGTTAAAGAGCAATTGTTATTCGAATTTTTGTCATATAATTTTTCAAAGTTGGTTTATGCTATTTCAAACTTGTTCATGCATTATATATTTTAAAATATTGTTATTAATCCAACTGTGATCAATTTTTATATTGTGTAATTGATTGCACACATTTGAACTTTCTCTACACAATTTTATTTGATTTACTATACATGTTTGTTTGATATACACTTGTTACTAGAAATGTAAATAGCAAAAACCAAATTGTCTTTTTATAAAATACGGTTCTTTTTTTAAAAAAAACAAACCTTGTTTTTTTTTAAATATTGTTTTTTTCAGATATTTTTATGTTTATGTTTTGATTATTGCACAAGTTGATTTTTTATGATTTTTAATTTTTTAGATGATAAGTTCGATCTACTATTTTATATGTAGATCGCGCTCCAATTGGCTATATAATTATGTAATTAATATTTCTAATTGGATGAATTTTCCAAAAACAAATTAAAATTGAAGTTAAAGGAATTGTCTGTATTATAAATAAAAAAACATAGTTTTTGTATCTATAATAATTTATAATTTTATTTGTAATTTCTATTTGTAGTTTTTAATAATTTTACATTTGTAGTTTTTAAAAGTGTATTTTAGTCATTATTTCAATATAATAAAAAAATTATAGTTTTCTTATATTTCTAATTTATTTTTTTTAAACGTTATTTTAAAAAATTAATGATGTTTTTGCGATTAATGTGTTATCAGACACAACATAATTTTGATAATTTTCAATTAAGTTAACTGAAAATGATCGGAAACATGTCGTGTTTGATGTAATTTGCCGCAAGGGTCTCATTAATTCATTAAAATTAATTTCCAAAAAGATAAGTTAAAAATAGAAAGACTTTTTCATTATATTAAAAAAAATATGACGGAAAATAATATTATATTTAAGAAAATAATAAAAAAAATCAAATTTGTTTTCTTTTAATAAAAAAAGCATGTTTTTTCAACATTTGTTCTCTATTTAAAAAAACTGTTTTTTAAATCTCTATTTGTTACCAATCATTATAAATGCATATTGCAAATGCATACACACACACATATATATATATATATATATATATATATATATATATATATATATATATATATATATATATATATACAGGGTGTCCTAGACCACCCGTACACCTCTTTTTTTTCAAAAACTAAGCATTTTAGAGAAAAAGGTTTTGAACGAAAATTGTATGGTTTTGAGGGGAACATAAGATGGTGTCATTGGTTTGACCTTGGATGGCATCGTTAAGGTCAAGTCAAGGACACCTTTAATTTCTTAAATGGTATCCCCTATTTTTTATTGCATATTCTTATAACTTATGTCGAGAGCTTTCCAAAACACTATAATAAAGTATTTTTTTATTAAGTACTTTTTGAGTTATTTTATATTTTAATCTAACATATATTGATATAAAAAATAAAATATCTCGTAAAATATTTAGTTTTCGATAATCTTACCGTAATACTTTTATGTACAGAATAATGAGACCAATCAATTAGTGTAAAGAAAATAACAAATAATTGTTTAAAAAAATACATTGTAAATAATTACATACTTTTTCTTAAAAACAATTATCTTTTTTTTACTAACTGATTTGTCTCATTATTCTGTACATAAAAGTATTACGGTAAGATTATCGAAAACTAAGTATTTTACGAGATATTTTATTTTTTATATTAATATATATCAAATTAAAATATAAAATAACTCAAAAAGTACTTAATGAAAAAATACTTTATTATATTATAGTGTTTTGGAAAGTTCTCGACATAAGCTATAAGAATATGCAATAAAAAATAGGGGATTCCATTTAAGAAATTAAAGGTGTCCTTGACTTGACCTTAACGATGCCATCCAAGGTCAAACCAATGACACCATCTTATGTTCCCCTCAAAATCATACAATTTTTGTTCAAAACGTTTTTCTCTAAAATGCTTAGTTTTAGAAAGAAAAGGGGTGTACGGGTGGTCTAGGACACCCTGTATATATATGTATATGTGATATATAGAGAGACTGCTGCATATTGTATCTGAATCAATTTTCTCCTGAGACTTTAACAGCTTTTGCGAATTAAAAAAGAAGTAAGACCGTATTTGAAAATCTAAATAGATCTTACTCGTAAGTACAGCGGTACAACGTTTAGCATTGCATCCATATTCGTTTATGATAGCAAATTCGTTTTTGTCTTTTAATTCATTACATATAAGCTGTAGCTGCTCCAGTAAATCTTTTACCTGTTTTTTAAATAATTTTATATATCGTTATTATACATAGCAGTGAAAAATGTGAAAGAATTGTTCGAGAATTTATTTGACAATAATATTTTCCCTGTTTGATGTATGTGTTGAATCAATTATCAATTCATAAAATAGTCTGTAAGTTTTCAACTTTATATGCTATATACTCACAGCTTTGATATTAACACTGAACATATTATATTTTATCACAAAGAAAGCGAAAACAGATGCGGACGATAAAATTTTGGCGACGAAATACGAAGTACATTTTTGTGAAATAAATGGTGTACACTGTAAAGAGTAATTTTATATACGAGTTTGCATTAAAAAATTATTTTTCTAAAGTCATAATTGCACACGCATACACGTACACAAAAATTTTTTTATTTTATGTTAATGAATCTATTTTAAATAACTATTATGATATTATATTTGTCAGAAAATTTTATTTATAAAACAAATTATAAGTAAATTAATAATAAAAATGTTAATATAAATAAAATTTTGCTTTCTCAATAATAATAAAAATTTATATATATACACAAATATATATAATAATTATTTAAAAATAATATTAAGCCATAAGTGCAAATCCCTATGACTATATATATACAGTTACAAATTATAATTAAAATAATTTTATTCCAATCTAAATTATAAGATATGTAAAAGTTATATATATGTATGGTATAAGACTGTTGTTTTGCAGTAATTTCCTATATATTAATAACATCATTATATATATTAAAGCTTACCTGAAATATAAGACTTGTAATTAAAGTAGTAGACAAGAAAATGAATTGAAATCGAGTGAAGTTCGATTGTTGATAGGGCCATAAACCTATAGCGAGCAGAAGAATCCTATTCAGATTAAAATACTGAGTCTCGAAACGGATCATTTTCTTGCGACGTCTGGGACGTATATGATAGTGAAGCAACGAAAGTACACGCAACTCTTTTTTTCCATTGATCGATTAGGTATTTTATTCCTTTTCTTTTCTGGTGTAAATTTTAACACGAATTACATATAATTTCGTGCAAGGCAAGCTGATACGACTATACGACGCGATAAAGGTAGAATATCCATAGCTTAATAATGTTTCTCGCAATAAAGTCCCCAATTATGCGATCGATATGATAGCGAAGTAATTTCAAGAGGTGTTATTTAAAAAAATGAGAGAAAAAATATTTGTATAGAGAGAATGTCTTGCGCGAAAGTCGCGCATGCGTATTCGCCACTTTCTTTGTACCGCAGATTTACATGTTTCATTCTATTGTCCGCACTCATAAGGTACGTTTGACTTCGAGGCGAATGTCATTTACTCTTGAAAGCATCGGGCCTTTTTGGTACAGCTCGTACTATTTAAACTAGTAATCAGATCTTTGTGCATGATATATGATCATGATATTAAACTTCTAATTAGTAATCGGCGCGATGAAAGTTATCATTTTAAAAGCTAAATATCGACATGTTACAATTATCAACTGTCACTTTATATGTTTGCATAAATTTTTATCATTTTGATCAACAAAAGGCTTAAACTTAAAAATTCAAAGATGTTAACACTAAAAAATAATTTAGACATATGGAAATAGGATAGATATTGACAAAAAGGGACACAGTTTCAATGACCTTGACCTTGACATATATTATAGAAATTTCTCTCTTGTGTAACCTTCAGAAGGTTTTAGCCGTCGCTCGTTGTTTACTAAAGAGTTATTAACAAATAAAGTTGACAATATAAAAGTGTGAATTTAACCCTATAATTTGAATTTGGTAATTATGCAGGTATAGGGAGCCATCTCCGATTTCGAAAATTTTGAAATATGTTACCAAGATCATTACCTTGAGTAATGTTGTGGAGATTTCAACCAGCACTTGTTGTTTATTGAAAAGTTATTAACAAAAGAATTTCCTCGATTTTCCATGAATCATATAATTTATTATATAATTATATAATTTTCAGACATCATGTACATTTAATAAAGCATAACTTAATACATTAATTTATTTATGTGTAGTAAATCGAACACATCGAGGGGCTCCGTCCCTCCCCCTACACCCCATCTCGAAAGAAATTAACCTAACCCAACTCACTTCTTAGAGATGAAACATTATTCGGGGTGAATAGTCCTTCTACAGAAAAATAATGTCAACAACTTAGTAAGAAATCTTTGAAAGACAAAATGCTGAATTTTTATTCAAAAGACTATACTTTTGATAAGCGTATTAATGGTTTTTTTTGGTTTTTTTTTTCTTGGAACGGATGAGCAGATTATATCCAATAAATAATTAATTCAACATACTAATATTTTATTTTTGAACACCCTATATAATAATTTGCATGTTTATTTAAATGTATGTGTGTAGTATGGATAAGACTATTTTTATAAACTATAATAACATAAGTTCAATATCAAGTTTTTCATTATCAGACTATGTACAAACCTTGATTTTTACAAATCTTTGTTTGTTAATAACTTTTTAATGAATTACGAGCGACGGCTAAAATCTTTTGAGAATTATTTAGGACGATAACTTTGACAACATATGTCAAGGTTAATATTTACCGAATCAGTCATTGAGGCTGGGTCCCCTTTTGTTAATATTTACCGAAAATAGTATTTGACATGTCTCATTACACAAATTGCATAAATCACGAAAAAATAAATTATAAAAAATCAAAATGCTTAAGCACAACATAACGTTAACCAAATCAATTATATAATATATACATATATAATTACTAATTTTGTGTCATCTTTAAGAATAATCATCTTTTTTAGCTTTGCATACACAAGACATTTAATTATTAAGTTATATCTAAAGGTAATATGATTTTTATTGAAGACGGTTTTATTTCTCAAATATTAATATTTTATTTGCACATAGATCATTTATTATATAAAATTTAAGCTATAAAAAAAGTTTGGCAAGCATTAATAATATATAAATTATTTATTAAAAGTAATGTGACAATACATGTATCGCAAGAGTTAAGATAAAATTTGAGAATAATTTAAAACAAAGTAAATTTGTATCAATGTTTTATTTCGTGTTTTATATTCAAATAAATCAAGAAATGCACAATTTTTTGATATTTTTGATGAATTTTTTGATGTTATTGAAAATATATGTAAATATCTTTAATTAAATGTGCATTTTTTTTCTTTTAGTATATCTTAATTATAACGTATATTTGTTATAAATACAAATTTTTAAATATAATTTTAAATATATTTTTTAAATATATTTTGTATCTTTAATTAAATATATTTATTTTCATAGATCTCTTATGACTATTCAAATACAAACCATAGGATTAATAATAAACCAATTTTAACTTTTAAATGTAATATAATTCTTATATTGAGGTTTATAGTTGACTAAATTTTTGCCAAGTTATAATTTATTCACTATTATTTTTCTTCTTACCTTATTATTGCGTTGAATATATGACAGTAAAATAAGAAACCGAAGTTTTCACCAACTGTAACATTTATTCGTAATATGTTGCCTGGTATGTATATTTTGATAATATATTTGTTATTTACCGTGGCGAAATACTCCAACGACCCGACAAATAATCCACCGATACTTACAGTAAATTTTTTTGTTCCTTTTTGTAGCAGAAATAGTATCAGTCTCTGTATATGTAATAGAACTTCATACCACTGAACGTCGTACCTACGCAATCATGTAAAGATAGCATATACATATATTTCTATGCAATAATATTGACCTCTTTGCATTTAATAAAACACGGTAAAACTGCATAATAACGGACTTAGCTCCAATGACCTTGACCTTGACATATGTTGTCAAGGTTACTGTCCTGAGTATCCTTCAAAAAGTTTTAAGCGTCGCTTGTTGTTTATTAAAAAGTTATTAACAAAAAAAGTTAACTAAATAAAACGTAATTTTTCTGATACCGTGTACATAAACTTTCCTTAAATATATCCACTCCACAATTCTTGTGTGGGTTGGAAAGTGTATGCATGGACACAATATGTTCTGCCCTCTCTACGGGGGGGGCTCCACTTTCGGAAGATATAACCTAATCCGAACCTATTTCTAATTTAAAACTACAATTTGGTTTGGGTTAGGTTATATCTTCCGGAAGTGGAGCCCCCCGTAGGGGGGTTGGCGGAACCCACTGCGTCCACGTATATACTTTACAACGCGAAGCAAGGTCTACCCCAATTCTTATGTAGGCGAGAAAGTGTATGCATGTACTATTTCCACATACATATTAGTCATTTATGCCTTTCAATACTCAAAATAACTGCTATATTTTTTAAACTTTTTTATTAATAACTATTTAATAAAAAACGAGCGATGGCTAAAATCTTTTGCAGATTACTCAGGGTCATGACCTTGACAACATATGTCAAGGTCAAGGTCATTGGAGCTGGATCCGTTATTATGCAGTTTTACCTAAAACACTGTTTAAGATACGAGATTTCATACAATTTGTATAAAATAATGTCTCTTACACGATAGCAAAGAGATCATTATTATGATCTGTTAAATCCTGCGCAATATAATTGGCTACGAACATATATAGGATACAAATAGTTACAAATATAAAGGGCAGTAAGATTTCCTTGATATCACCTCCGTATGATGCGATTTGAAAAATCTAAAACACAAGATTATGGTTATAATGGATTTGCATCTGCATTTATTACACTTCCTGAACATTATTCGCGATAAAGTTTATTAATTAGTGAAGGATTATGATTGAACTATATAAAGATAAAAATTGTATATTTTATAAAATTAAAGATATCAGCAAGAAAAAAAGAGAAAGAAAAGAGAGAGAGAGACACACACACACACACACATACACTTCGCCGGGCTCGTTTGATCGGCCAATTATGTACAGTGTCTCGTTCTCGAGATCACTAGAGATAACTAGGTAGATGTTTAGAGTTATGCCTAGGTTTTACTTTGTATTTAATCACATTAACTTGTATATTGATATAGTTGTACGAATACATTTTTTTTTTTTTTTTTAAGTTAATATTTCTTCTGCAAACATGTTACTTTTCCCGACAATAGGTCGATTGTAAAACCTGTCGAACACCCTCGATTTTCCCGACCATCCCGCTAGGTTCTTGATGATTGCTATATCAACTCCTTTTTTAAACGCGACGGATATGGCCGCATGTCGCATACTGTGCGGGCCATAAACTGCACCAATGCTGCACTCTCCCAGAAAGGCACGAATCCATTTATTTATCGTATCTTTTGATGCTGCCTTAAACGGCTTTCTAGTCGTAATGAATAGCGAGTCGTTTGTTCCTCTGGAATTTTTTGCGACAGCTAAGTACCTCTCGAGAGTAGTGACTACACAGAGCTTCAGGTTTTCTCTGAATGTTGGTAACGTCAGCAGCGGTTGGCAGGATCCTGACCGTGTAGTTTTTACCCTGTCTGGAATTTCTATTTCATATCCATTGTTTATTTTTTGGATATTACTGATCTTTATGAGCGATAGAGTCTGTTTTCTCTGCGCTGTCACTATTGCTAGAAGTACCACCAATTTATCCGTAAGATCCTGCAGACTAAGGTTTTCTAACGGATATAACCTCTCTAATCCTTGCAGAACAGGTTCCAGATCATAAATTCTTTGGTATTTGGCTTTGGTTGGCTTTTGATTAAACACTCCCTTTAATATTCTTGAAATTACGGGATTTTTCCCCACCCTATCACCACAAATTAGCGATAGTGCCGATCTACATGTATTTAGAGTCCCATAGGACGCGCCAGCCTTGTATTTCTCGGTCAGCCAATCAATTACTTGGTTGATTTGCGGAGTGAACATATCGAAATTTTTTGTGACACTAAACTTGGCCCAATCTTCTAGAGGTTTTGAGTATTGTCCGAGAGTTGATTGAGTTACTGAGTTTAGCAGTAATTCCACTGCGTCTTTAATGATGTTTAGCTTTAGGAATTTCTGCCGGACAATATCCCGGCCACTAATGTTAATTTCTCCGCCAAAGGATGTTGAATTTTTCTACAAGCAGAGAGTAAAAGATTTTTCTAGTATGGTACAATTAAGACACCCTGAGCTTGGTCTACTTGTGTTTTTCTTAATACTTTCAATACTAGCACAAATGGGGGGAATACATAAAAGTTGTATTCTGTCCATTCCATGGTGAATGCGTCAACGCAAAAAGCCTCGGGATTACGGTGCCACGAACAAAATTTTTTACATTTTTTGTTGTTCCTTGACGCGAACAGATCAATTTCTGGTACTCCAAATTCTCGTACGATAGTTTGGAAAGCCCAAGGTGCCAACTCCCACTCCGTGTCAATGTTGATGGTTCTAGATCTTTGGTCTGCTTTCACATTTTCTTTTGACGCTATGTATGATGCTGTGATCCAAAGTCCACGACGCTCGCACCATTGCCAGATTTTCCTGGCTATACTGTTTAGATGTGGGTATTGGATACCTCCCATTCGGTTAATATACGTGATAGCCGTAGTATTATCAATTCGTAGGAGTATCTCACAGTTGTATTTCGTTGTTGCAAAGCATCGTAACGCGTAATAAGCCGCCACCAACTCCGAGTAATTAATATGGGTATTTCGTTCTGATTTATCCCAAGCTCCATACGTAGTTTCGCCGTTGCACGCCGCGCCCCATCCAGTTAATGACGCGTCTGAGAATATTTCCAGTGCATATTTCCGCTGTTTGATTGTGTTGACAGCATCTGAGATGTGCGACTCCTACCAAACAAAGTCCGAACTCAGCGTTGCGAGTAGATTCATTTTTGCATCGTAGTTTCCTCCGCTTTCCAACAGCGCCAAATACTTTTGACGTTCGAATCCCTTGGAATAGACCCAGCCATACTGGACGGCCGGGCAGGCCGCCGTAATATTGCCTACAAACTGAGCAAATTCTCGAATGGTACACGTCTGTAACGTTTTAAATTTTTTAATTAATGACAGAATCAGCTGCCTTTTCTTTTCTGTGAGCTCGAGAATCATACGATAAGAGTCTAAAATAAATCCGAGAAACTGGCATCTTGTGTTCGGGATTAGATACTTTTATTTTAAAGAGGTGTTAACCTAAGAACCTCAGAACCTGCTGGGTTGACTTGATATTCTTTGCGCATTCTTCGACATTTTCTCCAAAACACAGCCAGTCGTCTAGATACACTACCGATGTGAATCCCTTTTCTCTCAAATAATTCACCGGTTTTGCGATTTTTGTATACAACCACGGCGCCGTGCTCAATCCGAAGGGGAGACACACGAATTCCCACAATTCATCCTTCCACATGAATCGCAAGAATTTTCGGCTGTCTTCATCTATTGGAATAAGAAAATAGGCATCCTGGAAGTCCAGGGTAGCCATGAAACATCCCCTGGTCATTAATTTAAGAACCGTACGTATGTCTTCCATTTTAAAATGATCCATTTTAATAAATTTGTTCAAGTCTTTTAGATTTAAAACAAATCAAAATTTTCCACTCGGTTTCAAAACTAGGAAGTACGATGACAGGATCTCAGACTCAGATGGGACACTTTGTTGAATTGCTCCCACTTTAATTAGATTATTAATTACCTCCTGTAGGTTCGTCTTTTGGATTTAACAAAGTATTTTTAACCGTTCTTAATTGAGCTGGGGGTTTATCAAAATTAATTTTGTATCCGGATATACTGTGTAAAATGAAATTATCTGACGTAATTTTAAACCAAACTTCAGTAAAGTGTCTTAATCGTCCTGCTATTTTTCCTACCTCTACTTGGACGTTGTCGCTGTGTTCGACTGTGCAGTCGACTGTTGAGCTCGCGTTTGCATCGGTGTGGAGCGATGTTTTTCGTGAACTTTGCTCTGATGGTACGTCCTCTGAGGTGCCTTGCGGTTGTAGCCCGCCTGTGACTGGTTGTAGAATTTCGCAGGCAGGCCTCTCCAGTTTAAACCCGTACGAGACCTGAAGGGCGGCTTTTTCTTCGTTGCTTGAGACTTCAACGACAGTCCCACTTTTTTCACTGACTTAGCTGATTTTACTCTTTGCAACAGTGTTGAACCAAACAGAAACTCATCAGTTTCCGCCTTCTCGAGAAGAACTTTGGCTTTCTTATCGAGCCCAGGATAAATAAAAGCCTTCCTTGCTCTGGTGAGTTGTTTAAGCAGCTCACACATGAGTCTGCCTGAGTCTGTTAAAGCTGTTAACAGCTCCTTCCTGTCAATTTTGGCTTTTTTATCATTGAGAATCATATTGATAGCTTTTCCGAGCTACGACAGACTGTCACCACAAAGATCTTGATCGATTGCGAGATATTTATCTCGTTTTTTCGCTGTGTCATTCACTATTGCTTCAACTTCTGGATTTAGTTTCGGCGTGTCAATGGAGCAATTGCCCTTACGCGGATACATTCTAAGAAATTTGATTTTGTTCTCTTTATTGATGCCTTCAGCAAGGACTTTTTTCCAAGTGTCTGCTAATTTGGGATGGAATCTAAATTCCTCCTTGTTACCCGGGAGCCCTTCAAGGATTTCCAAAGTTTCCTCGTTCAACTCGACAAAGTCTTCGTCCTTTTCGAGTTCTGTCACTTCCATATTATTTTGATTCTCGATCTTATTTTCTTTGTCTCCATCATCGAGCAAAGAGATTACGTCAATGTCTGAACGGACGTCTGGAAATGCAAAAGATCTAGGTTATAGGCTGTCAATTTTTATTGACGCAAACAGAATTATTATTCCTCATATAACCTAGTCGGTTCGTGCGGAATTTGTCTCACCTCTCGTGTGAGCTCACCGCCGATAAGATTGTCTCAATCTTAAGGTGATGCCGGACCGTCCTGTTTTACCGGCGATAATAATTACACTTTGCAGACCGAAATTTTTTTATTGGTTACATGAAATAAGAAATCCTTTTCCACGATTAAAGTATATACATCAACAAAGTGGGAATCTTGCGCTTTTACGTTAAAAACGAAGAAAAACTAAAAAATTACAGTTTTTTTACAGGCTTCTTGCGTCAGGTCGTAACAATATTTGCTTAATATAAAAGTTTTGCAGTTTGTATGTACAAAATAAGATAGGTTCCCACTCGGAAATGCATGAAAGAATATAAGTGAACGTTTGAAAATGTATTTAGAAGCCTAGTAAAAAACATTTCGGTGTACAAAATTTTTGAACACCGAAATGTTTTTTACTAGGCTTCTAAATATATTTTCAAACGTTCACTTATATTCTTTCATGCATTTCCGAGTGGGAACCTATCTTATTTTGTACATACAAACTGCCAAAACTTTTATATTAAGCAAATATATAATTATTATGGTCGGTAAAACAGGACGGTCCGGCATCCTCTTAATAGGGAGGGCATGCACTCAATAATCAAGCTATAGCTTACCTGAATCTTTGAAGGTTATCAAACTATTATTGTCGTCTTTACTATTTGACGGTGACATCTTTTCACCCTTTTCCATCAATTTTTCTGGAATCTTTTTCAGCTTCTTTTGAAGCTTCTCCACTGAGGGAGAACGATCTCTCTTTTTTTAATTTTTTTCCCATTTCTAACGATTTTGCTGATACAACGTGGTTTCTCGTCACGCACAAAAAACGTTATGAAGATAAGAAAGATGGCGGACGGGGGGCTTCACAGGGGACTTTATAGGGGGCCTCTCGTCTCCTTCTTACCATTGGCTGAACATTGTGGTGACTCCTAGCGGACAAGCGGTACTACCTAGTTATCTCTAGTGATCTCGAGAACGAGACACGGTGCATAATTGTCAAATTATATCTAAAAGTGTAATATAATTCTTAATGAAGACAATTTTATTTCTCAAATCTGGATATTTCATTTGCACATATACCATTTATTATAAGAAAATTAAGCTATAAAAAAAGATTAGCAAATATTAACAATATATAAATTATTCATTAAAAGTAATGTGGCAATATATGTATTGCAAAAGTTAAAATAAAATTTGGCGGTAATGCACAATTTTTTGATGTATTGAAAATATATGTAATATCTTTAATTAAATGTGTATTTTTTTCTTTTAATATATATATATATATATATATATATATATATATATATTTGTTATAAACATAAATTTTTAAATATAATTTTAAATATATTTTTTAAATATATCTTTTAAATATATTTTTTATCTTTAATTAGATATATTTATTTTCGGAGATCTCTTATGACTATTCAAATACAGACTATAGGATTAATAATAAATCACTTTTAATTTTTAAATATAATATAATTGTAATATTAAAGTTTACTTGACTAAATTTTTGCCAAATTATAATTTATTTGCTATTATTTTCCTTCCTACCTTATTATTGCGTTGAATATATGACAGTAAAATAAGAAACCGAAGTTTTCACCAGCTGTAACATTTATTTGTAATATGTTGCCTCGTATGTATATTTTGATAATATATTGATGTTATTTACCGTGGCGAAACATTCCAACGATCCGACAAATAGTCCACCGACACCTACAGTAAAATCTTTGGCCCCTTTTTGTAGCATAAATAGTATCATTTTTTGTATACGTAACGGAGCTTCATGCCACTGAACGTTGTATCTACGCAATCATATAAAGATAGATCGTATATTCCTACGCGACAACATTGACCTCTGTGCATTTAATCAAACATTCTTTAAGATGCGAAATTTCATACAATTTGTCTAAAACAATGTTTCTTACACAGTAGCAAAAAGGTCATTATTGTGATCTGTTAAATCCTGCGCAACATAATTGGCTATAAACATGTATAAGATACAAATAGTTACAAATGTAAAGGGAAATAAAATTTCCTTGACATCATCTCCGTATGATGCGATTTGAAAAATCTAAAACACAAGATCGCGGTTGTAACGGATTTCCATTTGCATTTCTTGCATTCGCTAGACATTTTATTCCCGATAAAACTTATTAATTGGCGAGCGATTACAATTGATCTAATAAAGATAAAAATCGTATGTTTTACAAAATCAAAGATGTCAGCAAGAAAGAGAGAGAAAGAGAGAAAGAGAGAGAGAGAGAGAGTAAAGAGACAAAGAGAGAGGGAGAAAAAAGAAGAGAAAAAACATACTGTCTTGATATAAAGTACACACAATATATCATGAAATATATATTAAGTATTGTTTGAAAATAGTAAATATAACACGAAACTTACTAGAAAGAGATTAAGACTCAAACAGACCACTCCGACTATTATTAAACAGAATAACATTTTCTCAATTTTGGATACCAAAAGTTCGGATAATCTTTAAAAACCAAAAGATATTATTAGAAATACTATATACTTGTATATATATATACATATATATATATATATATAGGAGAAAGTAGGATCAAACCGGATAGGCGGGTCAAATCGGTACCTCTGTTTCTTCGTGATAAATGCTATTATTTTTCTGTACAAAAAGCAGTTGGAAACGAAAACTAACACTCAGAAAAAGAAACCACTAAAAGAAAAAGCTTTTTGAGACTCCTAAAGTCAAAAAATTAAATAAGGAAATCTTGCAGCAATGTAGAACAAGAAGATATCTTTATTTGTGATTTTTGTCAATACAATACATCATTATATTGTATTTTGATTAAAATAAATCTAGGTTTTGTAATTGCACGGTGTTTTACATGTTTTAAAATGGGGACTTGGTTTTACCCTACCGGTAGGGCAAAACTGGGTATTTTGACTTCTCCAAAAAATTTTGTTATCCTTGGTAAACAAATTTTTTTTTCAGCAACTAGCGTCATTTTCTCACGGTGTAGGGTCCACTAAAGACTACTAATGGTCAGCAAAATTTTTTTTTACTCTTTGATTTTTTGTTGGAAGTCAAATCCAAAAAAGTACCCGGTTTTACCCTACTTTTCCCTATATATATATTTATATTTATATTTATTGCCGAATAGAGATACTAACTTCATAGCTTGCCGATAAATATCTACGACACTAATTATCCTTTGCAATATTAAAATTTCATTGTTAAGTTTATTATTTTTTAACGTATTAATGTGCATAGTGCGTTTAATACGATAACTGTAATTAAAATGTTTATCAAACTGTACATTTTTTTGGCTTTGTAAAAGAAGCACTAGATTTGTTCAAGATAACAAAAGAATTTTATATAAAACTCGAAACTTCGTAATTCTATGTTTGTTTTTCACCTAGAAATTTTAACCATGCCACAGGTATGTTGAAGATACGCAATAAGCGTTGCTCCTATTCCTACCATTGCAGTTGCTCCGATGCAGAGTGATACATTAAAATATAGCAGAATACAATAGGAATATGTTTCTTGATCGACGAAGTATTCCATTGTAACCGGTAAGCTATACGATCGAGATACGTTCATTGGTAATATAATATCGAGGATTCTCGACCAAAACTCAGCGATGATAAGAGCAAATATGCTGCAAATAGCACATACTAAAAGCGTTAGAGAACAATTGTTATTCAAATTTTTGTCATATAATTTTTCTAAAGTTGGTTTATACTATTTGAAGCTCATTTATGCATTATAAATTTTAATAAATTGTTATTAACCGAACTGATCGATTTTTATTTTGTGTAATTGATTGCACATTTGAACTTTCTCTATAATTTTATTCGAGACGCGTGTGCGTGTGCGTGCGTGCGTGCGTGCGTGCGTGCGTGCGTGCGTGCGTGCGTGCGTACGTGTGTGTGTGTGTGTGTGTGTGTGTGTGTGTGTGTGTGTGTGTGTGTGTGTGTGTGCGTGTGTGTGTGTGTGCGTGTGTGTGTGTTATATTTCCATCTTTATATTTTGATTATTGCAAGTTAATTTTTCGTTGTTTTTAATCTTTTGGATGATAAGTTTGAACTAACCACCATTATTTTAAATGTGGATCGCATTCCAATTGACTATAAAATTATGTAATTAATATTTCCATTTGGGTAAATTATCCGAAAATAAATCAAAATTAAGGTTGAAGGAATTATCTGTATTATAGATACAAAAACACAGTTTTTGTATGTATAATAATTTATAATTTTATTTGTAATTTGTCATTTTATTTATTTAATTATTAAATAATATGTAAATAATTTGTAATTTTTATTTGTTATATTTTTCATTATATTAACAAAAAGATGTGACAAAGAATTATATTATATTTAGAAAAATAATAAAAAAAACAGATTTGTTTTCTTTTAATAAAAAAAGCATGTTTTTTTCAACGTTTGTTTTCTATCAGAAAAAAAAAGTTTTTTACATTCCTATTTATTACCACAAAAGTCTCATTAATTCATTAAAATTAATTTCCGAAAAGATAAATTAAAAATATAAGAACTTTACTTTTTTATTATATTAACAAAAAAATATGAAGAAAAATAATATTATATTTGAAAAAATAACGAAACAAAATTTCTTTTTTATGAAAAAGCTTGTTTTTTTTCAATGTTTGTTTTCTATTAGAAGAAAACTGTTTTTTTACATCTCTATTTATTACAAATTATTATAAATGCGTGTGTGTCACAAATGTTTTGGTACACGTAATTAATATATCATATATATGTGATATATAAAGAAATTGTTGCATATTGTATCTGAATCGATTATCTGCTGAAACTTTGACAGTTTTTACGAGTTAAAAAGGAAGCGTGACCGTATTTGAAAATCTAAAAAGATCTTATTCCTAAGTGCGGCGGTACAACGTTTGGCACTGCATCCATATGCGTTTATGATAGCAAATTCATTTTTGTCTTTTAACTCATTATGTATATGCTGTAACTGCTCCAGTAAATCTTTCACCTGTTGTTTCGGACAATTTTATACACCGTTTTTATATATAACTGTTGGATGAGGTAATCTCAATTTGAATTAAAGCGCGAATATAAGCAGTATTATCTCATCCACAATAGAGGGCACAAATCAAAATATATATGGGTCATGATTGTGCGAAATAGAACAGACGTGTGTGCGCAGTCAGTCTTGTAATAACAGAGCGATCTTTTTCATATTTTGTAACGAGTTCAAGTCTTTCTAATATATCTTTTCGAGTATTATTATATTAGAACATTTACATTAAAATATAGTAAACGTATATTTTACTAAACTAATAATTGTGTACTCTTCACTGCTGGTAAAACCTCAACAATAACAATGACATATAAAAAAAATTGTTTATACAAAAGAATTTATTTAACTAAAATATTTTATCACAAAGAGAGCAAAGAAAGATGCGGAAGATAAAACTTTGACTACGAAATCCGGAGTACATTTTTGTGAAATAAATGGTGTACACTGTAAATAGTAATTTTACTTACAAGTTTGCATTATAAAATTATTTTTCTAATGTCATAAACGCGCGCGCACACACGCAAACACAATTTTTTTATTTTATGTTGTTGAATCTATTTTAAATAACTTTTATAATATTGTTACGTCCTGGCGACTCCACGATTCCTTCCTTCCGCGAAGTTGCGGCAATGATAATCGATCGGTGATAGAAATGAGTCGTTCGGTAAATAGAGCATCTTGCGTCACACATTCCTTAAACATTTAGTCACTTATTAATATCTATATCTACGAGTAACCGTGAGAAAGACGCGACAAAACCGCGCCGGTCGCCGAAAAACAAATAAAAACCAGTAGATACCCTCGCAGTGGAATTTTCCAGCGGAATAAAAAGCTGATAACGAAAAGATAATAAAATTCTCACAAAATATCTGATGAATACAACTAAATCAATAATGACGAAACTTCTGTGACGTCACATTTGGACTTTGTCTAATCAAATCACGGGCGTAAGGGAAACCTAGAGCTCAAGGGATTCTGAACTGATCACCAATCGACGATCGTCATGAGTAAAAATTTGAAAAGTAGGAGAAACACCCCGCCTAATGAGGACATTGGCACGATTTTTAATTCGTTAAAGTTTTGGAAGATTCCCACTCTTAGAAATTAGAATACACCCCGAAAAGAGAGATATAAAAAAAGGACTCGAAGGGACATACGATCACTTACGTACTTATTCTCCGGTCTTCAGCTTCACGCAGTCTTACTCTGTGCTTTTGCACCGTAATTCGCGAGTTAGGCACTTGTGCCACCAGTGTCCTCACGTGGCATCATCTCCAGAGCAACCACGAATCGAACATCGGGCTGCCGACATGAGACATAGGGCGAAACACCGTACAAATTCTCCACCTCTGAATTACTATTTAAAAAAGTAAGTTTAATTGAATAATTTTTCTTTTCCTCCTTTTTGTCTTGTTTCTTATTTAAATCAAAACCTTCCGGAGAATGTTTCATTCTTTTAAATCATCAACCCGTTTCGGTAATAAGTCTTAGAAAGTTTTAAATCCTGATCTTAATCTAATACATATGCGAGCGACCAATTTTATATTTCTGACCGTTCTTAACATATACACTTATTTACTTATACATATTGATTTTGATTTTATGTTTTTATCCTTTAATCAAATATATTTTTATATTATATCACCCAGTCAGAATCTAAATTTAACAGTAAAATCATTCCTTTGCATTTCTGACTGATGTCCTCCGTATTGATGTAACACCCGCGAATTAAAAAACACACATACACATGTACACTCACCGAGAAATTATAATCAACAATATTTTATTTTAATTTTTTTTTATATAATCATGTATATCCACCATTTACTTTAAAATGAATAAATTTACATTTTGTTAATTTAAAAATCAAAAATAACTCTTTATTAAACCCCCCACTCATTCCTCTAGTCGAAAGATCGCATTTGGTCCCATCCCGCGTAAAAGAGATTAAATTCTCTTACCGAAAAGGGACCACCGAACGAACGTCTGAATAACCAGCGTAATAGCGACTCAGTCGTTTACCTGCTTTTCAGACCTGTCAGTTCGTTCGAACCGATTCCAAACGCCACGAGACGTTTAACTTCGGGATAATAAAAGATTATATTACACGTCTCGTTCTCGATGATAATAGGTAATAGGTAATGCTTGTCATTGCCAAATTTCACAACATTTCAGAGTATAGACCGAAAATCGGCGCTTCGGGTCATGGTAGGGATCCACTGCGCCTTCTCTTGTCATATTGTTTTGTTGTGCAAAACTTCATATACATCTTGAGTATATCTCTCGATTAAATAGTGAATTATTAACAACTAAAGGCATTATTCGTCATGCCACACGAAAGTAAAAGAAAGCTCTCACGATCTCGATCAAGAGATCGTCGCAAGAGTAAAACTAAAACGGAGGAAAAGATGCAAACTCAATTGAATAACCTCACTAACATTCTTAGTCAGTTGGTTCAACCCTCTGGTATGTACACGTTATGATAGTTTCCATACGAAACTTATTCATGACTTAATACTTAAATTAAAGCTTGACAATTCCAAACGAATGTCAAAGCATATGTCAAGTCCATACGACGATGACGAGGGTGAGGCTTGTGAATAAATTCAACAAGAATGTAAATTCACAAATTACACAATAAGTGACACCAGTTTGATATCGATAAATATCGATATTTTCTCTTATTTTTCAGTTGATATCCAAAATAAAGAAAATATGGCTAATAAAGCCGACAAATCGAATAACATCGATGATATATTTGTTTAGTCGGATCATTGTTCTGGTAAGTACAAACTATGATAGTTTCCATACGAGACTTAGTCACGACTTAATAGCTCAATCAAATCTTGACAATTCCAAACGAATATCAAAGCATTTGTTAGGTTTATACAACGATGAAAAGGATGAGATGTGTGAATATATTCAACAAGAAATATGAACTCACAAATTACACAATAAGTGACATCTA
Organism: Formica selysi; assembly: GCA_009859135.1. Taxonomy (NCBI): domain Eukaryota; kingdom Metazoa; phylum Arthropoda; class Insecta; order Hymenoptera; family Formicidae; genus Formica; species Formica selysi. The sequence goes on from CM020820.1 coordinate 2,497,111, forward strand.
TCTGATATTGATAAATATTGTCGTAATTTTCTCTTGTTTTTCAGTTGATAATGAAAGCAAAGAAAATTCGGCTAATAAAGCCAATAAATCTTCAGAAGAAGATAATTTATCTGAAACTGAGGAAAAAATAGATGAAAATCAACATTCTAATGACCCTCTGGTTAATAAAGGAATGACTGTCTCTGATGAAATGCTAGAAATATTAGGAGAAGATCCCAGTGCAACTAAAGAAATTGCGGTCAAATTTCATCCAGAGCTCAAATGCAGATGGGAAAAATGGATGCAAGAGGGTTTTCCAGAGAAAAACAAAAAAGTCATTTTACAAAATTACCCGAGAAAACAAGATCTGTATACTGAAGCTCCGAAGATTAATTTGGAAATTGCCCCGATTATGTCGGAGATTGCTATAAAAAGAGACCAACATTTTTTGGAATCCCAAAACTGTGTGGGCCCAGCAATATCAGCATTAGCTGCTGCAGTGTCCATGATTCTGGAAGACCCAGAGGATGGTATTGACCAAGAAGTTCTCACAAAATATCTTTGTGATATTGGAAAACTACTGACTGATGTTTTCTATCAACAATCGATTGCCAGAAAATCATTTATTACACCCCTGTTGAAAAAAGCGGTTAAACCCACAGTTGAAGCTATAAAATCCGATGAATGGCTGTATGGAAAGAAATTTGCCGAACAAGTCAAAGAAGTAGAGGCAATTGGGAAAGCGTGTGCTACACTCAAAGCTCCGGATAAGATTTCAAAAGCATTTACTATGAAATCACGCAATCAGGGAAACGTGAAGTACTCACCTGCGAAGTACAAGCAGGTGGGGGGATATCCGAAACGATCAACGATCAGATTCAAATCCAGGAATCAATGAACGAGCCAAAGCACATCGAAGACCTCGAGTCGAACATCGAATCAGTCGTCAATGAAGAAGTAAAAGTTCAAGCGGGTCGTCTTCAATTATTTATTGATCAGTGGAAAAAGATTACAACTGACAAATATATACTAAAATGCCTGAATCCTGAATCTAACAAATCGGAAACACATCACACTTCCACTCCTAATAAAACCACTAAAAACATTAATTTTTCATTAGACGAAACGGTAATTGAAAAAGATTTTGAAAAAAAGTTTAGCGAAACAGCGGCCGAGTCTCATTTTGCCGATTCCTGCGATAAGACTATTATACCTGAATTTAATTAATACGAAAAAAAGAAAGACCCGAGCGGTACCGGCGGCAACATGACTCAAAATAATCCTTTCGCTACTTTGAAATAAAAAAAAAAAAATTTCGAAACTGTCCCTGATTTTGACGGTCAAAATATTCCATTAAATTATTTTATCGAGGGATGTGAAGAAGCAAAATCTATGTTGCCTAGTGAGGCTGAATCACAGTTTACCAAAATAATAAGAACCAGGATAATAGGGAATGCTCGCCGAACTATACAAGACCAAGATTTTGATAGCGTTTCTCATTTAACTAAATACTTAAAACAAATTTATGGACCAGCAAAAAATGTTTATCAATTACAAGGGGAATTAGGTTGTATATATCAAAAGAGTGACGAAGATGTAATTAATTATGCAAATAGAGTAAAAATTCTCGGAAAACAAATTTTAGAAGCATATAGAAATTCTGGAAACGTGTTATCTGACCAAAGTATTAAAGCATCATTAGAAAAAGACATGTGCAAATGTTTTATTAGAGGGCTAAAACCAGAAATCGAGCAACGAGTTTCAAGAAACTTACCAGATGTACAAGCAACTGCAGCCGACGCTATAAGGATAAAGAGAGAACTCCGAGCAATGACAGATTTACGACAGGAAACAGCAGGTAGACAAAAACTAACAGCCTAAGAGAAATCTGTCAAATCTGTTATAAGGAAGGGCACGTAGGCAGTAACTGCAGGAAATATTTACAAACATCTCAACAAGTTAATAACCAGATTGATTTAGGAACCGCCATATTAGTATGTCAAATTTGTAAAAATCGTGGGCATGGAGCAGAGAAATGCCGCTTTCGCGATCCACAACTTCGCCGCCCGGTAGTTCAAGGAAGAATAATAACTTGTCAATTATGCTTAAAATCCGGTCATGATGCAAAATCTTGCCGACAGAATAATACTAATAACAATAAAATCTCAGTAATTTGTCAATGGTGCGAAAGACCCGGCCATTCTGCAAATAATTGCTGGAAGAAACAGAACGAACAACGTTATGCGGGAAATAAAACTCGCGTAACTTGTCAAATTTGCAACAACTTCGGACACATTGCTAAAGATTGTGGATCAAAACTAAACCAGCAAATGGGATCCAGGAATTCTTTATTCTGCCGCTATTGCAAGGAGCAAGGTCATCTTCTCGAAAATTGTCAATTACGCCATGCCAGTAACTTTCGAAAAAAAGAAAATAATCAGGGAAACTACAACGGCCCCTCGACGTCGGATGCACAGCAGGGGTCCGAACGAGAGCCGCACCCGCCCAAAACTCAGGTAGCCAAGTAGACAAGGACAGAACTACCATAAGGCCCGTGACTGTAAACCTCGCCAAACATAGTCGCGTGCCTACCGTTCAAATCAACATCGATAATTTAACTACTAGTATAACTTTTATACTAGACACGGGATCTGGACCTAATATAATTAAAGAAAATCTCGTTCCCGAAGAAATAAATATTAATTACACTAATATCCTCAAGTTGAACGGTATAAATAATTATCCTGTGTACACCTTAGGTGAGATTACATTAACTCTTTTCGAAATACCGGTTATATTTCATATTGTATCTAACGATTTTCCAATTTCACAATCCGGCATATTAGGAAACGATTTCTTTAAACAAACTTCATCGAAAATAGATTACGCACAAGGGCACTTGGATGTCTCCGGAATCAACATACCTTTCTTATCGCCTGAAGCCATTATAGTAGCTCCGCGATCCGAATCATTATTTTATGTAAGAATAAAAAATCCAGAACTAAAAGTAGGATATATACCAAGACTAAAAGTGGCACATGGAATTTATTTGGGAGACACCATCGTGGAGAACGTTGCCGAAAAGGCATATTTAAACGTTATAAGTACTTTAGATGAAGAGGCGGAAGTACATATTCCGACTTCGCGCCTAAAACCATTGAGCGAATTATTAGACGACCATGATCCAAAAATTGAGGCTCTAAACAGTCCAGAAGAACCAAGGAATAAGGAAGAAGAAACTACTTACGAATTCGACGATTATGAAAATAATATGAATATTGAAAATAAAGGTGAAAATGTGGATAAAGAAAATATTATTATCGAAGAAATTAATTATGAAAACAAAGAAAAAACCTTAAATAAAGAAGGAAATAAAAATAAGAATAAAATTAAAAATAAAGACAAGATAAAAAATAAAACTGAGAGGAAAAATAAAGAATTGGATGATCCAAAAATCATTGGAGAGGGAAATTACCAAACCTTTTCTGAAAATCTAATAAATCCAACCATTCCTGGAGGGGGAAATTACCAAACCTCTCCTAAAAATTTAATTAATTTAAAAACCCTCGAAGAGGGAAATTACCAATCCTCTCAAGAAGGGAATAATTCTAGGATTTCGGAGGGAAATTTCCAAATCTTGTCAGAAAATCCTAGCTCCGTCGATTGCGAGGAGGAAAATTACCAAACCTCACTACGTATTTCGGCAAAATCTTATTCCAAAAAGGGGAGAAGTTCTTTATCTTCCCTAGATATCAAATTTCCTAAGATTGGATTATTTAAAGAAGAAAATGATAATGAACTAAAAACCTCTCATGTTGCAATAAAAGACCTCCTTGAAGAGGCTCAAAAATATAATTTAAAAATTAAAAATTCGAATCTACGAAATATTAAAAATAAAAATAAACCGTCTTCAAAAATCCTTATATCCTTGTTGAATAAATCTCAAGAAATTTTAGAAAAATTTATGCGAAAACGCAAAACAAGATATAAAAAGAAACAAGAAGTTGAAAATTATAATTTGCATAATTGTCTAACAATCTCCGAAGGAAAGGGAAAGAATCGACCCGCCAAAATCATAGAATCATTGCGATTAGAACATTTAAATGAAACAGAAAGAAAAAGCATTATAAAATTAATAACGGACAGTCAAGATCGATTTCATATTCCTGGTAAAAAATTAACCGCAACTCACGTATTACAACATCGAATACCTACTACAGATGACCAACCAATAAACACTCGTCAGTATCGATTTCCGCAAATTCATAAACAGGAAATAAACAAGCATGTAGAAAAACTGTTAGAAGAAGGACACGCCTATATGGATTGTACCTAAGAAAGAAGACTCCAAAGGAAATAAACGATGGAGAATGGTATTAGATTTTCGCGCTTTAAATGATAAAACTATCGGAGATGCATATCCTTTACCAAATATCGTCGATATATTAGATCAATTAGGAGGAGCTCGATATTTTTCAGTATGCGATTTAGCATCTGGATTTCTTTAAATAAAAATGAACCGCGAAGATGGTCATAAAACAGCTTTCACTACTCCTTTTGGACATTACGAATTTGACCGAATGCCGTTCGGTCTAAAAAATGCTCCGGCTACTTTCCAGCGCCTAATGGACTTAGTATTAACTGGGTTACAAGGCAAAGAATTATTCATTTATATGGACGATATTGTTATCTATGCAACGTCTTTAGAAGAACACGAAAAAAAATACAACGCTTTAATGGAACGTCTTCGAGAAGCTAATTTAAAATTACAGCCAGACAAATGCGAATTTTTAAAAACGGAAATAACTTATCTGGGACATGTAATCAGTAAAGACGGAGTAAAACCAGATCCGAAAAAATTAGAAGCGGTACAACGATTTCCAAGACCTAAAACACCTAAGAATATTAAACAATTTTTAGGACTTGCAGGATATTACAGACGCTTTATACCGAATTTTTCCAAATTCGCCAAACCATTAACAAATTTATTAAAAAACGACATCCGCTTCGAGTGGACATCTGCGCAAGAAGAATCTTTTGAAATTTTAAAACAAAAACTGTGCGAAGAGCCAGTACTGCAATACCCAGATTTTTCCAAATCATTCATTTTAACGACCGATGCATCTGGAATAGCCATTGGAGGAATATTATCACAAGGAGAGATAAATAAAGAACTACCGATAGCATACGCCTCACGAACCTTAACAGATAATGAATTAAAATACGATACATACAAAAAAGAAGCACTAGCTATTGTATATTGCGTTAAACATTTTCGACCATACTTATACGGAAGAAAATTCACTTCAAAGATCATAAATCTTTGATGTGGTTTAAAAACGCAAAAGACGCAAATAAGCGAATACTTCGTTGGAGATTAAAATTAGCAGAATATGATTATGAGGTTGTATACAAAGCGGGAAAAACAAACGTAAACGCAGACGCATTATCAAGAAATCCTGTAAATATCGAAGAAATAGATTGTAAAATTATAAAAAACGAGAAACTTTTAAACCCAGATAACCCTAAAGATGCACGATTAATTGCCGAACTATTAGAAAAATCCGATAGCGAAGAAGAAGAAGAAGAAGATGACGATTTCCATTTATATCTTTCCGATATGGAAGAAAACGAAGAAATAATACCTGAAAGTGATTTTTTAAATAACAATAAGGATACTCTTCCATTTACACAAACAGAATTAAACAAACCAGATTATTTATCAATTACCGAAAAAGCTTTAATACACGATCCTCCAAACAAAATAAAATTCAAACAAGAAGCCGAACTGCAAGACAAAGTATTGAGCAAAATAAAATAACCAACGAATTGCATAGTGACGAGGGAGAGATCGAAAAAATCGAAGAAAAAAATGATCCGCCGGTTAAAAATTCTGACAGTGAAAAGGAAGACGAAGAGGAAAACGAACAAGATATTATTAACAAAAATTTAAAATCGAGAAAAACGAAACTGCATTTATTGAAAATAGTATAACTCATGGTAACGTTATAGATTCTCGAGAATTATTATTTTTACGAAAAGATAACATAGTATATTTCGTCGACACCCAGGGAAGACCTTTAGATTCAGGCTCACAAAAACTTTTCGAACTAAAAGAGCTTCCAAACCTAGGATCTCTTGTTCTAGGAAAGGCCAAGGCCATAAAACATAAAAACCATTATCATGTGGCTTTACCTGTCAGCGAAGAACAACGAGAAGGCCCTACGGCTACTCTTAAACAAATTGTTAAAATCTTAACAGACTTACGGAAAATAACCGAAGATTTAAAATTAGAAACATTTAGTATTGCAAAAACCGAGTTTATTAATAATGTTCCATGGAATGACGTCAAATCACATATACAATCAATATTCACCGACGCTCCTACTAAAGTTATTATTTGTCACGGACTAATTAAATATCCACCGAAAGATTTACGTTCCGTTATAATCAGTGAAATGCATTGCTTACCAACGGGAGGACACCGTGGAGTCACAAAAACTTACAACCGAATAAAACATAATTATTACTGGGAAAACTTGAAAGCAGATGTTCAACGGTACATACAACAATGTTTACAATGTCAATTGAAAAAACTTGTACGAGTAAAAACGAAACAACCAATGATAATCACGGATACACCAGGATCTTCTTTTGATAAAGTAGTAATGGGTATTGTAGGCCCTTTACCTAAAACTGAAAGGGGAAACGAATACATTCTAACATTACAAGATCAACTAACTAAATTTTGCATGGGAATACCATTACCGAATCAAACTTCCGAAACCATCGCAGAAGCTTTTGTAGATCGATTTATTTGCGTACTTGGAGCACCAAAAGCAATATTAATAGATCAAGGCAGAAATTTCCTTAGTGATCTAATAAAGAAAATTGCAAAATTATTTAAAATTCGTAAGTTTCGCACGACAGCCTTCCATCCTCAATCAAATGGATCATTGGAAAGATCACATCACGCATTAGGCGAATATTTAAAACAATACGCAAATGAACAAAAATAATGGGATAGATGGATTAGCCTTCCCATGTTTAATTATAATACGAGCGTACATAAAGCAACAAAGCATACTCTATATGAGCTGGTTTTTGGAAAGATAGCACGCGTTCCATCGAACGAATTTCTACCACCTGGGGATAAATTAGCAAATTATGATGAATATTTAATAAATCTTGTTACTCAACTTCATGCAATTCAGGGAAACGCACGCGATAATGTCATTCAGGCGAAAATTAGATCAAAAGATTATTACGATAAAAAAATCAACCCACAAACCTTTAAACCGAGAGACCAAGTATTTTTATTAAAAGATCCAAAACCAGGTAAATTCGGAGATCAACTGATATACTGGGCCTCACGAAGTTCTAGAAATCTTGAATAGAAATAACGTAAAAATTAGAATAAAAAAGAATAGTCGAATTGTACATCCCAATCGCTTAAGAGTTTCATACATTAAACCTATGCCAAATAATAGTTCCAAATAATAATAATGTACTTTCAGATGGACCTCGACATTAAGCGACTAGTTGTGATATTGGTAGTGCTAATAATTAAATTTTATCAGACTCATGGAATAATAGGATACGACTGTGGATCTCCTTCGGCAAACCTAATAACCTTATCTTTATTAACTATCGAAGAATGTGATATACCACCACAAAATGTCAAACGCGAACAAGCATATATACAATTACTCCAAATTAACGAGTTCGAGTCAGTGAAAGTAATACAGTGTAAAATTGAAATCGACCGATTAATCAAGAAATGCGGAATGTTCTCTCACACCATGGATGTATACAATGGAAAATATTCATATATAGAAGAAATACCCCGTGATATATGCAGGCGAATGCACGATTACGGTACTTACCAAATGGGAAGTATTTACATAACTGGCTTAAAATCAAATCAAACCACAACACGTCCAATAACACTCTCCGGCAACGTAGACAATGACGGAGAGTGTATCGGAGGAGCGTATTCCGATCCCTATGGAACATGGACAGATGTAATCGTACTCGCAAGCGTAAGAATTACGCTACAAGATTATGTAGCAGATGTAAAAATATACACTAATCGAGTGCAGCTCAGGTCCGGCGTAGCATGTAAATTTGGCTCCACACATTGTACAGACGTAGAGAGAGGAGATACGTACTGGGATCCCGTACCCACCGATACATGCAAACTCTATAACTTCGGTATATTATTCGAAGGATACGCGTATAAAATAGTTGATAACGATAAAGATCATCCTCAAACAGTTTACTCTTTAACCACAGAAGATACAATATTTGCATTGACTAGCAAAGGAAAATACAATACGTGTGGATATTCATTAATAACAATAGAGCATCCTAAATTATTAATTTTTTAGACCGTAGGCGGTACCACTGTCTTTAAAAAGCAATCCGGCATCTCAAATCTCGATATCTTTACCTATATGAATTCTAAATTCGTATACATGGAGAAACATGTCCGCACTCAAATAAATGAACTTTACAGAAACTTATTATTACACCAATGTAAATTAGAAAAACGAATGTTGCATAATGCATTAGCCATAGCTACTCAAGCACCTGACATTTTTGCATATCACTTAATAAAGGGACCTGGATGTATGGCCCTTTTAACAGGGGAAGTAATTCACATAATCAAATGTGTATCAGTAGATGTAAAACTTGCAAGAACAAAGGAATATTACGACCAATTACCGGTAATCCGAGAAAATCGAACACATTTCTTAACGCTTCAAACTCACATATTATTACAACAAGGAACGCAGACGACATGCAATCCATTTGCACCTGCCATGTACCTCTTAGGGGATTCATGGTACAAATTTATACCTAACCCGGTAGATACTTTACCACCAACGATTATGAAACCATTAACCAGGCCTATTTGGAAGTACATCAACCCTGGATCACTCGCCACTAGTGGCATATATTCTGAAGGAGAATTAAAGGATCTCAGAGACCATATAATGTTTCCGGCCGAACGACCGTCAGTGCTCAACACCGTAGCGAGAGGAATGATGGGAAGATCCACTTCTCTACAGAGAGGCTCCATTTCCAATTTATTGGACGAAGCATCAATGGAAAAGATAGCCGCTTCCGCTTGGAAAAAATTCTGGAATAAGTTCCTATTTTTCGGTAATATCAGCGCTGGACTACTCGGCATATATCTAATTGCAAGAGTTTCCAAGTTAATATTAGACACAATTGTGCATGGATATGCCTTACATACCGTGTACGGATGGTTAATATATTTACTTGGAGCGATCTGGGATTCTCTTACAAATCTTTTATTACATGTGGGAAGACGGAGATGACCCGAAAAGCCACAGCCGAGCCCACCACCACCAGTACCGCCAAGCGCACCGCAGGAAGATAATAAAGCAATAAACCTCACCAAACAAGAAACCCATAACACCATGGAAATGAACGCGGTATATCCCCTACTACGACCGGAAGAAAATTCTACTTATACGTTAGAGATAAGAGAATAAAAATAAAGAAGTTATATAATTATAATAATCCGCTTTCGCGAGGCGGAGACGGACAACTCGGTCGGGATCCGGGGCTCGTGGAAGGGTATCGAGAGACGAACGAAAGTTACGTTAGGTAGAATATAATTTATTGCGTGTTGTGGTGTATATGTACAGCGTGTGTGTTTATGTGTGTGAGCATGTATAGGTGTGCGTGTGTATTGGTGTGCGTGCGAGACGAGTGACGAATGAGTGAGCGCGCAAATGTATAATAATAATTAGCCGTGCGCAAGAGTATCGAATGGAATATCGTTATGTATGCATGAACGAATGATACAAGCGTGTGAGTGCGTGTCGGTGTACAGCGGTGTGTGTACAGCGGCTGTATGCGTGAAACGATATTATAATCGTCTGTGTGTAAGATGCAGGATGTACAGCGGTACGATCGTGTCGGGTACGGTGCATCTAATGCAACGCACGTATGCGCGGTGCGGTTTGATATTTCGTCGGTTCGATCGAATATCGATTATGGATCGCGGGCCGTGATTTCGGTAGATGCCGTTAGCTACCGGGCGGTATTTTCGGTAGCGCCGGTGGGTGGTCCTTCGGCGCGTAGGTGCATGATATTAATTTCGCACGTCGATCAGTGTCGCGGTAGGGATGCGGGTCGTCCCTCGGCGCGGGACTTATCGCTCCGTAATAATGGCGAGTCCGGATGACTAAATGGCGGTCGCGGAAGTATTAGATAGGCGCGTATAGTGCGTTATGTATTCAGTCGGGATGGTCTTTCCCCGCGGAATTCGGGAGTGCAACGATCGACGAATACACCCATCGATGGCAGGGAACTCCCCACCACTGGAAAATCGCCGTTGCACGCAGGTGATCGGATTTATTCGAGGTGTCGAGAACTCTCGACGGGGACGAGTACGCCCGTTCCCGTTTGCCTCTCTGTAAAGGTTTCGGACGGATTGCTCTCGGAGATGCCGCAAACTCTCGGCGGAGGCTGAGTACTCCCAACCCCGTTTTCTTTCTCTCTGAGCGTTTCTAGGATCTAGGTGGTTTTCCAGATGTCTTACAGACTCTGGCGGTGCGGAAGATCTGGTCTCGATAGTCAAAACCGCCCTCTATTTATACCGGTTTTTCGGCGCGCGCGCTTGCGTAATTCGCCTATTGTTCTTACGGTTAACGGTATTTGCGTCATAGAACCGGCGCGCGCGACTCGGGTGTTTTCGGTATCGGTCGGTCGGTACCCAAGCGCGTCACCGGCACTCGACGGTTACGCGCGCCTAACGGCGGTTCGATATTTACGCGGTTTGTCTATTGTTTAAAAATGGGCGCTCAGCGCCTCCGCATTTGCCCGACCGGTGTTCGTCGGGCAGCGGACTTCCGGCCGATCGGCGGCCGAGTAACGGTGCATTGACGGTGGAGGGATGCATCGTTACATAATATATATATATTTTTTTTATAATAATAAAACAATTATAATAACAATAACAAAAAAAAGGGAGGAAAAAATAATTAACCATTAAAACATTTTTTTTTCTTTCTTTCCTCACTCTCTCCATCAACTTTGAAGATGAACTCCTTTTAAACCTTTCTCAATTAAATGAATCAGTTTTAATCATTTTAGAAATGGAAATCAAGAGTATCGACACCCACTATTTAACCCGTGGACGTCTGGAAGTGCGGATAACTCGCGCGGAATCTCCGTCACTCTTTTGGGTTTAATTAAAAAACGGTGAAAAAGATTTGACGGAACTCATTGAAGAACTTAATTTCCGGATGGACCGACGCGGACAATACCTCCACTTGTACCCACAAGACTTGAAAGAAGACGAACCGTGTGCAGTCAGAATAAAGGACATCTGGCAACGCGGCATCATCATTAAAGTCAATAGGGTGACATTCATGGTCAAAATCTCTCTAAGAGACTGGGGGATGACAATATGGAGACCAATGGGGCAGGTATATCTTCTAGAGGACCGGTTCCGAGAATTGTCGTGGCAAAGCGTCAAATGCGGCCTAGCGTATACGGGCCTTGTAACCACAACTACAGAATGGCCCGAAAAAACAAGACAATTATGCAAGATTCTTGCAGCTCAACAAGAAGGATGGATACAAATTGTCCGTCCTCTTGGTGATAGAGCCGCTATGGTAAAACTAGCGATATATAACGAACATACCGATGGGGCTCAAATTTACGAGACTCACTAGTACAGCTAGGACACGCTCAACTTATTGATGATGTCACAACAAACATATCCCCCGCAGTATAAGATGAAAGAGGATCCCTCAATATGAATTAAGATTACACAAAATACATATACACACATATATATTCTATAATATTAATAATAAAATTTTTTTTTATTATATATAATAACAAATTATATATATATATATATATATATATCACAATAATAGTGATAGTTAGCTTCTATAATTAATAAGAGGAAAAAATATAATTAAAAAAAATAATAAAATTAAATTTAAAAAAATATTTTTTTTATATCACACATATTTTATAATATCACCGTATTTTTATTTTTGTTTACATTAACTAACTAACAAAAACAAAACTATCTTCTCTGACACTTTAGAACAATGTTACCTGACCAGTGATCGCAAAAAGGGGATGTCAACTAATATCAGCAAGCCAAAGAGAGAGATACATACATGTATAATATGTCATAGAAAAAAATTATTCCAGCATTTGTCGATCGACAAGTCAGCATTGCATATCCATCAGCAAATCTATTTTTAACTCAGCATCCGGGCAAATAAGCCTGGACATTTTACTATGGGATCCAATATGATATCCCAATCAATGGCTAATTACTTACAGTAAACGAGAATTCAAGCCAAGCATCGAGAGCCTTCCTGACAAGCTGCACCTGCGTTGTCCGGAGGACAATGATAGGCAGAAGAAAAAATGGGAATAAGAAAGAAAAGAATATTCTATCTCTCTCACGGGGCAATAAAACCTCCAGCCAAAGACCCAAAGTTATCAATATTGGTCAGGTAAATGCTATGACATATATACAGTTTCACTTTTTTTTATGCCATAAAATGGACACGCATAAGAAAAAATAGTTTTGTATTAAAATTATATATATATAAGAATATAATAATTAACTAAAAATGTAAAAGAAGGACGAAGGAAAGAAGGAAGGGGTTTTGGTGGTCGCCTTCTCTTTCCTCCTTCTTAATAAGCAAATCAGTATGCACAAAACCACATGCAATTTACAATACTTTAGTTACCCGCCAAAGAAAGAAATCCATTTCCTTTTTTCTGCAAATGTTGGGTTTTTCCCCAACATTTGTCTAAGGCCGGGGGTGTTACGTCCTGGCGATTCTACGATTCCTTCCTTCCGCGAAGTGTCGGCAATGATCGTCGATTGGTGAGACAAACGAACCGCTCAGTAAACAGACCAACGTAAAAGATCGATGATGAAAACATGCCGGTCTCTTCAAGGTAATATAAAATTTTCTAACGAGATACCCAACAAACACAGCTGCACCAATAGCAATAAAATTATGATAGAAGAATAGGATCTTTTTTTTAATCTGGACACATGCAAGGAATCTTCGAACGAATATCGAACTCACCAATGAACGATCACCACGAGTAAAACGTGAAAAGTAGGAGAAACACCCCGCCTAACGAAGACACTAGCACATTTTTAATTTGCTAAGATTGAAAAATCCCCACTTCTGCGCAAATTCAATTCGTCGAAGTTTTGGAAGATTCCCACTCTTAGAATTAGAAAACGCCCCAAAAAGAAAATTATAAAAAGAGAACTCGCGAACACATCATCTCCCTTATTTTGCAACTTTCAATCCGAATACTCTTGCTATGTGTTGTGACTCGCGAGTTAGTTGAGAAAACCAGTGTCTTCCAGCGGCGTCTCACCACCATTTGCATTCATCAACCGAAGGTCCGAACGCACCACGAGACCTAGAGCCGAAAAAAAATCGTCGTTTTTCATTATCGAATCAACAGCAAAAAGTAAGCTTCAATTATTCAATTATCAAGAGACACGGTAGTGTCTCGCGCCAAGTCACGCAAAGCAAAGACAGCGCGTAACAAGAGCGAGGCACCCCGGGTATCTATACGCGAGTCGGATAGTTGAGAGTACCTTAGATTATCAGATCTGAATAACGGCTGAACCGATCGAATTCTTGATAAGCTTAATCGATAGCTTGGGTTCGATTTATATAAGGAAAGTGTCTTTCTCTAAGAAAGGCACCAAGATTTTTAACTAAAATTTTTTTAATTTTTTAATTTTGTATTAATTTTTAATTTTTACACAAGTTTTTAATTTTTAATTTTGTGTATAAATTTTTAATTTTTTTATTAATTTTTTTAAATTAGCTATACATCCTACTACATTAATTATATTGCAATTTATTAAATATAATTTTTCTTAATATTGAAAATAGTAAAATAAATTAACTTTATAACAAATTTTTATTCATATAATTTTTCTTAATATTAGAAATAATAAAATAAATTAATTTTATAACATAAATTTTTTTATTCAGTTGTAATATTTTTTGATATCATCATTTTTGTAGAAAATTAAAACAACTAGTTTGTATAACAGTTTCTTTTTTAATTAAAATGTTTTTATTTAAATAATAATAAAAGAAACAAATTTTATAGCATACATTTTTATTTATTTGGCGCAATTTTTTTATATCATTTTTTTTCTAGGAAGTTTGAACAACTATTTTGTACAACAGTATTTTTTTGGTTAAAATTTTGTACAATTAAAATAATACTATTTTGTATAGTTAAAACGACATTATTTTGTAGAGTTAAAATAACACTATTTTGTATAGAGTTAAAATGATATTATTTTGTAGAGCAGTTTTTTATAGTAATTTAAAAATAAAACAATTTTTTGTGTAACACTTTTTCACATGGCGCGTGCACTTGGCGCCTTTTTTTACCTTTTTTAAAAAGGTGAGTTTTTAGGGATTATATCATTCTTTTTTGTGTAGTATGTGTTAAACATTAAAATTTTTTTTTTTTATTAACCTGGTGGAAGCTGGCAGTCCTTTCTAGAGTAGTCCGCACCAGTTTAATAAAAATACAAGTGCATAATCGAAACATTACATCAAAAGGAATTGTGTGTGTATCTACCTTATCATAAACATATAGAATATTTTTAAATAAAAGGTGTTTTTTTATTCGTTATAAATATACAATGTGTATAAGATCTCCTTTAAGTAATTAAATACATAATTTTGACTTTATATATTAGTTTTTATTTGTATCATTAGACATTACAAATACCTCCATTCATCTTCCTTTTCTACCACCAACTTTTTTATGTAAATCTCTTTGTCTTTCCTTGTTTTTGACTTTTTATAGCCTTTATTTCGTTTTAGTGAATCTTTCTTCTTTTTGTCACTTTTTGTAGATTATTTTATCCTGTAATAACAAGTATTAATTATTATAAATATATATATTACAAATAGTTGAAATAGCTATTGTGAATAGAGATGTTCAAGTTAAATGTTGATAAAGAATATTTAATTATTTAAAAGAAAAGAAACAAATAATTCTTGATATTTTAAATCTGAACGCACATATAATTGTTATAGTTGAAATAGCTATTACGAATAGAGATTTTCAAGTTAAAATAAAATAATATATATATAAACTCACTCTGCAGTAGCCTCTGTTGAATAATTTTCATGGATTTCATACGTTATGGAGAACTTTGTATGTATGATTATGTCGCAAAACAGTTTCCTCCAACACATGTATAACATAATATTGGATTCTTGCATGTGTCTGTCTATATTATATTACTACTTGCAGTTATCCTTCTGTATTACTGATCGCAGTTATCCACTGGACAGATAAATTTTCCAGAGTGCAACATTATATATTAACGATACTGAAACATGCTTCATCTATTTTAAGCGATGCATTAGCATCGAAATAAGGAATTGAAAAATTCTTCTACCTCCACTGAAAAATAAATGTATATTTATAAATTATTCATAGGACATGCATTAACCTTACAGATTGCGTTTTACCAATCTCATTTATACTTATCTGTAGTTACATATGATGCATGACGAATAACTATATAATGACACTCCTTTAATAAATGCACTCAAATATACTAGATTCTTATATGCGTATGCCTATATTACTGTTCGCAGTTATTCATACTGGTTTTTGACAAGTATTTAACGTTAAATTTTCTAGAGTGCAACGTTATATAGCGTAGCACTCTTCCATTTATAAAAAAGTATGCAAAATCTTCCTGATATTTTTGGATAGTTGAATCTATAGAATATACATACATATCTTATAATAAACATTATAGAATACATACATTTCTTATAAACATATGTATTGCGATGTTTTGTTCTGTTTTTACACGTAGCATAAATTACTTTTGTGATGTTTTATTTTTTTCTAATTTTCTAATATAAATGAGATATATCTGATCCAACTATCCACAAATATTCACTTTTTTATAAATGAAAGCGTACGAACACTACATTCTGAAATTTTGCACACTTAACCTATACCTGTCAAAAGCAAGTATGGATGCGATGCGAGCAGTAACATTACGAAGCGCCATTAGCGCAATCTTTCGTCAAAGACGCCAACCGCACAAGAATACATTGCCATTATTACATGTGTGTTGTGTATGTGTATATATACGTGTAGCATAATACCACTATATTCTATGCATGTGTTGTATACATATATAGCGGTAAAGGGGACGACGACGACGATGATGATGATGATGGAGATGGTGACGTTTCTTACATGAAAATTTCCACATTTCGACTTTGCTTCGTAATATCTTTGCTTTATAGAACATGCAGAGCAAAAATAAAGACACTTTCCTGATATAAATCGAACTCAAGCTATCGATTAAGCTTATCAAGAATTCGATCGGTTCAGCCGTTATTCAGATCTGATAATCTAAGGTACTCTCAACTATCCGACTCGCGTATAGATACCCGGGGTGCCTCGCTCTTGTTACGCGCGGTCTTTGCTTTGCGTGACTTGGCGCGAGACACTACCGTGTCTCTTGATACGTGCGCGCTTCTCAACGTCTTACAGAAAAAGAAGGAAGTATTGTGTCAAGAAAATAACTCATACGCTTTTTGACTAAAGTAGAACTATGATCTATCGATACAATCAATTGACTTCTTATTAATAGCTACTGACTGACTGTCGGTAAGATGCTATAAGGCGCTAATATTTAAACTCAATACTCCCTCTCGCCTTTTGTCATCTTACAAAAAGAAATCTATACATAAACTCTCAAAACAGGAATGGTACTCTTTGGTATTTGTTTAGCAAATTCCGTAACACAATCTAAATCCTTGGAACTTCTCTCTCGACAGAGGCTTTGTAAGTGTATCCGCTAATTGATCGTTTGTTGAGATGTATTGCACATTAATTTCCTTGTTTTTCTGTTTTTCGCAAGTGAAAAAGAACTGTATCTCTATATGTTTGGTACTTCTAATTGATTCAGGTGTCTTGACAATGGTTATGGCTCCTTGGTTATCGCAATAAACCACGGTTGGCTCTTTCTGAATACTGTCAAGATCTTTTAACAAACGTCTAAGCCAAACTACTTCCTTCGTAACTGAGCAGAGAGCTATAAATTTTGCTTCTGTCGTTGACGTCGCAGCGACTGTCTGCCTTTTCGAACTCCAAGCTATCGGACCTGAATTAACAAAACATATCCAACCGGTAGTACTGATCCTCCTGTCAATGTTACCTGCAAAATATGCGTCACTGTACGCTATCGATGTTGTGTCCCTTGAATCGTAATTAAAAGTAATTCCGTAATCAGTAGTTCCCCTCAAATACTTCAATACCCTCTTTACAGCATTCCAATGCTCGTTTTGTGGGTTTTCCATGAATCTACTCAAAACTCCCACAATATACGCAATGTCTGGTCTTGACCCTACCATCAAATACATCAGCGAACCTATTGCCTGCCTATACGGAAAATCTGAATTTTCTTTGGTGTTTTGACTAATACTAGACAATTTAATCCCAGGCTCGGCAGGAGTGGAAATGGGATTGCAATTCCCGTGATTAAAACGTTTTAAGATTTCATTGGCATAAGTATTTTGATGTGTTTTTAGTATTCCCTTATCTCGACTCCTCTCGATTTGCAAACCAACAAAGAATTCTGCTTTTGAAAAAGTAATCTTAAATTCTTTGTGCAGTGCACTCAGCAGAGCATTCATCTCTAACACATTCTTTCCACACAAAAGTCCATCGTCGACGTATATAGCTAAATACAATTGTTTCTTTCTGTCAATAAACACACATGGATCAGCACTCGATTGTACAAAATTACAACTTGTTAAGAATCTCACTAGCTTCGCGTTCCACAGCATTGATGCTTGCTTCAGTCCATAAATGGCTTTATTAAGCTAACATACTTTATCAGTATCTTCTTCGTAGCCACTGGGTTGATCCATGTAGATTGGTAAATCCAATTCACCATGCAAAAAGGCTGTCTTAACGTCAAATTGGAGAATCTCTAAATCGTGTGCTGCTGCGATGGATAGTAGTATTCGAACTGAGCTGAATTTGATTACTGGCAAGAAGGTTTCGGTGTAGTCAATTCCCTGCTTCTGTGAGAAACCCTTGGCCACCAATCTTGCTTTGTACTTGTCAACCTGGCCATCTTTCTTCAGTTTCTTCTTGAATACCCAACGATTTGAAATGATGTTTGTGTCTCTTGGTCTAGGAACTAGCGTCCATGTTTGATTTTCCATCAATGAATCAAGCTCTGATTTCATTGCTTCGCACCATTTATCTGAATCTTCGGCCTTTAAGACTTCTTGAATGGTTAATGGCTCCGAATTTGCCATGAAGGTCTCAGCGATTGTAGCCTGCTCGTGTTCATCATTGTCACTGGACCTTGAGCCTTTTCTTTTCGGATATGGTGACCTCGGTATTGGCAAGCGTGGATTCTTATACCTTTTCAGGATCTGATCAGTCTCATTTATTGCCTTAATTTCTTCTTCATCGGGAACTAAGGACTGCTCACATCTTGGAAGTTCAGATTGAGAGACTCTTGATACAACACTTTCTATGACTGTTTCTGGCTTTTTATCCTCGTGAAAAATTATGTCTCTTCGTATCATGATCCTTTTGGTAGCAGGATCGTAAACTCTATATCCCTTGTTTTCATCACTGTAACCAATCATCAGACATTTAACTGAGTTCATATCCCATTTAGTCCTCTGATCCTTTGGTACATGGACATAGCAATCACTACCGAAAGTTTTCAAGTGTTTTACGGATGGTTTGTCTCCAAACCATTTTTCGAAAGGCGTCAATCTACCAAGAGTTTCTGAAGCTGTTCGATTCTTTACATAGACTGCTGTGTTTGCTGCTTCGGCCCACAAATAGCGTGGAGCGTTTCGACTGTGAATCATTAACTTGGCTGATTCTACGACAGTTCTGTTTTGTCGTTCTATAAATCCGTTCTGCTCAGGGGCTCTCAGGGGTATCGATGTTTCATGCTTAATGCCCCTCTCTCGTAGGAACTTATCGACATCTATATTGCAGAACTCCAAGCCATTGTCAGTCCTCACCCTCTTGATTTGATGTCCGTCAGCTTGAACCTCAGCATAAAACTGCTTCAAATTTCCTAGGACGTCGGTCTTACTCTTGAGAAAATAGAGATATATATGGCAGATAATAAGCTTATGCCGTACATCCTCGGTGCAATAACACGGCCTGTAGTGAATTCTGAAGGTTGGTTAGAGAAAGATTGTGCGGCGCAAGCTTTTCTAAGGCGAGATCTACAGTTGGAACAGTTGAAATACATGACAGATTGCACGACCTTCGCACAAATGTGGGCAAGGCTACAGACAGTGCATGCAGAAAAGAGCGACCAGTCTGTGCAGGTATTGCTAAACAGGTTCATCAACTGTAAGATGGACAAAGAAGAGAAAATAGCTGACTACATAGCCAGAATGACCGGCTTAGCGCAAAGACTAAAAGATATGGATTTAGAACAAAAAGATCCAGTGGTGATTGCGAAGATACTGGGAAGCCTACCAGTGAAGTACGATAACATTAGAACCGCGTGGTATGCTATACTTAGAACACATCAGACCTTCGAGAGACTTACTGATCATCTGGTAAATGAGGAGGCTCTGCTGAATCTGCGATCACGAAGTGAGAATCATACTTCTGAGGTACTGGCTACAAATGCCAAGAAAAACTTCAACAAGAAAGCAACCACAATCTTTGACAAGAACGGCCAGAATAAACATAAATCTACCAGAAGACCTGGAAAATGCAACTTCTGTCACATTCCTGGGCATTGGGCAAGTGCGTGTGAAAAGAAAAAGAAGGCGTTGCAAGGGTCAAGGAGCCACGAGTCATTAGTGCTGAGGTTCAAGCTGACGGATATCAAATCAAGAGGGTGAGGACTGACAATGGCTTGGAGTTCTGCAACATAGATGTCGATCAGTTCCTACGAGAGAGGGCCATTAATCATGAAACATCGATACCCAGAGCCCCTGAGCAGAACGTATTTATCGAACGACAAAACAGAACTGTCGTAGAATCAGCCAAATCAATGATTCACAGTCGAAACGCTCCACGCTATTTGTGGACCGAAGCAGCAAACACAGCAGTCTATGTAAAGAATCGAACAGCTTCAGAAACTCTTGGTGGATTGACGCCTTTCGAAAAATGGTATGGAGACAAACCATCCATGAAACACTTGAGAACTTTCGGTAGTGATTGCTATGTACCAAAGGATCAGAGGACTAAATGGGATATGAACTCAGTTAAATGTCTGATGATTGGTTACAGTGATGGAAACAAGGGATATAGAGTCTCCGATCCTGCTACCAAAAGGATCATGATACGAAGAGACGTCATTTTTCACGAGGATAAAAAGCCAGAAACAGTCATAGAAGGTGTTGTATCAAGAGTCTCTCAATCTGAACTTCCAAGATGTGAGCAGTCCTCAGTTCCCGATGAAGAAGAAACTAAGGCAATAAATGAGACTGATCAGATCCTGAAAAGGTATAAGAATCCACGCTTGCCAATACCGAGGTCACCATATCCGAAAAGAAAAGGCTCAAGGTCCAGTGACAATTATGAACACGAGCAGGCTACAATCGCTGAGACCTTCATGGCAAATTCGGAGCCATTAACCATTCAAGAAGCCTTAAAGGCCGAAGATTCAGATAAATGGTGCGAAGCAATGAAATCAGAGCTTGATTTATTGATGGAAAATCAAACATGGACGCTATTTCCTAGACCAAGAAACACAAACATAATTTCAAATCGTTGGATATTCAAGAAGAAACTGAAGAAAGATGGCCAGGTTGCCAAGTACAAAGCAAGATTGGTGGCCAAGGGTTTCTCACAAAAGCAGGGAATTGACTACACCGAAACCTTCTCGCCAGTAGTCAAATTCAGCTCAGTTTGAATACTATTATCCATCACAGCAGCACACGATTTAGAGATTCTCCAATTTGACGTTAAGACAGCCTTTTTGCATGGTGAATTGGAGTTACCAATCTACATGGATCAACCCAGTGGCTACGAAGAAGATACTGATAAAGTATGTCTGCTCAATAAAGCCATTTATGGACTGAAGCAAGCATCAATGCTGTGGAACGCGACGCTAGTGAGATTCTTAACAAGTTGTAATTTTGTACAATCAAGCTGATCCATGTGTGTTTATTGAGAGAAAAAAACAATTGTATTTAGCTATATATGTCGACGATGGACTTTTGTGTGGAAATTTGTTAGAGATGAATGCTCTGCTGAGTGCACTGCACAAAGAATTTAAGATTACTTTTTCAAAAGCAGAATTCTTTGTTGGTTTGCAAATCAAAAGGAGTCGAGATGAGGGAAAACTAAAAACACATCAAAATACTTATGCCAATGAAATCTTAAAACATTTTAATCACGAGAATTGCAATCCCATATCCACTCCTGCCGAGCCTGGGATTAAATTGTCTAGTATTAGTCAAAACACCAAAGAAAATTCAAATTTTCCGTATAGGCAGGCAATAGATTCGCTGATGTATTTGATGGTATGGTCAAGACCAGACATTGCGTATATTGTGAGAGTTTTGAGTAGATTCATGGAAAACCCACAAAACGAGCATTGGAATGCTGTAAAGAGGGTATTGAAGTATTTGAGGGGAACTACTGATTACAGAATTACTTTTAATTACGATTCAAGGGACACAACGTTGATAGCGTACAGTGACGCAGATTTTGCAGGTGACATTGACAAGAGGATCAGTACTACCGGTTGGATATGTTTTGTTAATTCAGGTCCGGTAGCTTGGAGTTCGAAAAGGCAGACAGTTACTGCGACGTCAACGACAGAAGCAGAATTTATAGCTCTCTGCTCAGTTACGAAGGAAGTAGTTTGGCTTAGACGTTTGTTAAAAGATCTTGACAGTATTCAGAAAGAGCCAACCGTAGTTGATTGCGATAACCAAAGAGCCATAACCATTGTCAAGACACCTGAATCAATTAGAAGTACCATACATATAGAGATACAGTTCTTTTTCACTTGCGAAAAACAGAAAAACAAGGAAATTAATGTGCAATACATCTCAACAAACGATTAGCGGATACACTCACAAAGCCTTTGTCGAGAGAGAAATTCCAAGGATTTAGATTGTGTTATGGAATTTGCTAAATAAATACCAAAGAGTACCATTCCTGTTTTGAGAGTTTATGTATAGATTTTTTTTTGTAAGATGACAAAAGGCGAGTGGGAGTATTGAGTTTAAATATTAGCGCCTTATAGCATCTTACCGACAGTTAATCAGTAGCTATTAATAAGGGGTCAATTGATTGTATCGGTAGATCATAGTTCTACTTTAGTCAAAAAGTAGAACTATGATCTACCGATACAATCAATTGACCTCTTATTAATAGCTACTAACTGATTGTCGGTAAGATGCTATAAGGCGCTAATATTTAAACTCAATATTTAACTCTATAATTTAAATTTGGTAAATAAAATAAATATAAGTAGAGGCTCTCTATAATAAAATTAAATATAATATAAAAAGGCAATTAGAGCCACGCGCGGTAAATAGTGCGCACAATGTTAATAATTAATATAAATTTAATATAAATTAATATAAATTCAAAAGACGTACGTTTCGACCCTTTATTTGGGTCATCTTCAGCGCAACGAAATTAATTAACTAACGCAACTTAACGCAACATGATTTTAAAATAATAAACGGACTTAAAAAGTATAGAGCTCAAAATCTTCCGACATCTTCGCATTCCACATTGATGAATCCATCGTTTCGTAGTGAAGGTGGCTTAATGGTTGTTATATAGTAAATTAGACTTCGGATTACAAATTCTCAAGTCTGTACATACCAGGGTTGGCATGTTTTAAACAATGTGTTTAAAACTGCTTGATTAAAACTTGTTTAAAACAGTGGACACCGTTTTAAACATTTTTAAACTGCTGTTTAAAACTGTTGAAAATATCGCAACTAAAATATATGATTATTTGAAAAAGAAATTGTAAAAAAAAAACAAAAACAAACAAAAACTAATAGATATGTATGTTGCAAAAAAGTTGTTGTTTCAGTTTTTTAGTTTTTTATCAATATTTATGTAACATATAAATATAAAAATATAAATAATGAAATAAAAATGATAAGATGGGTATTATTTTAGCAGAATATTTATTTTTGGATATTAAATAACAATCAATACAATAAAGATTACTTAGTAGATATTGACTGACTTTACATTTTAACATTTTAAATTAATAGCACATAACTCATAGCAGGTCAGTAGTTCTAGTTAATAATATTTAATATATAATACTTTGGTTCCTTTCCTATTCTTATTAAGTAATCTTATGCTTAACTCTCAACATAAATTATAAATAAAAGAAAAATAAAGAAACTTCAATTCTTCTTTTTTATCTAAAACCTACAAACTATAAAAAATAAACCATAACACATTGCATTTTAGCATCCATTGCAAATAATAAATAAAATAACATCAATCCTTTAACTAAAAAAAAAGTAAACATTTAGGTACAAAAAAATGAATGGTAACGATAACATATTGCAATTGCATTGCAGTCATTGCATATTACGTATATTTTTTTAATACCTACTTTTAAATTTAATAACTTAAAATAAAATAAAGAATATAGTTTTATATATATTAATAAAGAATAGTAGTTTTTTCTACTACTCAACTAAAAAAAACTCTTTTAAAAGATCAGATTATACAGACTCAGTCTCAATCTCATGTTCAGTTTGATCGACTTCACCTTTTTTGTTGAGTGCCTTCAAAATTGTTACTAATTTCGAAGCTTTTTCTACGCCTAATCTGTTTCTCAGTTTTGTGTGCACTAAGCCAAAAGCTGAGAACAGCCTTTCTATGCCAGCAGAAGAAGCAATTGCTGTATGGAGTTGTATTACCAAGTCGAACGTTACAGGATTGATATTCATTTTTAGCGCAAGCCACCATGTTATCGGCTTAACATTTTTAATGGATTCCCCCCAAAAAAGATAATTTTTGAACGGAGAAGTTTTTGCTCGATAAGACATTATATCAGACATGGCTGCAGGGTGATACAAATTGACATATTCCATTGCTTCATCTAATTGTTCTTGGCTTAATTGAAATCCTCTAAATCGATGATCTAGCAAATTTGCTAAATAATGTGCAGGCGTCATTACCATTTTGAAACGTTGCAGAACACAATTAAGATCAGACTCCAAAAAATTGTTCTGTTGAAGTTTAAAATGGTTTATTATTTCGATCCAAATTTCTGTGGCCTCACCAATTGTACAGCAATCTCGTTGAATTTTGTCTAAAGCGACTGAAATTACTTTTAGTTTTTCCAAATAATCCGTTACTTAGATTTTTAAATTAATATCGTTAACTTTGGATGAAATATCCGAGCTAATTGCTACCCGATTATCAGTGCAAACTTTAGACAAAATATGCCAGTTACTGATGTATGATTTCAGACAATTGGCCAAAGTATTCCATCGAACATCTTGTGGCATCACTAAAGCTTTTCCACCTGCTTCTTTATACTTAGCAGCGGCAAAATGTATGTTTCGAAAGTATTTCATAATTTTTTTAATGTGTCCTTTGATTCCTGGAATTTCAATGTCGTGCGCAAGAAGATTTAAAATATGTGCGGAGCATCCATAAGTAATAATGTCAGGCATGCCAAGTTCTTCACACATTGCCAATTGTTCTCTCAGTTTACGCATGTTTGCTGCATTATCAGTCACAAAGCTTCTAACTCTGCAACCATGTTTTTGACAACTTTTGATTGAAGTCACTGCCAAATTTAGCAAGTACTACGCGGTATGGCTATTACCTTCGGTATCAATAGTATCGCATAAATGCACAGTTTCGTCAATGATATCTGTCACTGATATACAAACTATAGAATCATTGTGAATGTTACTCCATCCATCCTGAGCCATACATACATTCTTCCCATTTAAACAGTCTTTTATTTTTAGTAATTCTGAGTCAAATACTTCATTTAATAGTTCATTTGCGATTTGACGTCTTAAAGGCGGTTTATAGCCAGGATGCAACAAGTTTATTAATTTTATAAACTCTAAGTGTTCCACGTGTTTGAAGGCCGAGTTTGTGGCGTAAATAAATTTAGCTATCTGTATGTCAAATTTTTTCTTGTTTGCAATTGATGTTCTAACAATAAATGGTTCCATATCCATTGACCTCAATTTGGACTGTGTTAACATGGATATTGTAGATCTTGATGTTGATGGTAAAGTATGTGTGACTGTATCTGTCGCTGTTGCTGTAAAGAAAATATTCAAAACTGTCAGTCAAAAGAAAAGTCAAAAGTTACGCGAAAATTACTGTATAGTTAATCAATGTTCAATGCTTTAATGATACCAAATAGGAAATAGAATATGTTATGTATACTATGTTGTGTATGTACTATGTACTAACTTATGCAAGACGGGGATCGAGAACGGATGCTGCTGCTATCAGAAGCGCTATCTTCATTAACATTAACTAATGTGGAGTTACACTTCTTCACATGTGTCTTCATTCTAGTGACCAATCCTATCATAATTATATCGCATTTTTTACATCTTGCTTTGACAGATCTGTTTTCTTTAATTTCAATGAAATTACACCATATTGGATCTTTCTTTCTTCCCGTCATTTTGTATTTATTAAGAACTGAAAGAATGTGATCGAGAATGTAAATAAAATATTGAAAGTAATCAAATAGTACTTTAAATTATAGTACAACTGAAAACCTAACCTAACAATAACAACACTGCATTTGCATTATCGCCACTTACACTTACCTATTTCGTGTTGAGTTGCAGCATGTAGTATGTACTCTATGTAGACTGGTAACTAATAAATTTAAGACCAAACAGTAAAAACGATACGGTAGACTCCAAATTGAAACTCCAAATCAACCAAAAAATATGTGTGCATTTGCCCACATTTTGCACGTTCACTCCTGCATTTGTTTCGAAGCGGTTAAAGCCGGCCACACACACTTTCCGTAATCGTAAAGCCTATCGCACAATGCTATAGCAATAGCGATAAGCTTAACCGTAATCGTAACGTAAGGATTCGACCAATCGCGTTGCTTGATTCAGCAGTCTATCATATACGCCGAATTAAGCGACGCGATTGGTCGAATTCTTACGTTACGATTACGGTTACGATTACAGAAAGTGTATGTTTAGGCCATAAATAGCGTTGTCAATTTTGGCAACGTTATTTACAGTTTAACGCTAGCGAAAAATTTAAATATTTACACAGATCAAAGCTATCAAGTGTTTCTTTGCTCGTTTAACCCGTAGTAACCACACCAGTGCAAATTTGGACCACCTAAAATTTCTTGCTTCTGGATCTTTCTATCTGCGTTCTGTAAAGCCTATCACACACAAATTGACATAACTGCATATGCATAGCATAAGACCGTCTGGACCAATGAGTATCGAAATAAAATCGCCATATTGATTTACATAGCATGCTCATTGGTCCAGACGGTCTTATGCTATGCATATGCAGCTATGCCAATTTGTGTGTGATAGGCTTAACGGCCTCCCCCCAGTACGACAAATATGTCATTACCCTAGGGTACTAACTTCACAGTGAACCGGCGCCATTTTTTTTGAAACCGCTACAGCAGCAGTACCAAAACTTTGAGGAGGTGCTTATTTGCACTAGTGTGGCAGCAGTGTGTGCAAAGTCGGTGCTCGACAAAATAATTAGTTTTGCTTTTTCGTATAATAAACGAGTGGAATTACATTGAATGTAAATATTTAAACATATTTTGTTGTTTTTAACATAAAAATTTACAATTTTGTATGATTTTTTACATTTTTAATAAATTTCGGAGCAATATTTTTTTATAAAAACAATTATTTATTTTTATTTTTCTATAAAAATAAATAATTGTTTACATTCAACAGTATTTTAGTCATTTTTTGAAAAAAATAAATACTTTTGTCTATTATAAACAAACCATTTACTGATTTTTTCACCTTTCAAATATACCATACTTTCAAACACCCCTAAAAAACCCTTAATATTCTATAATGTTTATAAAATTTTTTTTTTCCGAAATACAACATTTTAACTATAATTTAAAAAAAAACCATTAATTTTTTTCAAATAGAAAAAAATGGCGATTTTTTTGAAAAAAAACCGGTTTTTTTTAAATTTGATTTTGATTTTGACGTTTTTTCACTATTACAAAATTATTTTTTGCGTTCCAGACCATTACCATTGGATTCCTGGGGAATTTTTACCCCAAGAAACTCATATTATCAAACATTTTTGGATTACTTATGCGCGAGTTATGGAACTTTAAAAATCCAAAATCCCAAATCGCACTAGTGTGGTTAGTACGTATACTGAATAGAGGTGTGGTTACTACGGGTTAAAACATGTTTTTTTGGTTTAAAACATGTTTTTTTTTTACTTTATTTAAAAATACAAAGAAAACAAAAAACATTGTTTTAAACAAAAAAAACTATGTTTTTTGTTTAAAATGAAAAAAAAAAGTTTTTTGCCAACCCTGGTACATACTGTGCCTGTTAATTGAGTAGGAAGATGTGAGAGACACGCACAAATTTAAATAAAACAAAAGAACAAAGTTGACACTCACGGCCAAAATTCACGTTCCACATATTGAGTGATGATATGCTAATGACGTTAAGACTAATGTATAAATCGTAAGACCGACTCACTAGCTATTCGACTGAGAAATGACAACGATCAAACATAATACGGTGACAAGACACTAATCAAAAAACAATAACTGTCGTGACAATAATAAAAAGAAAATTAAAAAACAATGTATGTTATAACAATAAATAATAAAAGTCAGAATAATAAAGTCAAAGTAAAAAATTATAAGTAAAACAACAAGATAATAAAAGTCCAAAAAAACTAAGTTAAACTCAAAAACATAAAAGTAAAAATGGTAAATAATAACGAAAATAAAATTAATAAAGGAAATACGTTAAAACTGTAAAATTAATATAATAACAGAGAGTTTGTCACTAAATTATGTCATTAAACTAAATAAAAACCAAAATCAAATCTTGGGAAGCTTATCAAGCACCGCAAGATACACATCAGGAAGAGTTTCCGTGTCCATCTGCAAATTCAAACCGTTCTTCTGCCTTTTTATGTAGAGAATTTCAGAAATTAATCGCCTGCGTAATTGAGATTCGGTGTCTAAGATTCTGACCCCATCCCAATCAAAATTATGGTTGAAATTTATTCTATGTTCCGTAATCACTGAGTGGTTGCTCGCATTTCTCCTGATATGATTTTTATGCTCTGTAATACGTGTATTTAATTGTCGTCTTGTCTGACCAACATAAGAGGCATCACAATCATTACAGTCAATTTTGTATATGACATTTTGACGGGCCATCAAAGGACAGGGGTCTTTATGTACTTTTATCAAAGAATTCAATTTATTAAGACTCTGATAAGATAGCCTAACGTTTAAATCATCTGTGATTTTTTTAAATTGTTCGGGTATCACAGGAACATACGGAATTGTAAAAAATGAAACATTTTCTTTTTCTCGTGTAGCACTTTCCGAATTATAACTAGTCCTGTGAAGCAGATGTTTTAGGCGTTCATGTAAAACGCGGAAAATAAAATTTATTTGATAGCCGCTATCCAACAATATTTCAATGATCAATTTAAAATTATTCTGATAAAAGCGAGGGTGTGATAATAAAAAGACCCTGTCAATAAGATTATGGTGCCCCTTTTTTGACAGAGGGGATGGTTAGAACGGAAATGCAAATATCTACCGGAAAACGTAGGCTTACGGTACCAGTCGAAAAACAAGCAGTTACTCTCAACGATCATGGTGATGTCCAAAAAATTCAGTCTATTCTTCTCTCCGATCTCATTAGTAAACTGTAATCTCGGGTGGAAAGCATTAAAAGTCTGTAGGGTGTGGTTAAGAAAGGAAGCGGGAACCGCAAGAGCGACATCGTCGACATATCTAACATAAAACGAGGGAGTAAACTTAAGAGATTCAAGGGCCCGAGTTTCTAAATCTTGTAGCACGATGTCGGCAATAATAGGAGAAAGAGGAGAACCCATGTGGAACGTGAATTTTGGCCATGAGTATCAACTTTGTTCTTTTGTTTTATTTAAATTTGTGCGTGTCTCTCACATCTTCCTACTCAATTAACAGGCACAGTATATACAGACTTGAGAATTTGTAATCCGAAGTCTAATTTACTATATAACAACCGTTAAGCCACCTTCACTACGAAACGATGGATTCATCAATGTGGAATGCGAAGATGTCGGGAGATTTTGAGCTCTATACTTTTTAAGTCCGTTTATTATTTTAAAATCATGTTGCGTTAAGTTGCGTTAGTTAATTAATTTCGTTGCGCTGAAGATGACCCAAATAAAGGGTCGAAACGTACGTCTGTTGAATTTATATTAATTTATATTAAATTTATATTAATTATTAACATTGTGCGCACTATTTACCGCGCGTGGCTCTAATTGCCTTTTTATATTATATTTAATTAAATTTGGTAATTATGCAGATATAGGGAGCCACCCCCGAATTCGATAATTTTGAAATATGTTATCAAGGTCATCACCTTGAGTAATGTTGTGAAGTTCTCAGCCGGCGCTTGTTGTTTATTAAAAAGTTATTAACAAAAGAATTTCCACAAATTATATATAATTTTCAGACACCATGTACATTTAATAGAGCATAACTTAGCAGATTCATTTATTTATGTGCAATAAATCGAACGTGTGGACGAGGGTGAGATTCCATTCCTCCTCCTGCACCCCCAACCCGAAAAAAACTAATCTAACCCAACCCATTTCTTAGAGGCGAAACATTATTTGGGGTGAATAGTTCTTCTACAGAAAAATAATATGTCAACAACTTATACATGTCAGTAGGGGAAAGGTGGATCCTTTACTACATATGTTGAAAGGTAAATTATTACTTAAAATAAAAATTTACCTTTCGGACATGGGTAGGGTGAGGTTAGTTTTTTCGGGGAAGGGGTACAGTGGGAGGGGCTCCGCTCCTCTCCCGCCAACGTTCGATTTATTACACATAAATAAATGATTCTGCTAAGGTACGCTATATTAAATGTACATAGTGTTAAAAAAATAACGTTTTATTTAGTAAACTTTTTTGTTAAAAATTTAATAACTTTTAACGTTAATAACTTTTTAATAAACAACGAGCGACGGCTAAAACCTTTTTAGAGTTACTCAGACCGATGATTTTCACAACATATGTCAAGGTCAAGAACATTGGGGCTGGGTTGTTTTTTGTCAATATTTACCCGTATGCATTATTATTTTTTTTTCTTACTTTATTATTGTTGAATATATGACAGTAAAATATGAGACCGAAACTCTTATCAGCTGTAATGTTTAATTGTAATATATTGTGAGATATATTTATTTCCTTGCCGTTGCGAAACACTCTAACGATCCGATAAATAATCCATCGACGCTTGAAGCAAAGTCTTGGGCAATTTTTTGTAACAGAAACAGCATCAGTTGCTATACATACAACGGAGCTGTGTACCACTGAACGTCGTACCTACAAAAACAGTGTGAACAAAAAATTTACAATTTTAGAAAAATAGAAAAATTAGTAAAAAGAACTTTGATACATATACACGGTCGAACAATTAAGTTACGAGACTCGCTTCACATTTTCGAATGTTTGATCCGTTTGTGTTGCCATTTTAGCGGGTTATTCACTCAATACTCAACACATCGTGCAACTTTTAAATTATTTGGTTCAATAGTTAATGAGATACAGTCACGCAAAGTAGTGTTACAAAATTTTGTTTAAAATTCGGTGTGGAAGGAACGTTTGACAACGTGCTAACATTAAATTCTACGTTAAATTAGAGAAATCTCCAACAGAAACGTTACAAATAATTCAACAACCCTACGGAGAATCAGCTATGCATAAGAGTAAAACTTAAGATTAAGGGCGACCTCACCGATTTCAATGACTTTGATATATGTTGTCAAGGACATAATACTGAGTAACTTTTTCTTCTAATTTAATCGTCGCTCGTTGTTTACTACAAAGTTATGAACAATTAAAGATAGTGACTGACTGATGCTTGGGACATAAAACTGCACATATTTTTGCATGAATTATCAACTTTCAAAGACCGAATACTACAGAATGTAAATAACCAAGGTCAGAAGCTAGTCACTTGCTCGTAATTTTCTTTATTTACATTCTGTACATGCGTAGACAGAAAGCGCGCGCGCGCACGCACACATACACACACACACACGGGGGGATGCAAGGGGAGCCTTCGGCCACCCTCCCGCACCCGCCCCGCCGGTAGGCAGGGTGGACCTCGCTTTACAACTTACAAAGTATATGCTACATTGTAAAGCAAGGTCCACCCTGCCTACCGGCGGGGTGGGTGCGGGAGAGAGGCCGAAGGCCTCCCTTGCACCCCCCCCGTGTGTGTATGTGTGTGTGTGTGTGTGTGTGTGTGAGCGCGCGCGCACGCGCGTGCTTCCTGTCCATGCATGTACTTTGGTATATTTCAAACTTTTTTTGTTAATAACTTTTTAATAAGCAACGAGCGACGATTAAATTAGAAGAAAAAGTTACTCAGAATTATGTCCCTGACAACATATATCAAGGTCATTGAAATCGGTAAGGTCGCCCTTAATCTTAAGTTTTACCGAGTAACGTTTTAAAGATTCAGATGACATCAAAAACAAGTAGAGTTGTGCAAATTAGAAACTTGCACATTGCTTCCTCATCATTTTATCTTACAAAGTTTAAGCTGCTTTAAGCATGCGGATTTTTCAATTTTTGCTTCCTCATAGAGGAAGCTTTGTGAGATATCTTAAATTTTCTAAAACTTACAGCGTGTACAGACATTTCTCAGAAAAAATGAACCCTTTCACCGATACTCACCAAATTCAGTACCAACCATCCTTTAATAATACTCTATCCATGTAAAAAAATTTAATCCGATATTTCAAATTTTCCGAAAGTTACGGCGTGTACAGACATTCCTCAAAAAAATCAAAATTTTATAAAAAATGAATCTTTTCATCGATTCTCATCAAATTCAATACCAACCATCCTTGAATAATACTCTATCCATGTAAAAAAAATGTAACCCGATATCTCAAAAATTGCGGAAGTTAGAGGTTGTACAATATATTGCGTACATACATCATACACACATACGCACATACACATATACATACATACATACATACATACAGACATTTTTTAGGAATATGATTTTTCGACGTTTTGTAACATTCTAAACACATTGGCATAGAAAACTCGAAAAAAAATTTTGTCACGAAAACAAAGCTTCCTCTATGAGGAAGCAAAAATGAATCAAATTTTGAAAGGGCTTGCTTCAGAGGACTAGGCTTGCTGAATCATTTGTAACGTTTCTGTTGGAGACTTCTCTAATTTAACGCAGAATTTAATTTTGGCGCGTCGTCAAGCGTTCCTTCCATTACACCGATTTTTAAATATAATTTTGTAACACTATTTTGCGTGACTGTATCTCATTAACTATTGAACCAAATAATTTAAAATTAGCACCACGTGTTGAGTATTGAGTTGTGAATAACCCCCTAAAATGGCAGCACAAACGGATCAAACGTTCGGAAATGCAAAGAAAGTCTCGAAACTTAATTATTCGACCGTGTATGTAAACATATTTGCACACTTATATAGGGGATAGCTAGCTTTAAAAAAATTTACATTAGAAGCAAATATTGTAGTAGTTTTTAATGTAAAATTTTTTAAAGCTATCCCCTATATAATTGTATTCTATAAAATTATGTCTTACATGATAACAATTACACATGATTATTATGGTCTATTACATTTTATCCGACATTGATGGCGCACAACATATATAAAATATTGATAAATGCAAGGAAAATAAAATTTTATTGACATTATCTCCGTTTGATGCAATCTGAAAAATCTAAAATACAAATAATTTTATAGCTGCGTTACCAGTTTTCTAAACATGGTTCTTTAATTATTTTACGATACAAACATACTAAGTTTCCAAATTAATTTTAGTAAAAATTAATAAATTTATGTAAAAATATAATGTCCGGGGAATTTTCACTTTGGAGTAATTTTTATCGTATTAATTCTTTACTTTGTTTACAGAAAATATAATTTATGTGCAGTATTAGTTAATCAAAAGTATTAAAGTAAAAGATAAAGAGAAAAAAAAAGATCTCTCTATATTTATATTTATTTATACAAAATTATAATTTTATTTTATATCTAGAAATTTTAAACAATCTACAGATATGTTCAAGATATGCAATAAGCATTGTTTCGATTGACACCATTACAACCACTCCTATGCAAAATGCTGCATTTAAATGCAGCAGGATTAAAAAAATATATTTTTCTTGATCCACGAAATACGTATTCTGTCATAATTAGCAAGCGATATGGTTGAGATATGTATATCGGTAAAATAACATCAATTATATTCGACCAAAGTTGTGCGACAATAAGAGCAGATATATTACAAATGTTGACTGCTAGAAAGTAATTATTATTTAAACTTTGGTTGCATAATTTTACACACATTAGATACAATATTTTATCTTACCTGTAAGCGCAACTATATAACGTTTCGCATTATAGTTATATTTTCCAACGATAAAGTTTTCATATTCATCACTTAATTGGTCGTATACATGTTGAAGTTATGTTAATAAACTACCTGTTAATCCAACAATTTGTTATATCGTTTCTACGTATGTTACAGAAAATTGCTAGTTATAAAAATTTAAATGTCAGAGATGTCTCTTAGAACGGAAATTATAAACTGTTAACTTATAGTTTTAGTATTAATAACGAACAAAATGTATTTTATCACAAAGATAGTAAAAAAGCGCTCTACATAGAATCTTATCGACGAAATCAATGCTGTTTTTGAATTAAGGAATATAGTAAAGAGAGTGAAAAAAATATAATTTTTATTTTTATAATTTTTCTTAATAGTGGTATTAGCATATATTATAATTATAGAGGGAAATAAGAAAAAATATAAATAAAATAAAAATAAGTGATATTCTATTTTAGAATAAGGCATACAAAGATTATTTCTATTATGTCGTATATGAACATTACAAGTTTGTTTCAGGTATATATAACATATTTGCCTATATTTATTGTCGTTAAAGATTCTGTAGAAACATATCCAAATGGATCCAATATTTTAAATAATGGTAATTATTCTTTTATACATAATTATGTTATATAAAAAATATCAAGGCCACAAAATAAAAATTTGCAAATTATAAATGGTCAAAGTAAGACAATGATATAACATACCAATTACGCATTCAGATAATTATATATACATGATATGCATGCCGATCTATTAATTATTTTTATTCTTTAACTAATTTTATTTTTCGATTCCTTTTTCTTTGTTTTCAATGTTCTTTATAATAAGTGTTTTTTTAATATAAGTTATAAGTGCAATTGTTAGTAAAATACCGTGTGATCAGAACACGTGCAAGTCAACTAATTTCTCAGTGAAGTATAAATATAATTATACAACCGATTCAACGCTAAAAGTATTTCGACATATGTTCGTTTCCCATGAATGAAACCCTTTGCACAAAATGACCCCACACAAGCGCTATTCTCTCTTTTCGGAGCCAACACTTCATTATAATGCTGACGCTCGTAGGATACGTTTGGCCTTCGAGAAGAATATCTTCCTTTTCAACTTTAAATATTTCAATGTCGGATGTATCTGATAAAGCTCATGTCATCTTAAACCGAGTACATTAAATAAATGCACGGCACTTTCAAATTTTAAATCGACGATTGACACAATTAATATTTGTCTATCATTGCTAATATTTTTTGTTTAAGTATGTCTAGTAAAAAATGATGTTAATCACACATTCTCTACCAAACATACTTTTATTTAATTGATTTTTCTGTTTTTTTTTTACTTAAGTGATATAGATGTTAACGCTAAACAATGAATGATTTATTTAGAAATAATGTGTTATTAAAAATATTATGCATTGAAAATATTAAAATAAAAGTTAAAATAATTATATCTTTATTTTTGTTTTTATTTGAAATATACTATGTAAAGTATTCATTCCTGATGCAGATGTAGCACGATAATGTTTGAATTAATTAATTTTATTTCTCCATATTTCTCTTTGCATGAAAAATTCTAGCTACACTTTTACATGCTGCAAAATAGAATCTCCTATCTTGCTTAATACATAAAATATAGGAATATGTTACTTCTGTGTTAATTATATTATGTCCATGCTGTTATTTGATTTAAATTAGTCATTTTGTGGAATACATAACTGTAAAGTAAGACACTGAGGTCTTGACTAGCTATAATGAAAGATATTCTGTTTCATTACGCTATCCATACATAACATATGTACGTCACTATAAATATATTTTACATATTATCTTACCGTGGCAAAAAATTCTATCGATACGACAAACAATCCGACAGTCAAAACAAAATCTTTGGATTCTCTTTGTAATACGAACAATATCATTCTCTGTATATGTAAGGGAGCTATATACCACCGAACATTATATCTACAAAATTAGTTAATTGTAATCAACTTAACGGATAATTTGAAACACATCGCAAAAGTTTATTAATCTTCCACTTGTTGTGCAAAAATATTGACTTTCACATTTTAATATAACAGTATAATATAAAAGTCTCCAAAGTGCGAATAAATTTCTCAAATTTTATTTTGCAGGAATGTTTCTTACACAGTAACAAATACGTTATGATTGTGATCCGTTACATATTGACCGATATAGCTGGATAAGAACATATATAAGACAGTGATTGTTGCACATATAATGGGCATTATTAATTCCTTGACATTATTTAAAGATATATCATCTGCATGTATAATCTGAAAAATCTAAAACACGAATACCACTGATAATTAATCTCTCGTGCATACAATGTAATTATGACTTTATCAATAATAGCTTTTATGTTTTGTTTTGTTTTCTATTAATTACTATAAAGACTCAAAATTATTATCTGTTAATTATCTTGAAATATTAATAATATTAGACTCTCTCTCTCTCTCTATCTCTCTTAGCATACAAATACAAGAACTGTTTGGAAATGTGTTATCGACTGGATAATTATCGCTATACTTAATAAATAGTGATAAACAATAATGAATTTGAAATATAAATCTATACTTTTGTATATTGTAAAATATCGAAAGTAAAGATTGAAGGACAAATCAGGAAACTTACTCGATACAAATTGAAGCTCACCGAGGCTACTACAAATACTATTATACAGAACATCATCGATTGAATACTTGATTGCAAATGTTTGGTCAATCTTTAAAAAAAAAAAGAAAAATATGTTATATTACTTACGAATAATAATAAATCTAACACATTATTGAATATATACAAACCTCATAGCTTGTCGATGAATGTCCACAGCCCAAATTAAACCCTCGAATATTAAAAGTTCGTTTTGGAAATTAATATTTTGTAGCATGTTGTTGCTCATTGCGTGTTTGATACGATAGCTAATAGATAAATTAATATAATATATGTTGTAATTATGCTCAAATAGCATATTTTGTAGTTTTAGTATGTTTCTTTTAAAAATTACAAAATAACATTTATAGCCTAAATTTTTATGATTGTTTTTGTATGCTACTGTTGTACGTTTCATACCTGGCAATCTTAAACATTCCGCAAGTATGTTGATAATACGCAAGAAACGTTGTTCCTATTCCTACCATTGCAGTTGCCCCGATGCAGAACGATATATTTAAATGTAGCAGAATCCAATAGAAATATTTTTCTTGATCGACGAAATATTCCAATGGAATTGGTAAACGATATGGTTGAGATACATTTATTGATAATACATTATTGAGG
Source organism: Formica selysi (assembly GCA_009859135.1). NCBI lineage: Eukaryota > Metazoa > Arthropoda > Insecta > Hymenoptera > Formicidae > Formica > Formica selysi. The sequence continues at coordinate 2,534,105 of CM020820.1, forward strand.
ATACTCGACCAAAACTGAGCGACAATAAGAGCAGGTAGACTGCAAATAGCACATACTAAAAGCGTTAAAGAACAATTGTTATTCAAATTTTTGTCATATAATTTTTCTAAATTTGTTTACGTTACCTTAAGCTCATTCACGCATTATATTAATTTTAATATATCTGTGTTAACCCAACTGTGATCGATTTTTATATTGTGTAATTGATTGCACATCTGAGTCTTTTCTATTGTTTTATTTGATTTAAATATACTTGTTACTAGAGATGTAAAGAAACAAAGAAAACTAAATATTAAAATACGATTTTTTGTGAAAAAACAAGCCTTGTTCTTTTTCAATTTTTTTTTTTTTTTTAATGTTTTTAACATTTTTATATTTTGATTATTACAAGTTGATTTTTTATTATTTATAATTTTTTAGATGATAGATTTAAGCTAACCATCACTATTTTAAATGTAGATTGCAATTTTATTATTGTATCTATATAAGGTGCCCTAAAACTCCCGGATGCACAGCATGATTGTCCGTGCCAAAAGAAGCAACTTTTTTCTATGGCAAAATTGCGTCTAAACACTATTTTCTAAATAAGAGCAATTTTAAGCTAACGAATGAGCTCTGTAAGTTACGCATGAATCAGGGGCGACGCGTGCACGGCGTGCGTGGCGCGTGAGCGTGTACGCTATTTTATTATTTCGCTAAAGATTTTATAAGAACAATGCATGATATTTAAATATCGCTATTTTGTATGAATACATCTTATTTAATAAGAGAACATTTTTTAATTGATATCATTAAAACAACGACTGAATGTAAAATAAAAGTAGATTAGATAACACGTGAATAATTATGATCCAAGATTATTGTTGCAATGTAAAGATTTATGATCCAAGATTATTGTTGCAATGTAAAGATTTTTGTGGCTCTGAAAAGGTTTTTATTATTGTTATTATTATTAATATTATTTTAATAAATTAATGAGATATTTGCGATTAATATTATATCAAACACATCATAATTCAGATAATTTTTAATTACATTCATAATAAAAATTTTTGTTATACTTCTACTTAAAAATTATCTAAATTATGTCGTCTTTGATGTAATTTGCAAAGTCTCATTAATTCAAAAAATTACTTTCAGAAAAAATAAATAAAAAATATAAAAACTCTGATTTTTACTTATTACATTAACAAAAAATATAAACAAAAATAATATTATATTTAAAAAAATAATGAGAAAAATCAAATTTGTTGTTTTTTTTTCAATGAAAAAGCTTATTTTTTCAACGGCTGTTCACCATTAAAAAAAAACATAAATCTTTTATAACTCTATTTTTACAAATTATTATTATAAATGTGTGTGTGAGACACAAATATTTTGGTAGACATAATTAATATATCATATGTGTGATATAAAAAGAGACTGTTGCATATTGTATCTGTAATCGATTTTTTGCTTTGACAACTTTTGCGAGTTAAAAAGTCTAATATGTCCGTATTTTGAAAATCTAAAAAGATCTTACTCGTAAGTGCAGCGGTACAACGTCTAGCACTGCATCCATATTCGTTTATGATAGCAAATTCGTTTTTGTCTTTTAACTCATTACATATAAGCTGTAGCTGCTCCAATAAATCTTTCACCTGTTTTTTAAATAATTTAATATACCATTATTATATATAGCAGTGAGAAATAGAAAAAATTGTTCGTACGAAAATTTAGTTGACAATAAATTCTTTTATTTATGTTGAATGAATTCTCAACTCATAAAATAGTCTGTAAGTTTTCAACTTTATATGCTATATACTCACAGCTTTGATATTAATACCAAACATATTATATTTTATCACAAAAAGAGCGAAAAAAGATGCGGAAGATAAAATTTTGGCGACAAAATCCAGAGTACATTTTTGTGAAATAAATGGTGTACACTGTAAATAGTAATTTTACTTACGAATTTGCATTAAAAAGTTATTTTTCTAAAGTCATAATCGCACACACATACACGGGCACACAAAGTTTTTTATTTTATATTAACGAATCTATTTTAAATAACTATTATAATTTTATATTTGCCAGAAAATGTTATTTACGGAAACAAATTATATGTAAATAAATAATAAAAATGTCAATATAGATAAAATTTTGCTTTCTCAATAATAATAAAAATTTATATATATATATATATATATATATATATATATATATATATATATATATTAATTATTTAGAATAAAATTAATTAAAATATAAAATATTAATCTATAAGTGCAAACCCCTATGACTATATACAATTATAATTTATAGTTAATATAATTTTATTCTAATCCAAATTGTAAGATATTTAAGTTATATGTGTGGTATAAGACTGCTTTTTTGCAACAATTTTTTATATATTAATATCATTATATACATTAGAGCTTACCTGAAATATAAGACTTGTCGTTAAAATAGTAGACAAGAAAATAAATTGAAGTCGAGTAAAGTTTGATTGTTGATAGGGCCATAGACCAATAGCGAGCAGAAGAATCCTATTCAGATTAAAATGAGTCTCGAGACGAATCATCTTCTTGCGACGTCTGGGACGCATATGATAGTGAAGTAACAAAAGTGCTCACATCCCCTTCTTTTTCCATTGATCATATTTTATTCCTTTTCTCTTTTGGTGTAAATTGCAGCATAAATTGCATATAATTTCGGGTAACACACAAAGCCAATATTACTATAGGACGCGGTAAAAGTAGAATATCCACAGAGTAACAATGTTTCTCGCAATAAAGTCCCCAATTATGCGATCGATTTGATAGCGGAGTAATTTCAGGGTGTTATTTAAGAAAATGAGAGAAAAAATATTTATGGAGAGAGTTTCTTGCGCGAAAATCGCGCATGCGTATTTGCAACTTCTTTTGGACCGGAAATTTACTCGTTTCAGTCTATTGTCTGCACTCATAACGTACGTTTAGTCTTCGAGACGAATGTCGTTAACTGTTGAGAGCATATACATATATGTCAGTACGTAAAATATTTTGGCTATGAATTATCAATAACATAATATTTGGCCTTGGTAACGTAAATAATAACGCGCTAATGTTTACGTGTTACGGCCTTGTTATCATTCGCACGGCCATACCTTTGAATAGTACTATAGTAATGGAAGACACTTCGTCAAATTCCTTTTCTACTGGTTATCATTCGCACGGCGATACTCGAACAGTAAAGTAATAGCGCAGGACGCGATATGTTTCGTATATCGTCAAATTCCTGTTCTAAACGTGTCTCGCAATACGACTAATTATAAATTAATCATGTTTTCGCGAGTGAGTGTGAATCACGAGGAAACAGCAAAAAATGAGCAAGAAAAGAAAAGGAGGTTTCGGCGACGGACGTACCAATGATATGCAATAAGTAATTTATAAATTATGTATCATTTATATTATATTTGAATTGGACATATTGTTTATTCCTTTTTCATTTCTTCGATGGTGTTTGTGTATTCTTTTGAATTCGAAGGAGTTTGGATCATTAACAGCGTTAAAATTAATTTTTTCCCGTTCATATGACCGATTGGTGATAGATATGCTGCCAGGTTTTTGCAAAATGTCATACGAAAAATCGAGATATCTCTTGTAATATTGGTTTGAGCATAAAAATGTCAAGAGTTTGTTTTATATTTGGTGGGATGTTATCCAGGACCCTAAATAAAATGCCGGAAATGCGAAAAAATCTACCCCTCCCAATACTTGGATGTATTTTTATACGACATACGAAAAATTATGATTTCCGAAAAACATGGAGATCTATTTTATTATAATTATTATATTTTCCTATAGTTTTTTCCATGTTCTTTCGAAATCGGAAGAATTTTAATCATTAATAGCGTTAATTATTTCTTTTACACACACGCGTGTGCGCGCGCGCACATACACGTACACGCTCGCACGCACGCACGCACGCACGCACGCACGCACGCACGCACGCACGCATGCATGCATATATATATATATATATATATATATATATATATATATATATATAGGGTGGCCCATATAACTCTTAACAGCTCGATATTTCGGAAACTATGCCATAGATTTTAAAGATTTAGGTCTTGAATTGTATGGGTTTAATGGCCCTTTAAACGTGAATGGAGAAGTTGGTTTTCAACCAACCTGGTTGCGTGAGTGGGGGGCAGGGGTTAAATTTAAAATTTTAAATGGAAACCTCTGTACAAAATTACATTTTTGGATTCTATGAAAGAAAAGAACTTAGCTTTATCCAAAACATCTTTTTGTCAGATATTTCCATGAAAAAATATAACGGTTTGAAGTCTCGATTTGTAGCTAGTTAAAACACTCGAGAAAAATGTATTTTATCACAAAGATAGTAAAAAAGGCGCGCTACGTAGAATCTTGACGACGAAATCAGTGGTACATTTTGAATTAAGAAATGTAATAAACTGCAAACAATAATTCTTTAAAAATTTTTGCATTAAAGAACCTGTTTTTGATTATTAATAACTTGCAATTTTTATACAGAGAATTGTCTGACTGCCAACCGCATAAAGAGTACATTAAGTTCTACAGTAGAATTTTATTTTATGTGTTCCCAGAAAAAAAGACATATATGTTTAATTTTTATTTTTATAATTTTTTTTTAATATTGATTTTAGCATATATTATAATTACAAAAGGATAAGAAAAAATATAAATAAAATGAGAATAAGTGATATTCTGTTTTAGAATAAAGCATAGAGAGATTATTTCTTTTATATCATATATGAACATTACAAGTATGTTTCAGGCATATATCACATATTGCTCTATACTTATTATCGTTAAAGATTCTGCAGAAATATATCTAAATAGATCCAATATTTTGAATTATAGTAATTATTTTTTTAATACATAATTATGTTATATAAAAAATATCGAGGCCAAAAAATAAAAATTTCCAGATTACAAACGATCAAAGTAATGATATAAAATATAAACATGTAAATCATGCATTCAGATAATTATATACATATATGTATACGATATGCATATCGATCTGTTAATTAATTTTATTATTAAACTAATTTCATTTTTCGGTTCCTTTTTCTTCGTTTTCGGTGTTCTATAATAAGTGTTTTTTTAAATATAAGTTATAAGTGCAACTATTAGTAAAATACCATCGTGTGATCGGAACATGTGCAAGTCAACTAATTTCTCAATAGGGTGTATATATGTATAATTACACGATCGATACGACGCTGAAAGTACAATATTTCAACGTATGTCCTTTTCCCATGAATGAAACTCTTTGCATAAAATGACCCCGCTCAGGCGTTATTCTCCCTTTTCAGAGCCGATATTTAATTATAATGCTGACGCTCGTATTTAACCTTCGAAAGGAGTTTCTACGTCTTTAACTGTAAACATTTCGATGTCGGATATATCTAGTAAAACTCATGTCATCTTAAACTGAGTACATTAGATAAATGCACAGCACTTTCAAATTTTAAATTGACAATTGGCACAATTAATATTTGTTCATCGTTGCTAATATTTTGTTCAAGTATATTTAGTAGAAAATAATATTAATCACGTTCTCTACTAAATATACTTTTATTTAATTAATTCTTCTGTTTTTTTACTTAAGTGATCATATAAGTGCTAACGCTAAACAATGAATGATTTGTTTAGCAATAATGTGTCATTATAAATAGTATGCGTTGAAAATATTAAAATAAAAGTTAAAATAATTATATCTGTATTATTGTTTTTATTTGAAATATACTATGTAAAGTATTCACACACTCTCTCTCTCTCTCTCTCTCTCTCTCTCTCTCTCTCTCTCTCTCTCTCTCTCTCTCTCTCTCTCTCTCTCTCTCTCTCTCTCTCTCTCTCTCTCTCTCTCTCTCTCTCTCTCTCTCTCTCTCTCTCTCTCTCTCTCTCTCTCTCTCTCTCTCTCTCTCTCTCTCTCTCTCTCTCTCTCTCTCTCTCCCCCTCTCCCCCTCCCCCCCCTCTCTCTCCCCCTCTCTCTCCCCTCTCGCTCTCCCCCTCTCTCTCCCCCTCCCCCCTCTCCCCCCTACCTCTCTCCCCCTACCTCTCTCCCTCTCTCCTGATGCAGATGTAGCACAATAATGTTTGAATTAATTAATTTTATTTCTCCATATTTCTCTTTACAAGAAAAGTTCTAGCTACATTTTTACATGCTGCAAAATAATCTTCTATCTTGCTTATACATAAAATATAAGAATATGTTACTTCTGTGATAATAATATTACGTCCATGCTGTTATTTGATTTAAACTAGTTATTGTGTAGAATACATAACTGTAAAGTAAGACACTGAAGTCTTGACTAGCTATAATGAAAGATATTCTATTTTATTGCGCTATCCATTCATAATATACGGGGTGTCCCAGAATTACCGCATCACCTGCTAATGGCAGATTCTTGAGATCATTTGGAGACAATTTTTCCTCAGCGAAAATGTCGAGGAATCAATCATTTTCGTGTTATAAGCGATTCAAAAAGAAGGGCTTTTTGCAAACTAAACTTTATAGAGAGTTAAAACCACATTCTTTAGTTAATTTCAGATAGAGTTTACTTTAATAGAGAGAATGAATTTTCATTTATGGCTTAATTACAAAGATATATGGTGGAAAAAATTGGAAGCTTGCAAAGAATAATGACCTTTCTTGACATTTTTGCTGAGGAAAAATCGTTTCCAAATGCCAATAATCTGCCATTAGCAGATGGTGCGGTAATTCTGGGACACCGTGTATATACATCACTATAAATATATTTTACGTATCGTCTTACCGTGGCGAAAAATTCTATAGATATAACAAAAAATCCGACGTTTAAAACAAAATCTCTGGATTCCCTTTGTAACAAGAACAATATCATTTTCTGAATATGCAAAGGAGCTATATACCATTGAACATTATATCTACAAAATTAGTTAATCGTAAGTGACTTAACGGATAATTTGAGACACATCGCAAAAGTTTATTAATCCTCCGCTTATTGTGCAATGCATTGATTTTTACATTTTAATATAACAGTATAAAAATATAAAAATATATAAAAATCTCCAAAGTGCAAATAAATTTCTCAAATATTATTTTGCAAGAATGTTTCTTACACGGTAACAAATACGTTATGATTGTGATCCGTTACATATTGACCGATATAGTTGGATAAAAACATATATAAGAAACCGACTGTTGTATATAGAACGGGGAATATTAATTCTCTGGCATTATCTAGAGATGTATCATCTGCATGTATAATCTGAAAAATCTAAGACACAAATACCATTGATAATTAGTCTCTCGTGCGTACAATGTAATTATGACTTTACCAATAATAGCTTTTATGTTTTGTTTTGTTTTCTATTAATTACTATAAAGACTCAAAATTATTATCTGTTAATTATCTTGAAATATTAATAATATTAAACTCTCTCTCGATCTCTCTTAGCATAGAAATACAAGAATTGTTTGAAAATATGTTATTGACTGAACAATTATCGCCATACTTAATGAATAGTTACAACAATCCACATGAATTCGGAATATAATTCTATGCTTTTATATGTTGTAAAATATCGAATTCTTGCTTGAAAGTGAAAATTGAAAAACATATCAGGAAACTTACTCGATACAGATTGAGACTTATTGCGGCTACTCCAAATACTATTATACAGAACATCATCGATTGAATACTCGATTGCAAATGTTTGGTCAATCTTAAAAAAAAAAAGAAAAATTTGGTATATTACTTACAAATAATAATAAATCTAACATATTATTGCATATATACAAACTTCATAGCTTGTCGATGAATGTCCACAGCCCAAATTAAACCCTCGAATATTAAAAGTTCGTTTTTAAAATTAATATTTTGTAGCATGTTGCTATTCATTGCGTGTTCAATACGATAGCTAATAGATAAATTAATATAATATATGTGCTATAATTATGCTTATCAAACAGCATATTTTTCTGGTTTTGAAATGCTTCATTTGAAAATGACAAGATTACATTTATAACCCAAATTCTTATGGTTGTTTTTGTATGCACGTTTCATACCTGGCGATCTTAAACATTCCGCAAGTATGTTGATAATACGCAAGAAGCGTTGTTCCTATTCCTATCATTGCAGTTATCCCAATGCAGAACGATACATTATAATGTAGCAGAATCCAATAGAAATATTTTTCTTGATCGACGAAGTATTCCATTGGAATTAGGAAACGATGTGATTGAGATACATTTATTGATAATATATTATTGAGGATATTCGACCAAAATTGAGCGACGATAAAAGCAGATAAGCTGCAAATAGCACATACTAAAAGCGTTAGAGAGCAATTGTTATTCAAATTTTTGTCATACAATATTTCTAAGTAGATTTATGCTACTTTAAGCTTATTCCTGCATTATAAGATTTAATATTTCTTTATTGGTCTTTTATTTGTTACTCAACTGTGTAATCGATTTTTATATCATGTAATTGATTGCACATTTGTACCTTCTCTATTATATATAATTATATTCGATTTAAATATATTTGTTACTAGAGATGTAAATAAACAAAAAAAAACTAAATGATTTTTTATGAAAAAAACAAACCTTACTTTTTTTCAAAATTTTGTTTTTTATCAAATATTTTTAACATTTTTATATTTTGTTTATTGCAAGTTGATTTTTCATTATTTATGATTTTTTAGATGATGGATTTGAATTAACCACCACTATTTTAAATGTAGATTGGAATTCCATTTTCATATCTATAATAATTTATAATTTTATATGTAATTTTTATTTTTAATTTTGGGTAATATTATATTTGTTGTTTTAAAAAATTTATTTTAATTACTATTTCAATATAATAAAAAAGAATTAAAGTTCTTATATTTAAATTTGTTTTTAACGTTATTTCAACAGATTAATGAGATTTTTGCGATTAATATGATACCAGACACATCATAATTCAGATAATTTTCAATTACATGCATAATAAATTGTTTTTTTTTTATTATGCTTCTATTTGAAAATTATCTAATTTATGTCGTCTATGATATAATTTGCAGTAAAGTCTCATTAAACCATAGAAATTACTTTCAAAAACGATAAATAAAAAATATAAAAACTCTAGTTTTCCCTTATTACATTAACAAAAATATGAAGAAAAATAATATTATATTTAAAAACATAACGAAAAGAATTAAATTTGTTGTTTTTTTTCAATGACAAAAGTTCGTTTTTTTCAACGTTTGTCTACTGTTAAAAAACGGTTTTTTTACATCTCTATTTGTTACTATAAAATTCTTATTATAAATACGTGTGTGTCACAAATGTTTTGATAGACATAATTAATATATCATATGTGTAATATAAAAAGAGACTGTTGCATATTGTATCTGTAATCAATTTTTTGCTTTGACAACTTTTGCGAGTTAAAAAGTCTAATATGTCCATATTTTGAAAATCTAAAAAGATCTTACTCGTAAGTGCAGCGGTACAACGTCTAGCACTGCATCCATATTCGTTTATGATAGCAAATTCGTTTTTGTCTTTTAACTCATTACATATAAGCTGTAGCTGCTCCAATAAATCTTTCACCTGTTTTTTAAATAATTTTATATATCATTATTATATATAGCAGTGAGAAATAGAAAAAATTGTTCGTACGAGAATTTATTTGACAATAAATTCTCCTATTTATGTTGAATAAATTCTCAACTCATAAAATAGTTTGTAAGTTTTCAACTTTATATGCTATATACTCACAGCTTTGATATTAACACCGAACATATTATATTTTATCACAAAAAGAACGAAAAAAGATGCGGAAGATAAAATTTTGGCGACAAAATCCAGAGTACATTTTTGTGAAATAAATGGTGTACACTGTAAATAGTAATTTTACTTACGAATTTGCATTAAAAAGTTATTTTTCTAAAGTCATAACCGCACATGCATACACGGGCACACAAATTTTTTTATTTTATATTAACAAATCTATTTTAAATAACTATTATAATTTTATATTTGCCAGAAAATGTTATTTACTGAAACAAATTATATGTAAATAAATAATAAAAATGTCAATATAGATAAAATTTTGCTTTCTCAATAGTAATAAAAATTTATATATATATATATATATATATATATATATATATATATATATATATATATATAAATTATTTAAAATATAAATTAATTAAAATATAAAATATTAATCTATAAGTGCAAACCCCTATGACTATATACAATTATAATTTATAGTTAATATAATTTTATTCCAATCCAAATTGTAAGATATTTAAGTTATATGTGTGAAATAAGACTGCTTTTTTGCAACAATTTTTTATATATTAATATCATTATATACATTAGAGCTTACCTGAAATATAAGACTTGTCGTTAAAATAGTAGATAAGAAAATGAATTGAAATCGAGTGAAGTTTGATTGTTGATAGGGCCATAAACCAATAGCGAGCAGAAAAATCTTATTCAGATTAAAATACTGAGTCTCGAGATGGATCATTTTCTTGCGACGTCTGGGACGCGTATAATAGTGAAGTAACGAAAGTACACATACCTCTTTTTTTCCATTGATCAACTAGGTATTTTATCCCTCTTCTCTTCTGGTGTAAATTTTACATTTACATTTATTAACAAATTTTAACACAAATTACATATAATTTCGTGCAAGGCAAGCCGATACGACTATACGACGCGATAAAGGTAGAATATCCATAGTTTAATAATGTTTCTCGCAATAAAGTCCCCAATTATGCGATCGATATGATAGCGGAGTAATTTCAGGAGGTGTTATTTAAGAAAATGAGAGAAAAAATATTTGTATAGAGAGAATATCTTGCGCGAAAGTCGCGCATGCGTATTCGCCACTTTCTTTGTACCGCAGATTTACATGTTTCATTCTATTGTCCGCACTCATAAGGTACATTTGGTCTTCGAGGCGAATGTCATTTACTCTTGAAAGCATCGGGCCTTTTTGGTACAGCTCGTACTATTTAAACTAGTAATCAGATCTTTGTGCATGGTATATGATCATGGTATTAAACTTCTAATTAGTAATCGGCGCGATGAAAGTTATCATTTTAAAAGCTAAATATCGACATGTTACAATTATCAACTGTCACTTTATATGTTTGCATAAATTTTTATCATTTTGATCAACAAAAGGCTTAAACTTAAAAATTCAAAGATGTTAACACTAAAGAATAATTTAGACATATGGAAATAGGGTAAATATTGACAAAAGGGGACACAGTTTCAATGACCTTGACCTTGACATATATTATAGAAATTACTCACCTGTGTAACTTTCAGAAGGTTTTAGCCGTCGCTCGTTGTTTACTAAAGAGTTATTAACAAATAAAGTTGACAATATAAAAGTGTGAATTTAAATCTATAATTTGAATTTGATAATTATGCAGGTATAGGGAGCCATCTCCGATTTCGAAAATTTTGAAATATGTTACCAAGGTCATCACCTTGAGTAATGTTGTGGAGGTTTCAACCAGCACTTATTGTTTATTGAAAAGTTATTAACAAAAGAATTTCATCGATTTTCCATGAATTATATAATTTATTATACATAATTATATAATTTTCAGACATCATGTACATTTAATAAAGCATAACTTAATACATTTATTTATAAAGCATAACTTAATTCATTTATTTATGTGTAGTAAATCGAACACATCGAGGGGCTCCGCCCCTCCCCCTACACCCCATCTCGAAAGAAACTAACCTAACCCAACTCACTTCTTAGAGATGAATCATTATTTGGGATGAATAGTCCTACAGAAAAATAATGTCAACAACTTAGTAAGAAATCTTCGAAAGACAAAATGTTGAATTTTTATTCAAAAGACTATACTTTTAATAAGCGTATTATATTTTTTTTTTTTTTTTTTTTTCTTGGAACGGATTAGCAGATTATATCCAATAAATAATTAATTCAACATACTAATATTTTATTTTTGAACACTGTTTAATAAAGACCCGAGGAATGTCTGGTTTCGGGGGTGTCGGGCCGAACAGTCAATGATACACACACACAAAAAAATATGAGCCGCACTTCACAATTATTCTGGCGATGAGATCTCGCTTTATTCTAGTAATTACACTAAATCTTATTTCTAGGATCTCAAGTAATAGTTTTATAGTTTGTAATTGAGAACGACTGCGAAATCCGCCGAGGAATTAGAGAGAGGTTGCAAGAGAATATTACTTCGATTTACAACGTACCGCGTGATTCGCAAGATAACTGCGTACAAGTCCCCGGTGTCCCGAGAAGGGATAGCGCACACCTCACGCGTGTATGATTCTTTAATTTGATGCTGTTAATTTCCGGGAGATGACAATGACCGTTTGAGACAACCGAATTAGAGTTCACTTGAACAGAGCCACGAAAATCTAAACCGAATATTCAGAGAGCGAAAACTATTCTAAAGGCAACGTGCGTCACGATAGACCGGTACTCACAGAATGATCGAGGATTTCCGGAAGGGTCGATATCGACGCAGGAGCGCGGATAAGGTCCTGAGAGCGTGCTTATGATTGGGTGATAACATTGCGCGAGACTAGTTAGATTGATAGGACCGGCTGCGGGATTGGGTCACGGCCGCGTACAAGAGGAAAAAGGAAGAGAGAGAGAATGCTAGAGAGAAGGACTAGAGTAAGTGAGATGCCGGTGCAAAGATTGAGTAAAGGGAGCGATATTTTCTGAACAAACACCCTATATAATAATTTGCATGTTTATTTATATGTATGTATGTAGTATGGATAAGACTATTTTTATAAACTAATATAAGTTTAATATCAAGTTTTTCATTATCAGACTATGTACAAACCATGATTTTTACAAATCTTTGTTTATTAATAAATTTTTAATGGATAACGAGCGATGGCTATAACTTTTTGAGAATTATTCAGGGCGATGACCTTGATAACATATGTCAAGGTCAAGGTCATTGAGGCTGGGTCCTCTTTTGTTAATATTTACCGGAAATAGTATTTGACATGTCTCATTACACAAATTGCATAAATCACGAAAAAATAAATTACAAAAAATCAAAATGCTTAAAAACGACATAACGTTAGCAAATCAATTAAATAATATATACATATATAATTATTAATTCTGTGTCATTTTTAACAATGATCATCTTTTTTAGCTTTACATACACAAGACATTTAATTATTAAGTTATATCTAAAAATAATATGATTTTTATTGAAGACGGTTTTATTTCTCAAATATTAATATTTTATTTGCACATAGGTCATTTATTATAAAAAAATTAAGCTATAAAAAAAGTTTGGCAAGCATTAATAATATATAAATTATTTATTAAAAGTAATGTGACAATACATGTATCGCAAGAGTTAAGATAAAATTTAAGAGAATAATATAAAACAAAGTAAATTTGTATCAATGTTTTATTTCGTGTTTTATATTCAAATAAATCAAGAAATGCACAATTTTTTGATGTTTTTGATGAATTTTTTGATGTTATTGGAAATATATGTAATATCTTTAATTAAATGTGTATTTTTTTTCTTTTTATATATCTTAATTATATGTATATTTGTTATAAATATAAATTTTTAAATATAATTTTAAATATATTTTTTAAATATATTTTGTATCTTTAATTAAATATATTTATTTTCATAGATCTCTTATGACTATTCAAATACAAAATATAGGATTAATAATAAATCAATTTTAACTTTTAAATGTAATATAATTCTAATATTGAGATTTTTAGTTGACTAAATTTTTGCCAGATTATAATTTATTCACTATTATTCTTCTTCTTACCTTATTATTGCGTTGAATATATTACAGTAAAATAAGAAACCGAAGTTTTCACCAACTGTAACATTTATTCGTAATTTGTTGCCTTGTATTTATATTTTGATAATATATTTGTTATTTACCGTGGCGAAACACTCCAACGATCCGACAAATAATCCACCGATACTTACAGTAAATTTTTTTGTTCCTTTTTGTAGCAGAAATAGTATCAGTTTCTGTATGTGTAATGGAACTTCATACCATTGAACGTCGTACGCAATCATGTAAAGATAGCATATACGTATATTTCTAGGCAATAACATTGACCTCTTTGCATTTAATAAAACACGGTAAAACTGCATAATAACGGACTCAGGTCCAATGACCTTGACCTTAACATATGTTGTCCTGGGTATCCTCCAAAAAGTTTTAAGCGTCGCTCGTTGTTTATTAAAAAGTTATTAACAAAAAGAGTTAACTAAATAAAACGTAATTTTTCTGATACCATGTACTTAAACTTTTCTTAAATATATCCACCTCACAATTCTTGTGTGGGTTGGAAAGTGTATGCATAGACACAATGGGTTCCGCCCCCCCTATGGGGGGGCTCCATTTTCGGAAGACATAACCTAACCCACACCTATTTCTAATTTAAAACTACAATTTGATTTGGGTTAGATTATATCTTCCGGAAGTGGAGCCCCCCCGTAGGAGAGGGGCGGAACCCACTGCGTCCACGTATATACTTTACAACGCGAAGCGAGGTCTACCCCAATTCTTGTGTAGGTGAGAAAGTGTAAGTATGTACTATTTCCACATACATACCCACATGGAACATGACATCCATTGGACGTCCATATAACCTCCATAACTCCATGCGACATCTATCTCCACAGTGGATATTGTATAGATTTCTAATAGAAATCCATATTATCTCCATGGTAGATGTCGTATATAAATCCATCATGGATGTCCATGAGACATCTGTTATGGATGTATGATAGATTTATACAAGTATGTTTCTAATAAAACAAAATTTCATTTTTATTTAAGTATTATTTAAAATTCTCAGCTGTTTTGAGAGTATACTTAAAAATGTGTAATATTACATATTCTATTTTTAATTTATATACATTTTAAATTTTTATTAAAATTTTTTACTAAACTCTAAAATATAATTAACAAAATTTTAATGCAAAATAAAGAATTTTTTTCATACCAAATTTTTTAAACAGTCCATAATATATAATGTCATCAATTTATTATTAAACAAAGAAAATTCTTAATTTATAGATTAAAATTAGAGATAACTGTAATTATTCATATTATATTCCTCACAGCACATCAACATCCCAATGAAATTACACCTTAAATTGTAAGATGGTAACATTCTACGGAAATTAATAAACCTGCCATTAACTTTTAGTAACTTGAAAATTCGTCTAAATTTATTCCATTACCATCCCAGGGACCTTGCGCGTAACGTTTTATTAATATTCATACAACATGCCAGAAAAAGAACTTAATCTAATATTATTTTTAATAAGAACCCTTGCAAAAAAATATTATATTGCCAAAAATCGATTAAACACTATCGGTTTTCAACAGCTTTCAATCGTTTTTTCACCAATCATTGAATAGTTCAAACTCCTTTTCTTCTTTGATATGGAATTCCGCAAAAAATCCATAAAATTAAAACAAAACGAGCTTTTTACTATTATTTCTGAAAATATAAGATATGTATATATATATAGGTATATATATATATACATATTTTCTTTTTATTTTATTTTACATCTTAAATAGATAATAAATGGATAATTGTATTACTGGTATATATCACTAACCTACAATAAAATCTTACTTTATAATATTATATGTATGAAGATTAATGGAATCTTATTTCAATATTTCAACAATCTTACGCGCAATCATTTCACTTTTCGCGTATACTGAAAATATTACGAAATTATGAGATATCGTTTAATATTATTAATTGAATTTGATGTGAATGTTTATCTATATCCAAAATTATTATTTATTTAATATTTCATGAAAAATGTTACTGCGTGCAACATTTCAAAACTTTACAAAAAGATAGTTCATACTTCAGCCGCTAGTTCGTTTATTTACCGCTATGCGACGCGCGATGCGCCCCATCTCGTATTTGAGTTTCAGTCATGAGAAGTATATAAAGCTTGCAAAGAGCAACTGGCAAAAGATTAAAAATGTAATTACTTCTATCAGTTTAATTTCTGATACAATCCCAACATAGGGAATTCAGATTTTGGATTGATTTTTTTCCTTAAAAATCGAGCGGATAAATGTCCGAAAAAGTTAAAATTATCCATTTACTGTCTACTTAAGATGTAAAATAATATATATATATATATATATATATATATATATATATATATATATATATATATATATATATATATACACATATATTTCCAGAAACACACTAATAAAAAGCTCCTTTTATTTAATTTTTCGGATTTTCTGCGGGATTCTATATAAAAAGAAAAAAGTTTTGAACTATTCAATTGTTAGTGAAAAAATGATTGAAAGCTATTGAAAAAATAAGTGTTTAATCAATTTTTGGCAACATAATATTTTTTTTTGCAAAAGTTCCTTATGAAAAATAATATTAGGAGTTTTGTGGCATGTTGTATAAATATTAATACAACGTTACGCGCAAAGTCTCTGGGATGTTAATGGAATGAGTTTGGAGTGTTTGGACGAACATTTTCATGTCGCTGGGAAGTTGATGGCAGGTTTATTAATCTCCGTGGAATGTTACCGTCTTAAGGGCCGTCTACAATTCTTAAAACTTTTAAGAGCAAATGGGAATTGCCCATTTCGTTACTCTCGGTCTTTACATCACTAAAAACAGTATACTCTCCTACTCCTACAGCCTTGTTACTGCCATTGTAGAATGCCCTTTACAATTTAAGATGTGACTTTATTGGGATATTGGTGTGTCTTGAAGGCTATTATTCATCCATCAAAGCTCCATGAAATATCCATGATTATACCATATGACGTCCATGTGACATCTATGAATACGTCTAATGGATGTCGAATGGAAGTAAGAAATGCGGAATTGTGGATGTCTAGTAGATGTCTATAGAAGATTACATGGACATCTAATAGAGGTTTTGAATCTCCATGATGGACGTCTACTGGATATCCATTAGACGTTTTTGTTCCGTGTGGGTATTAGTCATTTATGCCTTTTAATACTCAAAATAACTGCTATATTTAAAAAATTTTTTTTGTTAATAACTTTTTAATAAAAAACGTGCGATGGCTAAAACCTTTTGCAGGTTACTCAGGGTCATGACCTTGACAACATATGTCAAGATCAAGGTCATTGGAGCTGGATCCGTTATTATGCAGTTTTACCTAAAACTCTTTAAGATACGAGATTTCATACAATTTGTATAAAATAATGTCTCTTACACGATAGCAAAGAGATCATTATTATGATCTGTTAAATCCTGCGCAATATAATTAGCTACGAACATATATAGGATACAAATAGTTACAAATATAAAGGGAAGTAAGATTTCCTTGATATCACCTCCGTATGATGCGATTTGAAAAATCTAAAACACAAGATTGTGGTTGTAATGGATTTGCATCTGCATTTATTACACTTCCTGAACATTATTCACGATAAAGTTTATTAATTAGTGAACGATTATGATTGAACTATATAAAGATAAAAATTGTATATTTTATAAAATTAAAGATATCAGCAAGAAAAAGAGAGAGGGAAAAGAGACAGAAAAGAGAGAGAGAGAGAGAATCACAATATAATGAAATATATTAAGTATTGTTTGTGAAAATAGTGGATATATAAACTTAACACGAAACTTACTCGAAAAAGATTAAGACTCAAAGAGACCACTCCGACTAGTATTAAACTGAACAACATTTTCTCAATTTTGGATACTAAAAGTTTGGATAATCTTTAAAAACCAAAAGATATTATTAGAAATATTATATATTAAGTATTTGTCGTCCAATACAGATACTAACTTCATAGCTTGCCGATGAATATCTACGGCACTAATTAATCCTTGCAATATTAAAATCTCATTTTTAAATTTATTATTTTTTAACGTATTAATTTGCATGGCACGTTTAATACGATAACTGCAATTAATATATTTATCGAACAGTTTTTTTGCCTTTATGAAAGAAGCACTAAATTTGTTCAAGATAACAAAAGTATTTTATTTGATACACGAATCTTCGTAATTCTATGTTCGTGTTTTACCTAGATATTCTAACCATACCACACATGTGTTGAAAATACGCAATAAGCGTTGTTCCTATTCCTATCATTGCAGTTATCCCAATGCAGAACGATACATTATAATGTAGCAGAATCCAATAGAAATATTTTTCTTGATCGACGAAGTATTCCATTGGAATTAGGAAACGATGTGATTGAGATACATTTATTGATAATATATTATTGAGGATATTCGACCAAAATTGAGCGACGATAAAAGCAGATAAGCTGCAAATAGCACATACTAAAAGCGTTAGAGAGCAATTGTTATTCAAATTTTTGTCATACAATATTTCTAAGTAGATTTATGCTACTTTAAGCTTATTCCTGCATTATAAGATTTAATATTTTTTTATTGGTCTTTTATTTGTTACTCAACTGTGTAATCGATTTTTATATCATGTAATTGATTGCACATTTGT
Source organism: Formica selysi (assembly GCA_009859135.1). Lineage (NCBI taxonomy): Eukaryota > Metazoa > Arthropoda > Insecta > Hymenoptera > Formicidae > Formica > Formica selysi. Next base: position 2,552,666 of record CM020820.1, read on the forward strand.
ACCTTCTCTATTATATATAATTATATTCGATTTAAATATATTTGTTACTAGAGATGTAAATAAACAAAAAAAAACTAAATGATTTTTTATGAAAAAAACAAATCTTACTTTTTTTCAAAATTTTGTTTTTTATCAAATATTTTTAACATTTTTATATTTTGTTTATTGCAAGTTGATTTTTCATTATTTATGATTTTTTAGATGATGGATTTGAGTTAACCACCACTATTTTAAATGTAGATTGGAATTCCATTTTCATATCTATAATAATTTATAATTTTATATGTAATTTTTATTTTTAATTTTGGGTAATATTATATTTGTTGTTTTAAAAAATTTATTTTAATTACTATTTCAATATAATAAAAAAGAATTAAAGTTCTTATATTTAAATTTGTTTTTAACGTTATTTCAACAGATTAATGAGATTTTTGCGATTAATATGATACCAGACACATCATAATTCAGATAATTTTCAATTACATGCATAATAAATTGTTTTTTTTTTTTTATTATGCTTCTATTTGAAAATTATCTAATTTATGTCGTCTATGATATAATTTGCAGTAAAGTCTCATTAAACCATAGAAATTACTTTCAAAAACGATAAATAAAAAATATAAAAACTCTAGTTTTCCCTTATTACATTAACAAAAATATGAAGAAAAATAATATTATATTTAAAAACATAACGAAAAGAATTAAATTTGTTGTCTTTTTTCAATGACAAAAGATCGTTTTTTTCAACGTTTGTCTACTGTTAAAAAACGGTTTTTTTACATCTCTATTTGTTACTATAAAATTCTTATTATAAATACGTGTGTGTCACAAATGTTTTGATAGACATAATTAATATATCATATGTGTAATATAAAAAGAGACTGTTGCATATTGTATCTGTAATCAATTTTTTGCTTTGACAACTTTTGCGAGTTAAAAAGTCTAATATGTCCATATTTTGAAAATCTAAAAAGATCTTACTCGTAAGTGCAGCGGTACAACGTCTAGCACTGCATCCATATTCGTTTATGATAGCAAATTCGTTTTTGTCTTTTAACTCATTACATATAAGCTGTAGCTGCTCCAATAAATCTTTCACCTGTTTTTTAAATAATTTTATATATCATTATTATATATAGCAGTGAGAAATAGAAAAAATTGTTCGTACGAGAATTTATTTGACAATAAATTCTCCTATTTATGTTGAATAAATTCTCAACTCATAAAATAGTCTGTAAGTTTTCAACTTTATATGCTATATACTCACAGCTTTGATATTAACACCGAACATATTATATTTTATCACAAAAAGAACGAAAAAAGATGCGGAAGATAAAATTTTGGCGACAAAATCCAGAGTACATTTTTGTGAAATAAATGGTGTACACTGTAAATAGTAATTTTACTTACGAATTTGCATTAAAAAGTTATTTTTCTAAAGTCATAATCGCACATGCATACACGGGCACACAAATTTTTTTATTTTGTATTAACAAATCTATTTTAAATAACTATTATAATTTTATATTTGCCAGAAAATGTTATTTACGGAAACAAATTATATGTAAATAAATAATAAAAATGTCAATATAGATAAAATTTTGCTTTCTCAATAATAATAAAAATTTATATATACAGGGTGATTCAAAACAACCTTCTGTCCTTACAATGTCATATACTTGACTCAATTCTAAGACGATTTTTCCTTTGCCAAAATTTTTTCCGAGGCTTAGTTTTCAAATTATAAGCCAAAATAGTTAACGAATTACGGGCCGCGTACGCGAGGCAGGCAGGGGCGGCGCAACTCACCGTCCGATGCTGGTGATTATGTGAAGCGCTCGCTGCGATCAACTGTTTGCTACATGCGATGGGGTGTATGTGTGAGAGAGAACGTATACGCGTATACACACACATACACATTCTCTCTCTCTCTCTCCCTCTCCCTCTCTCTCTCTCTCTCTCTCTCTCTCTCTCTCTCTCTCTCTCTCTCTCCCTCTCTCTCTTTTACACCCATCGCGTGTAGCAAACAGCTGATCGCACACACACTCTCTCTCTCTCTCTCTGTCTTTCTCTTTTATATCCATCGCATGTAGCAAACAGTTGATCGCAGCGAGCGCTTCACGTAATCACCAGCATCGGACGGTGAGTTGCGCCGCCCCTGCCTGCCTCGCGTACGCGGCCCGTAATTCGTTAACTATTTTGGCTTATAATTTGAAAACTAAGCCTCGGAAAAAATTTTGGCAAAGGAAAAATCGTCTTAAAATTGGGTCAAGTATATGACATTGTAAGGACAGAAGGTTGTTTTGAATCACCCTGTATATATATAAATTATTTAAAATATAAATTAATTAAAATATAAAATATTAATTTATAAGTGCAAACCCCTATGACTATATACAATTATAATTTATAGTTAATTTAATTTTATTCCAATCCAAATTGTAAGATATTTAAGTTATATGTGTGAAATAAGACTGCTTTTTTGCAACAATTTTTTATATATTAATATCATTATATACATTAGAGCTTACCTGAAATATAAGACTTGTCGTTAAAATAGTAGACAAGAAAATGAATTGAAATCGAGTGAAGTTTGATTGTTGATAGGGCCATAAACCAATAGCGAGCAGAAAAATCTTATTCAGATTAAAATACTGAATCTCGAGACGCATCATTTTCTTGCGACGTCTGGGACGCGTATAATAGTGAAGTAACGAAAGTACACATACCTCTTTTTTTCCATTGATCAACTAGGTATTTTATTCCTCTTCTCTTCTGGTGTAAATTTTACATTTACATTTATTAACAAATTTTAACACAAATTACATATAATTTCGTGCAAGGTAAGCCGATACGACTATACGATGCGATAAAGGTAGAATATCCATAGTTTAATAATGTTTCTCGCAATAAAGTCCCCAATTATGCGATCGATATGATAGCGGAGTAATTTCAGGAGGTGTTATTTAAGAAGATGAGAGAAAAAATATTTGTATAGAGAGAATATCTTGCGCGAAAGTCGCGCATGCGTATTCGCAACTTTTTTTGTATCGCAGACTTACACCTTTCATTCTATTGTCCGCACTCGTGACGTACGTTTGGTCTTCGAGACGAATGTCATTCACTCTTGAGAGCATCGGGCCTTTTTAGTAAAGCTCATATTATTTAAACTAGTGATAAGATCTTTGTGCATGCTATATCTGTTAAACTTTTAATTAGCAATCGACGCGATAAAAATTATCATTTTAAAAGCTAAATATCAACATGTTACAATTACCAACTATTACTTTGTATGTTTACATAATTCTTTATTACTTACGTCACTTTGATCTACAAAAGACTTAAATTTAAAAATTCAAAGATGTTAGCACTAAGAATAAATAAGACATATAAAAATAATATTTGACGTCACAGTTTAATTGTTTAATATTTGACGTGTTTTATTATTATCTATAAATCGGATATACGAAAAATCAAGATGCTTAAAAACAATGTAACGTTAATCAAATCTGTTATTTGATGTACAATAGCATATACAGGAAGTCCCATTTTAAATGCCGCAGGCAAATATTTCGAAAAATATGGAAGATACGGAAAAATGTTTCAGATAAAAGTTGCTTGGTTTGAAGGAGGTTACATGATGAATGATAGACTTGACCTTGAGTGACCTTTTCAAGGCCAGGTCCCTGACCTGGCCTTCAAACCAAGCAACTTTTGTCTGAAACATTTTTCCGTATCTTCCATATTTTTCGAGATATTTGCCTGCGGCATTTAAAATGGGACAACTTGTATAATAGCTAATTTTATGTCATAATACGATAAAAAACTAAAGGCTCCGAAAAATTGAAACTTAATAATCAATAGAAATAAAAATGGTAATCAGGAGCCAGCACAATATATACGGCGCAAATGAATTTATTAAGACCTCAATGGTACAAAGATACGCAAACGTTTCGGTCCTTTTTTTGGACCATCTTCAGCGCGTAAAAAGTTAAGATATATAAGTAAAGAGACAGCGGAAATCGGTGTTAAAAACAGGAATCGATAATAAACTTGCAGACATATATCGGAACATATAAGATAAAAAACTAAGAAACTGTCATTGTAGTCAAGATGTTTGATTTTAACTACCTTCTCGTCTAGTCAATTAAAGATTTTATTGTATCTAGTTAATTTATTTATATTATTTTTATTTTTTATTTTTATTTATTTTAATTTATTGATTTTATTATCTGACATATGTTACAACGTGCTTTTTTATTGAATGTGCTGCATTGATAGTGCTCGATATATAGCGACATGCATTTTAATGCTACATTAACGGGTTTGGATGACGGATCTCATTCTATCCTATGTCCTACTCTACTCCACGGTCATCCAACTATGGAGGGACACGTCCAGTAGATGATGGGCATCAATACAAAGGTTTTCTGTTGACATGTTTTTCGGCGTTTTATCTTTGACTACAATGACAGTTTTTGAGTTTTTTACTATTATTTCATATGTTCCGGTATATGTCTGTGAGTTTATTATCAATTCCTGTTTTTAACACCAAATTCTGCTTTCTCTTTACTTATATATCTTATATAACTTCTTACGCGCTGAAGATGGTCCAAAAAAAGGACCGAAACATTCGCGTATCTTTGTGCCATTGAGGTCTTAATAAATTTATTTGCGCCGTATATATTGCGCTGGGTCCTGGTTGCTATTTCTATTTCCATTGATTATTAAGTTCTAATTTTGTGTGTTTTCTTTAAGAATAATCATCCCTTTTAGCTTTGCAGATACAAGACATTTAAATTATCAAATTGTACCTAAAAGTAATATGATTCTTATTAAAAACAGCTTTATTTCTCAAATCTTGATATTTCATTTACACATAGGTCATTTATTATAAAAAAAAAAATAAGTTATAAAAAAGGTTTGGCAAACATTAACAATATATAAATTATTCATTAAAAGTAATGTCACCTTAAATATATCGCAAAAATTAAGATGAAATTTGAGAATAATGTAAAAGAGAATTTGAATCAGTGTTTTATATTTCGTGTTTTATATTCGAATAAATTAAAGAATGCTCAATCTTTTGATGTATTAAAAATATAATTATGTTTTTATATTAATATTTTTAATTAAATGTAATTTTTTTCTTTTAATATATATTTTATAAATATGAGTTTTTAAATGTTTTTTCTAAATATATTTTTTATCTTTAAACAAATATATTTATTTTCGGAGATCTCTTATGACTATTGAAATACAAACTATAGGATTAATAATAAATCACTTTTAATTTTTAAATGTAATATAATTGTAATATTGAAGTTTACTTGACTAAATTTTTGCCAGATTATAATTTATTTGCTATTATTTTCCTTCTTACCTTATTATTGCGTTGAATATATGACAGTAAAATAAGAAACCGAAGTTTTCACCAGCTGTAACATTTATTTGTAATATGTTGCCTCGTATGTATATTTTGATAATATATTTATGTTATTTACCGTGGCGAAACATTCCAACGATCCGACAAATAGTCCACCGACACCTACAGTAAAATCTTTGGCCCCTTTTTGTAGCATAAATAGTATCATTTTTTGTATACGTAACGGAGCTTCATGCCACTGAACGTTGTATCTACGCAATCATATAAAGATAGATCGTATATTCCTACGCGACAACATTGACCTCTGTGCATTTAATCAAACATTCTTTAAGATGCGAAATTTCATACAATTTGTCTAAAACAATATTTCTTACACAGTAGCAAAAAGGTCATTATTGTGATCTGTTAAATCCTGCGCAACATAATTGGCTATAAACATGTATAAGATACAAATAGTTACAAATGTAAAGGGAAATAAAATTTCCTTGACATCATCTCCGTATGATGCGATTTGAAAAATCTAAAACACAAGATCGCGGTTGTAACGGATTTCCATCTGCATTTCTTGCATTCGCTAGACATTTTATTCACGATAAAACTTATTAATTGGCGAGCGATTACAATTGATCTAATAAAGATAAAAATCGTATGTTTTACAAAATCAAAGATGTCAGCAAGGAAAAGAGAAAGAGAGAGAAAGAGAGAGAGAGAGAGTAAAAAGACAAAGAGAGAGGGAGAGAAAAGAAGAAAAAAAACATACTTCCTTGATATAAAGTACAGACAATATATCATGAAATATATATTAAGTATTGTTTGAGAATAGTAGATATAAAGACATAACACGAAACTTACTAGAAATAGATTAAGACTCAAACAGACCACTCCGACTATTATTAAACAGAATAACATTTTCTCAATTTTGGATACCAAAAGTTCGGATAATCTTTAAAAACCAAAAGATATTATTAGAAATATTATATACTTGTATATATGTATATATATATATATATATATATAGGAGAAAGTAGGGTAAAACCGGATAGGCGGGTCAAACCGGTACGTCTGTTTCTTCGTGATAAGTGCTATTATTTTTGGCTAACTCGTGTTATTAGTTGTAGATTGATGCCAACATTATTTTGAGATGAACCGTGCCCATGTGCACACGATATTTCTTTTTTGAGAGAAGTTCAAAATTTTCGGGCCGAAAAAGATCGGGACAACAATTGAGTCGTTATGGGCTTTTTCTACACAGAACATCTGCTTCAGTAAATGCAGCATTGCATATTCTGTACATATTAGAGAGTACATCTACACTAGTTTTGATTGTCACTTTGTAGGCCGGAATATACAACCGCCGTATTTGTTACTTTCCTTGTGTTGGAGCAAAACCGAGTACTTACATATCTCATGTAATGAAAAGAGGAAAAACTTATCCTGACTTTGTCTCTCTACAAAAAGTAGTTGGAAACAAAAACTAACACTCAGAAAAAGAAACCACTAAAAAAAAAAAGCTTTTTGAGATCCCTAAAGTTAAAAAATTAAATAAGGAAGTCCTGCAGCAATGTCGAACAAGAGGATATCTTTATTTCTGATTTTTGTCAATACAATACATCTTTATATTGTATTTTGATTAAAATAAATCTAGATTTTGTAATTGCACGGTGTTTTACATGTTTTAAAATGGGTACCTGGTTTTACCCTACCGGTAGAGCAAAACCGGGTATTTTGACTTCTCCAAAAAATCTTATTATCCTTGGTAACCAAATTTTTTTTTTCAGCAACTAGCGTCATTTTCTCACGGTTTAGGGTCCACTAAAGACTACTAATGGTCAGCAAAATTTTTTTTACTCTGGTTTTTCGTTGGAAGTCAAATCCAAAAAAGTACCCGGTTTTACCCTACTTTCCTATATATATATTTATATTTATATATATCGCCGAATAGAGATACTAACTTCATAGCTTGCCGATGAATATTTACGACACTAATTATCCTTTGCAATATTAAAATTTCATTGTTAAGTTTATTATTTTTTAACATATTAATGTGCATAGCGCGTTTAATACGATAACTGTAATTAAAATGTTTATCAAACTGTACATTTTTTTGGCTTTTTAAAAAAGGCACTAGATTTGTTCAAGATAACAAAAGAATTTTATATAAAGCTCGAAACTTCGTAATTCTATGTTTGTTTTTTACCTGGAAATTTTAACCATGCCACAGGTATGTTGAAGATACGCAATAAGCGTTGCTCCTATTCCTACCATTGCAGTTGCTCCGATGCAGAATGATACATTAAAATATAGCAGAATCCAATAGGAATATGTTTCTTGATCGACGAAGTATTCCATTGTAATCGGTAAGCTATACGATCGAGATACGTTCATTGGTAATATAATATCGAGGATTCTCGACCAAAACTCAGCGATGATAAGAGCAAATATGCTGCAAATAGCACATACTAAAAGCGTTAAAGAACAATTTTTATTCAAATTTTTGTCATATAATCTTTCTAAAGTTGGTTTATACTATTTGAAGCTCATTTATGCATTATAAGTTTTAATAAATTGTTATTAATCGAACTGATCGATTTTTATTTTGTGTAATTGATTGCACATTTGAACTTTCTCTATAATTGTATTCGATTTAAATATACTTGTGTGTGTGTGTGTGTGTGTGTGTGTGCGAGATTTTTTTGAAAAAACAACAATTCTTGTTTTTTTATCAATTTTTTTTTCCAAATATTTCCATCTTTATATTTTGATTATTGCAAGTTCATTTTTCGTTGTTTTTAATTTTTTGGATAAGTTTGAACTAACCATCATTATTTTAAATGTGGATCGCATTCCAATTGACTATAAAATTATGTAATTAATATTTCTATTTGGGTAAATTTTCCGAAAACAAATCAAAATTAAGGTTGGAGGAATTATCTGTATTATAGATACAAAAACACAGTTTTTGTATGTATAATAATTTATAATTTTATTTGTAATTTGTAATTTTATTTATTTAATTATTAAATAATATGTAAATAATTTGTAATTTTTATTTGTTATATTTTTTATTATATTAACAAAAAAATATGACAAAAAATAATATTATATTTAGAAAAATAATAAAAAAAACGAATTTGTTATCTTTTAATAAAAAAAGCATGTTTTTCAATGTTTGTTTTCTATCAGAAAAAAAAGTTTTTTACATTCATATTTATTACCACAAAAGTCTCATTAATTCATTAAAATTAATTTCCGAAAAGATAAATTAAAAATATAAGAACTTTAGTTTTTTATTATATTAACAAAAAGATATGAAAGAAAATAATATTATATTTTAAAAAATAACGGAACAAAATTTTTTTTTATGAAAAAGTTTTTTTTCGATGTTTGTTTTCTATTAGAAAAAAAACTGTTTTTTTACATCTCTATTTGTTACAAATCATTATAAATGCGTATGTGTCACAAATGTTTTGGTACACATAATTCTTCTTCTTCTTCTTCTCTGATATGGCTGGGAGACTTTCCGAAAGGAATTGTCTATACACCATTAACTAGGTATAGGTATTAGATAGGATAATATATGATAAACTTAATATAGGTATTAGATAGGATAATATATTATAAACCAATATAAGCATTACATAGGATAATGTGTGAAAACCTCTTTTTGAGTCATATGGGAGGATGGGATCCGAGCGGAATCGACCCTGGAATCTCTCGATTACCAGCCTAGCCTGCGACTCTACGCCCGGCGCCACGCATCGCCCCACACATAATTGATATATCATATATATGTGATATATAAAGAAATTGTTGCATATTGTATCTGAATCGATTATCTGCTGAAACTTCGACAGTTTTTACGAGTTAAAAAGGAAGCGTGACCGTTTTGAAAATCTAAAAAGATCTTACTCGTAAGTGCGGCGGTACAACGTTTGGCACTGCATCCATATGCGTTTATGATAGCAAATTCATTTTTGTCTTTTAACTCATTATGTATATGCTGTAACTGCTCCAGTAAATCTTTCACCTGTTGTTTCGGACAATTTTATACACCGTTTTTATATATAACAATGACATATAAAAAAAATTGTTTATACAAAAGAATTTATTTAACTAAAATATTTTTCCTGTTTGTTGTATGTGTTTTGTGTGTGTGTGTGTGTGTGTGTGTGTGTGTGTGTGTGAGTAGCCTTCAACTTATAAATTATTCTGTAAACTCTCAACTTTATACGCTATATACTCACAGCTTTGATATTAACATAGAACATGATATATTTTATCACAAAGAGAGCAAAGAAAGATGCGGAAGATAAAACTTTGACAACGAAATCCGGAGTACATTTTTGTGAAATAAATGGTGTACACTGTAAATAGTAATTTTACTTACAAGTTTGCATTATAAAATTATTTTTCTGATGTCATAAACGCGCGCGCACACACGCAAACACAAATTCTTTATTTTATGTTGTTGAATCTATTTTAAATAACTTTTATAATATTATATTCGCCAGAAAATACTATTTAAAAAAACATATTATATATCAATGAATAATAAAAATGTTAACATAGATAAAAGTTTGCTTTCTCAATAATAATAAAAATTTATATATATACATATATTAATTATTTAAAATATAAAATTAAACCATAAGTCATAGTGCAAACCCCTGTGACTATATACAGTTATAATTTATAGTTAATATAATTTTATTTTAATCTAAATTGTAGGATATTTAAGTTATATGTGTGGTATAAGATTGTTTTTTTGCAACAATTTCTTATATATATATTAATAATATCATTATATATATACATATTAAAGCTTACCTGAAATATAAGACTTGTAGTTAAAATAGTAAACAAAAAAATGAATTGAAATCGAGTGAAGTTCGATTGTTTATAGGGCCATACGCCAATAGCTAGCAGAAGAATCCTATTCAAATTAAAATACTGAGTCTCGAGACAGATCATTTTCTTGCGACGTCTGGGACGCACATGATAGTGAAATAACGAATGTTCGTTACTCGAACACATCCCCTTCTTTTTCCATTGGTCGATCAAGTATTTTATTCCTCTTTTTCTTTTTGGTGTAAATTTTAATATAAATTGCATATAATTTCGTGTAATTCACAAAGTGCCGATACAACTATAGAACGCGGCAAAAGTAGAATATACACAGTTTAACAATGTTTCTCGCAATAAAGTCCCTAATTATGCGATCGATTTGATAGCGGAGTAATTTCAAGGTGTTATTTAAGAAAATTGGTGTTATTTAAGAAAATATATTTATAAAGAGAATTTCTTGCGCGGAAGTCACGCATGCGTATTTGCCATTTCCTTTGTACCGCAAATTCACACGTTTCATTCTATTGTTCGCACTCATAGCGTACGTATGGTCTTCGAGACGAATGCCATCCACTCTTGAGAGCATCGGGCCTTTCTGATAAAGCTCCTACTATTTAAACTAGTAATCAGATCTTTGTGCATGATATATCTGTTAAACTTTTAATTAATAGTTGACACGATAAAAGATATCATTTTAAAAGCTAAATATCGATATGTTACAATTATTACTTTGTATGTTTACATAATTTTTTATTACTTACGTCACTTTCATCAACGAAAGACTTAAGTTTAAAAATTCAGAGACGCGTCAGATATCAGTTCAGATAGCACGTCTTTGAATAAATTAGACATATGAAAGTAATATTTGACGTGCCTCATTATACAAATTGCATATCAAAATACTTAAAAACAATATAACGTTAATCAAATTTGCTGTTTGATATATAGCATATGCTTTGGGGTTAAATGGCCAAACTTGAAATATGAATTTAGGACCTCAAAACAAAAATAATTTTCCTTTGGAAGTATGCTCGCAAAAGTTTCGTTCAAGAGATATTGACTTCTTAAGTTACAGAACTATAGAAATGAATAATGTCGAAATGTCTCTTTTTTTGTTTTGAAGATGGAAGGCCATTAACAGGTTTATGTTTGCACTGTAAACAAAACTAAAACAAAATTGACAATCATTAAAACGGAGGATAGTGGAAACATGCAAAGAAATTACAGACGCACAATGTCAGTCAGCCATTCGTTCTCTCATCGATAGGTTCAATGCTTGTCCCCGGACTGGAGGCCATCATTTTGAACAAAACATTTCATAATTAAATTTTAATTACTGTAAAACAATAAAAAGGATAAACTTATTATTTCGATATTATTCATTCCTATAGTTCTATAATTTAAGAAGTCAATATCTCTTGAACGAAACGTTTGCGAACATACTTCCAGAGGAAAATTTTCTTTTGTTTCCTAAATTCACATTTCAAATTTGGCCATTTAACGGGAGCACCCTGTATAATAGCTAATTTTATGTGTCATCTTTAGGAATAATCATCATTTTTTAGGTTTACATACAGAAGACATATAAATTATCAAGTTATACCTAAAGGTAATATGATTTTTACTGAAAACAGCTTTATTTCTCAAATCTTGATATTTCATTTGCACATAGTTTATTTATAGTAAAGAAAATTAAGCTATAAAAAAGTTTAGCAAACATTAACAATACATAAATTATTCATTAAAAGTAATGTGACAGTACGTATATCACACAAGTTAAAATAAAAGTTGAGAATAATGTGAAATTAAATAAATATATATCAATGTTTTATATTTGATTCGAAGTTTATGATGTATTGAAAATGTGACATTTATGTAATATCTTTAATTAAATATATGTATTTATGCTTAGGTCGTTCACGTCAAAACCGGAATTTAATTTATAGACAGGTAAAGAAACAAAATTATGATGAATAAATAATATTTATTTTTCAATGTAATTTCCGTTTATATCACAGCATTTTCTCCGAAAATGTACCACTGTAACACACATCTCCGAGAAAACCAGGGAAGAACTACAAACATTCAGATTTCCATCTGCTTGGTCCCTTAAAGGAACATTTGATAGGCGCTTCAGTCAGATGATGAGTTTAAAACGTGTATATTACAGTGGTTCAGACGTCAGGATAAATCCTTCTATTCTGCTGATATTAACGCATTGGTACATCGATGCTGTGATGTAAATGGAGATTACTCTGAAGAATCAATGTTCTTTACTGGTCATAATTCTGTCTCTTTACCTATTTAAAAATTAAATTCCGGTTTTAACGTGAACGACCAAGTGTTTTCGGAGATCTCTCTCTTATAACTATTTAAATACAAACTATGGGAAACTAATTAATAATAAACCACTTTTAACTTTTAGATGTAATACAATTGTGATTTTGAGGTTTATATTTAACTAAACTTTTGTCAGATTATAAATTACTCGCTATTATTTTTGTTCTTACCTTATTAATGCGTTGAATATATGACAGTAAAGTAAGAAATCGAAGTTTTCACCAACTGTAATGTTTATTTACAATACACAGTGCATTTAAAAAGTTCGGGGACTGATTATTTTCTGGACGTACTAACTGCGCTATCTCTTGGCCTACACTGGATCTAGTTACTATAATGCCTCTTGAGCTTGCCATATTTTTTTGCCACCATTGAATCAATAGTTTAAAGTTTGCGTACGTTCAAAATTTTACAAAATTTTTAACGTTGTCATGATTTTCAAAATGAAATCTTGATTAAGTTTTGTTTTAAATGTGTAAAAACTGCAACAGAAACATACTAAATGATGCAAGATGCATTTGAAAAAGATTGTCTAGCAGGTAGTAAAGTGTTCTTGTGATATGCACGATTCAAGAGTGGCCGTGAAACGCTTGAGGATGATTCCAGAGAAGGACGCTCTTCCACAAGAATGTCGAATTTATGCGCGCGCTTCTCGCGCAAGATCGCCGACTGACGATCGAAATGTTTTCGCACAGATTGAACATTAATGTGGGAAGTGTTCACACTATCGTGCATAACGTGCTCGACAAAGGAAAAGTGTGTGCGAGGTTCAGACGATACACAGTGGATACCGAAGCAGAAAGAGCAACGCGGCGGCGCAGAATTTTGTGAATGAGCCGATGCCAACCTGAACCTGAACCTGAACACTTTATTACGCGTTAGACAGTCTTTTCCAAATGCATCTTACATCATTTAATATGTTTCTGTTGCAGTTTTCCCACATTTAAAACAAAACTTAATCACGGTTCCATTTTGAAAATCGTGACAACGTTAAAAATTTAAAAAAATTTTGGACGCACGCAAACTTTTTAAACTATTGACTCAATAGCGGCAAAAAAATATGGCAGACTCAAGAGGCATTATAATAACTAGACCCAATGTAGGCCAAGAGATAGTGCAATCAGTACGTCCAGAAAAAAATCTGTCTTCGAACTTTTTTAATACTTTTTTGATAATATATTTATTATATTTACCGTGGCGAAACATTCCAATGATCCGACAAATAGTCCACCGACACTTATAGTAAATTTTTTGGTTCCTTTTTGCAGCAGAAATAATATCAGTTTCTGTATATGTAACGGAGTTTCATGCCACTGAACGTCATACCTACGCAATCATGTAAAGATAGATTCATATATTTCTACGCTACAACATTGATCTCTCCGCATTTAATAAAACATTCTTTAAGATGCGTTATTTCATACAATTTGTCTAAAATAATATTTCTTACACAGTAGCAAAAAAGTCATTATTGTGGTCTGTTACATCTTGCGTAATATAATTGGCTACAAACATGTACAAGATACTAAGTGTTACGCTTAAAAAAGGAAATAAAATATCCTTGACATCATCGCCATATGATAATGCAATCTGAAAAATCTAAAACATATGATCGCGGTTGTAACAAATTTGCATCTGCATTTCTTACATTCTCTAAACATTATTCACCATAATGCTTATTAATTGCACGATTACGACTGATGTATACAAAAATAAAAATCTAAATGATAAAAATAAAAAAGTAATAAAGATAAATATTTTATAAAATCAAAGATATTGTTACATCCTGGCGATTCCACGATTTTTTCCTTTCGCGAAATGTCGGCAATGATCGTCGATTGGTGAGACAAATGAATCGCTCAGTTAACAGACCAACGTAAAAGATCGGTGATGAAACCATGCCGGTTTCCTCAAGATAATATAACATTTTCTAACGAAATACCCAACAAACACAGCTGCATCAATAACAATATGAAATTTTCTAACGAAATACCCAACAAACACAGCTGCATTTATAATAATAAAAATTTTCGATAATTATTTACTATAACGGACCCAGCACCAATGACGTTGACCTTGACATATGTTGTCAAGGACATAATCCTGAGTATCTTTTCCTTATAACTTAATCGGCGGTCATTGTTTAATAAAAAGTTATTAACAAATAAAGTTTGAGAAATAAAACGTAATTTTGCATGAGTTTGCAATTTCCACGCAAGAAGTGAGGTCCATCCGCATCAGGACGCTGTATAACTCAAATCAAATTTTCAGAAATAGGTTTGAGTTAGGTTATATCTTCCGGAAGTGGAGCCCCCCCGTAGGGGGGAGGCGGAAACCACTGCGTTCACGCATATACTTTCCCATCCACACAACAATTCTGGGCTGAACTTCGCTTCGCATTGTAAAGTATATGCATGGACACAGTGGGTTCCGCCCCCTCCCTACGGGGGGAGGGGGCTCCACTTCCGAAAAATATAACCTAATCCAAATCTATTTCTGATTTAAAACTAAAATTTGATCAAGTTACGTTATATAACTCAAACCAAATTTTCGTTTTGAATCTAACTTTAACTTTAAATATCTTAAAAATTATAAGAGACCGCTTATTAAGTTATAAGGAAAAGTTACTCAGGATTATGTCCTTGACAACATATGTCAAGGTCAAGATCATTAGAGCTGGGTCCGTTATAGTAAATAATTACCCCTTTTTCTAATCTGAACACGTGCAAGGAATCTTTGAACGAATATCGAATTTACCAATGGACGATCACCACAGGTAAAACGTGAAAAGTAGGAGAAACACCCTGCCTAACGAAGACAATGACACATTTTTAATTTGTTAAGATTGAAAAATCCCCACTTCTGCGCAAATTTAATTCGTCGAAGTTTTGGAAGATTCCCACTCTTAGAATTAGAATACACCCCAAAAAGAAGATTATAAAAAGAGAACTCGCAAACACATCACGCTCTTATTCTCCGGTCTTCAGCTTTACGCAGTCTTAGGGCCACCGCACAAGCTTTTCCGTAATGCATTACGTTACGTTAAGTACTGATTCTAAATCTAAACTCGTACGTAATCTTAAACTTCAGTCAACGCACAGAGAAAATCGTAACGTAACAAAAGCATACTACGTTACGATTTTGTTTGTACGTTGACTGAAGTTTAAGATTACGTACGAGTTTAGGTTTAGAATCAGTACTTAACGTAACGTAATGCATTACGGAAAAGCTTGTGCGGTGGCCCATACTCTGTGCTTTTGCACCGTAATTCGCGAGTTAGGCACTTGTGCCACCAGTGTCCTCACTTGGCATCATCTCCAGAGCAACCACGAATCGAACATCGGGCTGCCGACATGAGACGCAAAGCAAAACACCGTACAAATTCGCCACCCCTCCATCTCTGAATTACTATTTAAAAAAGTAAGTTTAATTGAATAATTTTTCTTTTCCTCCTTTTTGTCTTGTTTCTTATTTCTTATTAAATCAAAACTTTCCGAAGAATGTTTCATTCTTTTAAATCATCAACCCGTTCCGGTAATAAGTCTTAGAAAATTTTAAATCTTGATCTTAATCTAACACATATGCGAGCGACCAATTTTATACTTCTGATCTTTATTAAGGGGTGATTATGATAATTACGGCCCCCTATTTGAAAGGTCGTTTCTGAAGACATTTTTCACGAGGAACACGGGAAAAATAGTAAAAAAAAGTTCCGACTAATAGTTTTCGAGATATATCACTTTAAAGTATTGGACATGATAATAAAACTTTATAAAAACGGACCCAACGATGTTGACCTTGACATATGTTGTCAAGATCATGATCCTGAGTAACTTTTCCTTATAACTTAATCGGCGGTCTCTTATAATTTTTGAGATATTTAAAGTTAAAGTTTAATTCGAGACGAAAATTTGGTTTGGGTTATATAATGTAACCCAAACCAAATTTTAGTTTTAAATCAGAAATAGGTTTGGGTTAGGTTATATCTTTCGGAAGTGGAGCCCCCCCGTAGGGAGGGGGCGGAACCCACTGCGTCCACGCATATACTTTACAACGCGAAGCGAGGTCCACTCCACAATTACTAATAGTAAGAGCAATGAGAATTTTGTGTTTATGTTCAAAAAACGTAAACAACACAAGACATTGGTAGTACATACGATTCTAAGCTACACATGGAAGATAGTCGCGACAGTGATCTTCACAACATATGTCAAGGTCAAGGTCATTGGATCCGTTTTGTAACGTTTTATCATGTCCAATACTTTAAAGTGATATATCTCGAAAACTATTAGTCGGAAAATTTTTTTACTATTTTTTTCGTGTTTCTCTTCAAAAATGCTTTCAGAAACTTTTAAATAGGGGGCCGTAGTTATCGTAATCATGCCTTTATTAACATATACACTTATTTACTTATACATATTGATTTTGATTTTATATTTTTTTTTATCCTTTAATCAATATATTTTTATATTGTATTAACCAGTCAGAATCTAAAATTAACGATAAAATCATTCCCTTGCATTCTGACTGATGCCCTCCGTATTAATGTAACACCCGCAAACTAACACATACACACACACTCACACATACTCAGAAAAAAAACTAATATTATATTTTTATTTTTTTATATTATCATGTATACCTATCATTCATTTTAAAATGAATAAATTTATATTTGTTAATTAAAAATCAAAATAACTCTTTATTAACCCCCACTCATTCCTAGTCGAAAGATCGCACTTGGTCCCATCCCGCGTAAAAGAGATTAAATTCTTTTACCGAAAAGGGATCACCGAACGAATGTCTGAATAACCAGCGTAATAGCGACTCAGTCGTTTACCTGCTTTTCAGACCTGTCAGTTCGTTCGACCCGATTCCAAACGCCACGAGACATCTAACTTCGGGATAATAAAAGATAGTTGTTGCGCCCTTCTTTCAACTCATCCTTCCCCGAGTCTGGACGTAACAATATCAACAAAAGAAAAGAGAAAGAAAATAGACAGAGAGAGAGAGAGAGAAAATACATTTTTTGTAATATAAACTACACATACACAATATATAGTAAAATATACATATATATATATATATATATATATATATATATATATTAAGTATTATTTAAAAATAATAGATATAAACGACATAACACGAGACTTACTTGAAAAAGATTAAGACTCACAGAGACTACTCCGACTACTATTAAACAGAACAACATTTTCTCAATTTTGAATGCCAAAAGCTGGAACAATCTTTCAAGATCAAAAAATATTATTAGACATATTATACTCATATATGTATATATCATCGAATAGAGATACTAACTTTATAGCTTTCCGATGAATATCTACGGCACTAATTATTCCTTGCAATATTAAAATCTCATTCTCAAGATTATTATTTTTTAATGTATTAATATGTACGGCACGTTTAATACGATAACTGCAATTAATATATTTATCAAACTATGTATATTTTTCTGCCTTTGTGAAAGAAACACTAGATTTATTCAAAATAACAAGAGAATTTTATTGAAGACTCAAAACTTTGTAATTTTATGTTTGTTTCTTACCTGGAAATTCTAACCATACCACACATGTGTTGAAAATACGCAATAAGCGTTGTTCCTATTCCCACCATTGCAGTTGTCCCGACACAGAACGATACATTAAAATGTAACAGAATCCAATAGAAATATGTTTCTTGATCGACAAAGTATTCCATTGTAATCGGTAAGCTATACGATCGAGAAACGTTCATTGGTAATATAATATCGAGAATCCTCGACCAGAACTGAGCGACGATAACAGCAAATACGCAACAAATAGCACATACTAAAAGCATTAGAGAGTAATTGTTATTCAAATTTTTGTCATATAATTTTTCTAAAATTGGTTTATACTATTTCAAGTTTATTCATGCATTATAAATTTTAACAAATTGATATTAACCCAATTGTAATCGATTTTTATATTGTGTAATTGAGCACATTTGAATCTTCTCTACAATTTTATTTGATTAAAATATACTTGCTACTATAGAAATATACATTTTTTTTTTTTGTAGAAAAAGAACAACAAGCCTTATTTTTTTCAGATATTTACATCTTTATATTTTTATTATTACACAAGTTAATTTTTCATTATTTTTAATCTTTTAGATGATAGCTTTAAGCTAACCACCATTAAATGTAGATCACATTCCAATTGGCTATATCAGTGCTCGGAGATAGTTGCCCTTTTCGGGCCGATATGTGAAGCGACGCCTACGGTCCCCCACTACCGCTCGAGGCTCGACGGCCGAGCTGCCGATTGCGCGCGTAACGCTATGCCTCAGGAGCGTCCCGATCTAAAAAATATGCTGAGATTGTATCTGCCGTCAAATCGGCGTTTAAATTTGCTTTGCCAGATAATTTGTCTATTAGTAATATATTATATATGTTATAGTAATATATATATTATATAATATATTAATTTGTCTATTAGTAATATATTATATATGTTATAGTAATATATATATTATAACGTATATAATATATATTACTAATAGACAAATTAATATATTATATATTATAATATATATATATTACTATAACATATATAATATATTACTAATAGACAAATTATCTAGCAAAGCAAATTTAAACGACGATTTGACGGTAGGTACAATCTCAGCATATTTTTTAGATCGGGACGCTCCTGAGGCATAGCGTTACGCGCGCGATCGGCGGCTCGGCCGTCGAGCCTTGAGCGGTAGTGGGGGGACCGTAGGCGTCGCTTCACATATCGGCCCTAAAAGGGCAACTATCTCCGAGCACTGGGCTATATAATTATGTAATTAATATTTTTAATTAGATAAATTCTCCAAAAACAAATCCAAATTTTATGTGAAGGAATTGTTTTTATTATAGATATAAAAACACACACAGTTTTTGTATCTATAATAATTTATAATTTTATTTGCAATTTTTAATAATTTTACGTTTGTAGTTTTTAAAAATGTACTTTAGTCATTATTTTAATATAATAAAAAAGACTAAAGTTTTCTTATATTTTTAATTTGTTTTTTAAAATATTATTTTATGAAATTAATGAGATTTTTGTGATTAATGCAATAGCAGGCACAACATAACGCAGATAATTTTCAATTAGGTTAACTGAAAATGATCGAAATCATGTCATGTAATTTGTCGCAAAGGTCTCATTAATTCATTTCTCATAATTAATTCCAGAAAAAATAAGTTAAAACTATAAGAACATTTTTTTTATTATCCTATCTAAAAAAGGCATGTAAAGTCGATACTCGAAAGTCTCGAAGTGTATTGTTGTCGCTTTTCCGCGATGCTGATTGGTTCTGTCATTGCGCTTACTTCCTGAGCGGCTGTCATTGCATATTTTGACAGTTATTATTTTGTGTATATATCGTTAAAAATGTTTAATGAAAAAGAATAAATAGCGCGCGCGAAGCGCGCGTTGTGTTGTGCTAGTCCTATCCTATATAAAAAAACTCGTGTAGACGCGTGAAATGAGCGTTTTGAGTCGATATGTATCGCACGTATTGTTGCCATTTTACCGCGTGTCTGATTGGTTGTCGAGTTGCGCGGCGAGCTTGTCGTATTTACAATTGCTTCACTCGTGTCGTTTGACAGTTTGACAGTTTATGTCTTTTGACAGTTTGACAGTTAAAGAAAATAGAGTTAAAGAAAACAAAGTTAAATATATTTAATTAATATAGAGAGAAAAAGGAAGGAGGAAAGAGGCGAATAAAAGAGAGAGAGAGAGAGAAAGAGAGAGAGTTAGAATTAAAGAAGAGGAAGTATAAGCAAAAGAAAAGGAGAGAGACAAAAGGAAAGAAGAAGGAAAATAAATATAATATCAGGTAATAATATTGTTTAGTATTATTAAATATATTGTTAAGTATTATTAAGAAATATTATTAAAAATTATTAATATTATCTATTTTATTTAATTTTAAGACAGAGAGAGAAAGAGTGAAAGAAAGAGCGAAGGCAAAAAAGGATAGTTTTAAAATTAAAGAAGAGGAAAAATAAGCAAAAGATAGAGAGGGAGAGGGAGAGATAGAGAGAGAAAAAGAGAGAGAGAGTTAAAACTGAAGAAAAGGAAGTATAAGCAAAAGAAAGGGAGGAAGAGAGAAAGATACAGAAAGAAAAAAAAAGAGAATTATCATAATATCAGGTAATAATATTGTTCAGTATTATTAAATATATTGTTAAATATTATTAAGAAATATTAAATATTTTTAAATATTATTTAATATTATTAAATTTATTTTTAGTATTAAGTATTATTAAATTATATATTAACTTTTTTAAATGATTGAATATTATAATAGTTAATAATCTTTTAAATATTTTATTTAAAATTAAGGAAAAGACGAAGAGAGAGAGAGAGAGAGAGAGAGAGAGAGAGAGGGAGGGAGGGAGGGAGAGAGAGCCCACACAGAAAAATGATGTGCATTAGATATCTGCTAGATATCTTCAATGTCTACCAGGGATATCCACAGGATATACAGAAACAGCTATTAGACATGCTATGGATATCCAAATGTCCGACATTCGAGATCTCATAAATATCTATAGAATATCTACATAAATATCCACTAGGTATCCATACAATATCCAATGAATATCTACATAAATATCCACTAGGTATCTATACAATATCCAGTGAATATCTACAAAAATATCCACTAGGTATCCATACAATATCCAATGAATATCTACATAAATATCCACTAGGTATCTATACAATAAATTTAATATATAAAATTAAAAATTTTATTTGTATGGAAGTTAATTTCTCTTTTATATTTTCAATAATTTAAATAAGATAATAACGAACGATTTTTGCTTATTCGGACATAAATTGTCCGAATAAGTGAAAATCGAACATTATTTATCTGTCCGATTTTCTAAAAATCAGTTCAATATCTGAATTCCCCGGTACGGGAATCGTATCAGAAGTTAAACTGATAGAAATAATTACAACGTTATTAACCGCATTGTGCAGACTTTATATACATTCATGACAAGAACTTGAATACGGATATAGAAAGTGTATAGTGCGCCGCATAGCGGTAAGTAAATGAACACGTAAATCTCTAATAAATATCTTTGATAGCTGTGTGGTGGACATGGATATGTGGATTTCACGTGGATATGTAGTGGATATCTTCGATAGCTGTGTGGTGGACATGGATATGTGGATTTCACGTGGATATCTAGTGGATATCTTCGGTAGCTGTGTGGTGGACATGGATATGTGGATTTCACGTGGATATCTAGTGGATATCTTCGGTAGCTGTGTGGTGGACATGGATATGTGGATTTCACGTGGATATCTAGTGGATATCTTCGGTAGCTATGTGGTGGACATGGATATGTGGATTTCACGTGGATATCTAGTGGATATCTTCGGTAGTCATTCGAGAGATATAGATATTTTGTTCATCTATTAGATATCTATTAGTTATCCATGGTAGATATGGACATCAGATAGATATGTAGATATTCACTAGATATCTATTGGATGTTGTGTTCTGTATGGGTTTCGACGAATGAAATCGTAGATAATCTATTAGTGAATCGCTCACTTTTTAATTTTCACCTCGTGAGTAAACTCACCCAATAAAGAACCATAATTATAATATAGGCACCAAGAAGATAAACGTATGCGTATTACGCACATAATACAAAATGTAAAATATTGAATAGTTAATAATAATATTAACTATACGTATATAAAAAAAATTCAAATATAACTATTTAGATTTTAATTTCTAATTAATAATGGATATATGCTTATTAAATATTTCTGGCAAACATTTTTACGAATAAGAAATGAATATGTAGATAACACGTGGATCTCTAATAAATATCTTTCGTAGCTATTTGGTGGACATGGATATTATGTAGATAACATGTAAATATCTAATGAATATCCTTGTCAGATATTCAGTGGACGTGGATATGTGGACAATAATCGGATATCCACTAAATATCCTTGTCAGATATTCAGTGGACGTGGATATGTGGACAATAATCGGATATCCACTAGATATCCTTGTCAGATATTCAGTGGACGTGGATATGTGGACAATAATCGGATATCCACTAGATATCCTTGTTAGATTTTTAGTGGACATGGATATGTGGAGAATATGTGGATATCCACTAGATATTCTTGTCAGATATTCAGTGGACGTGGATATGTGGACAATAATCGGATATCCACTAAATATCCTTGTTAGATTTTTAGTGGACATGGATATGTAGACAATAAGTGGATATCTACTAGATATTCTTGTTAGATTTTTAGTGGACATGGATATGTGGACAATAAGTGGATATCTACTAGATATTCTTGTTAGATTTTTAGTGGACATGGATATGTGGACAATAAGTGGATATTTACTAGATATTCTTGTCAGATATTCAGTGGACATGGATATGTGGACAATAAGTGGATATCTACTAGATATTCTTGTCAGATATTCAGTGGACGTGAATATGTGGACATTATATGATATCTAATGGATATCTAATGGATATCTTATAATAAATTTTTAGTTAACATGGATGTGTGGATAATATGTGGATATCCACTAGATATCCCAGCTGGTTATACGGGAGATATAGATATTTTTGATATCTAATAGATATCTATTGATTATCCATAGTAGATATGGACATTATATGGATATGTCGATATCCAGTAGATATCGATTAGATATGTAGCTCTGTGTGGGAGAGAGAGGGAGAGAGGGAGAGAGAGAGAGAGAAGGAATAGGAAAAGGAAAAAAGAAGGAGAAGAAATATAATATCAGGTAATAATATTGTTAAGTATTATTAAATATATTGTTAAATATTATTAAGAAATATTATCAAAAATTTATCGTGAGTGGGGTTAGTAAATATTCATTGATTCTTAGATTTGGAAAATATATTTAAAGTATATTTAAAATTGCATGTTTGATTGATGGTCGATGATGTGAATCGAATGTGGTCGAGTGAGTGAGAGAGAGACAGTGAGGGGGTGAAGACGAGAGAGAGAGGGAGAGAGGAGAGAGAGAGAGAGAGAGAGGAGGGGAGAGAGAGAGAGAGAGAAAGAGGAGAAGAAATATAATATTAGGTAATAATCTTGTTCAATATTATTAAATATATAGTTAAATATTATTAATAAATATAATTAAATGTTATTAATATTATTTTTTGTAATTTCATTTTAAGAGAGAAGGACAGATAGAAAGAGAGAGAGAAAAAAAGAAAGAAGGAGAAAAGAAAGAAGCTTTATTTAAAATTACAGAAGAACAAGAATAAGCAAAAAAGAGAGAGAAAGAGAGAGAATGAGAGAGAGACAGAAAGAAATGAAAAGGAGAAGGAATATAATATTAGGTAATATAATATTGTTTAATATTATTAAATATATTATTAAATATTATTAATGTTATTTATGCTACTTAATTTTAAATGTCATAGTATATTGATATTTATTTGTGAATGTATTAAATTAATATATTTAAAATATATTTAAAAATACGTGTCTGATTGATGGTCGATGATGTAAATCGAATGTGGTCAAACGAATGTTATCGAGTTAGTTCGACAGTTTGGTGACAGTTCGGTGACATTTCGTGAGTGATTCATTAGTATTAAATGTCATAGTATATTGATATTTATTAGTGAATATATTAAATTAAGTTAATATAGAGAGAAAGAGGAAGAAGAAAAGACGAATAAAAGAGAGAGAGAGAGAGAGAGAGAAAGAAAGAGAGAGAGAGAAAAGAAAGAGAAAGAAAGAAGATTTATTTCAAATTAAAGAAGAGGAAGAATAACCAAAAGACATGGAGAAAGAGATAGACAGAAGAAAAAAACAAGAAAGAATATAATATCAGGTAATAATATAAATAAATATATATTGTTGAATATTAAATATAATGTTAAATATTATTAAATATTATTAAATATTATATAATATTATTAAACATTATTAAATATTATTGAATTATATATCGTTTTTTAAATAATTGAATATTATAATAATTAATAATCTCTTAAATATTTTATTTAAAGTTAAAGAAATGACGAAGAGAGAGAGAGAGAGAGAGAGAAAGAGACAGAGAGAGAGAATTAAAGAAAAGGAAGTATAAGCAAAAGAGAGGGAGGGAGAAAAAATGAGACAAAAAAAAGAAGGAGAATATTATTAAAAATTATTAATATTATTTAATTTATTTAATTTTAAGAGTGAGAAAGAGAGAAAGAGAAAGAAAGAGCGAAGGCAAAAAAGGATAGTTTTAAAATTAAAGAAGAGGAGAAATAAGCAAAAGATAGAGAGGGAGAGGGAGAGATAGAGAGAGAAAAAGAGAGAGAGAGTTAAAACTGAAGAAGAGGAAGTATAAGCAAAAGAAAGGGAGGGAGAGAGAAAGAGACAGAAGGAAAAAAAGAAGGAGAATAAATATAATATCAGGTAATAATATTGTTTAGTATTATTAAATATATTGTTAAATATTATTAAGAAATATTATTAAAAAATATTAATATTATCTATTTTATTTAACTTTAAGACAGAGAGAGAAAGAGAGAAAAAAAGAGCAAAGGCAAAAGAGGATAGTTTATTTAAAATTAAAGAAGAGGAAGAATAAGCAGTAGAGAAAGAGAGAGAGAGAGAGATATTTAAAATTAAAGAAGAGGAAGTAGAAGGAAGAGAGTGGGAAGGAAAGAGAAGGAGACAGAAGGAAAAAAGAAGGAGAATAAATATAATATCAGGTAATAATATTGTTTAGTATTATTAAATATATTATTAAATATTATTAAGAAATATTATCAAAAATTTATCGTAAGTGGGGTTAGTAAATATTCATTGATTCTTAGATTTGGAAAATATATTTAAAGTATATTTAAAATTGCATGTTTGATTGATGGTCGATGATGTGAATCGAATGTGGTCGAGTGAGTGAGAGAGAGTGACTAAGGAGGTGAAGACGGGATAGAGTAGGGGGAGAGGAGAGAGAGAGAGAGGAGGGAAGAGAGAGAGAGAAGGAGGAGAAGAAATATAATATTAGGTAATAATTTTGTTCAATATTATTAAATATATAGTTTAATATTATTAATAAATATTATTAAATGTTATTAATGTTATTTATGTAATTTTATTTTAAGAGAGAAGGACAGATAAAAGGAGAGAGAGAAAGAAAGATAGAAAGAGAAAAGAAAGAAGCTTATTTATTTAAAATTACAGAAAAACAAGAATAAGCAAAAGAGAGGGAGAAAGCGAGAGAGAGAGAGAGAGAGAGAGAGAGAGAGAGACAGAAGGAAAAGAGAAGGGAAAGGAATATAATATCATGTAATATAATATTGTTTAATATTATTAAATATATTATTATATATTATTAGTGTTATTTATGCTACTTAATTTCAAATATCATAGTATATTGATATTTATTTGTGAATATATTAAATAAGTTAATATAGAGAGAAAGAGGAAAAAGAAAAGACAAATAAAAGAGAGAGAGACAGAGAGAGAAGGAAGAGAAAGAAAGAAGTTTTATTTAAAATTAAAGAAGAGGAAGAATAAGCAAAAGATAGAGAGAGAGAGAGAGAGAAAGAGAAAGGGAGAGTTAAAGTTAAAGAAGAGGAAATATAAGCAAAAGAGAAGAAGAGAAAGAGAGAGAGACAAAAGGAAATAAGAAGGAGAATAAATATAATAACAGGTAATAATATTGTTCAGTATTATTAAATATAATATTATCTAATTTATTTAATTTTAAGAGAGAGAGAGAGAAAAAAAAAGAAAAAGCGAAGGCAAAAAGAGGATAGTTTATTTAAAATTAAAGAAGAGGAAGAACAAGCAAGAGAGAGAGAAAGAGAGAGAGAGAGAGAGAGAGAGAGAGAAAGAGGGATAAAATTAAAGAAGAGGAAGTATAAGCAAAATAGAGGGTGGGAGAGAGAAAGAGACAAAAAAAGAAGGAGAATATTATTAAAAATTATTAATATTATTTAATTTATTTAATTTTAAGAGAGAGAAAGAGAGAAAGAGAAAAAAAGAGCGAAGGCAAAAAAGGATAGTTTTAAAATTAAAGAAGAGGTAAAATAAGCAAAAGAAAGAGAGAGAGAGAGAGTTAAAACTGAAGAAGAGGAAGTATAAGCAAAAGAAAGGGAGGGAGAGAGAAAGAGACAGAAGGAAAAAAAGGAGAATAAATATAATATCAGGTAATAATATTGTTTAGTATTATTAAATATATTGTTAAATATTATTAAGAAATATTATTAAAAAATATTAATATTATCTATTTTATTTAACTTTAAGACAGAGAGAGAAAGAGAGAAAAAAAGAGCGAAGGCAAAAGAGGATAGTTTATTTAAAATTAAAGAAGAGGAAGAATAAGCAGTAGAGAAAGAGAGAGAGAGAGACAGAGAGAGAGAGAGAGAGAGAGAGAGAGAGTTAAAATTAAAGAAGAGGAAGTAGAAGGAAAAAAGTGGGAAGGAAAGAGAAGGAGACAGAAGGAAAAAAGAAGGAGAATAAATATAATATCATGTAATAATATTGTTTAGCATTATTAAATATGTTGTTAAATGTTATTAAGAAATATTATCAAAAATTTATCGTGAGTGGGGTTAGTAAATATTCATTAATATTTATTCATGGATTTGGAAAATATATTTAAAGTATATTTAAAATTGCATGTTTGATTGATGTTCGATGATGTGAATCGAATGTGGTCGAATGAGTGAGAGAAAGAGGGGGAGGGGGGAGGAGAGGAGAGGAGAGAGAGAGAGAGAGAGAGAGAGAAGGAAGAAGGAGCAGAAGAAATATAATATTAGGTAATAATTTTGTTCAATATTATTAATTATATAGTTAAATATTATTAATAAATATTGTTAAATGTTATTAATATTATTTATGTAATTTCATTTTAAGAGAGAAGGACTGATAAAAAGAGAGAGAGAAAGAAAGAAAGAAGAAGAAAAGAAAGAAACTTTATTTAAAATTAGAGAAGAACAAGAATAAGCAAAAGAGAGGGAGAAAGAGAGAGAGAGATAGAGAGACAGAAGGAAAAGAAAAGGAGAAGGAATATAATATTAGGTAATATAATATTGTTTAATATTATTAAATATATTATTAAATATTATTTATGTTATTTATGCTACTTAATTTTAAATGTCATAGTATATTGATATCTATTTGTGAATGTATTAAATTAATATATTTAAAATATATTTAAAAATGCGTGTCGATGATGTGAGTCAAGTATGATCGAGTGAGTCGAGTTCGTTCGTATATTGTGAGCAAGGCTAATAGTAATATTTTAATTAATAGTAATATAATTCAATAAGAGAAAATAATCGATTGCTTACGAGAAAATAACTTCTTTTATTTTATGTAGAAGAAATCGTGTTTGAAAAAAGTACAATATATTGAATTTTTTGAATTTGTTAATTCTTAAATTTCCTAAAATTTTCATGCAAATTAAATGTCATAGTATATTGATATTTATTTGTGAATATATTAAATTAAGTTAATATAGAGAGAAAGAGGAAGAAGAAAAGACGAATAAAAGAGAGAGAGACAGAGAGAGAAGGAAGAGAAAGAAAAAAGTTTTATTTAAAATTAAAGAAGAGGAAGAATAAGTAAAAGACATGAAAGAGATAGACAGAAGGAAAAAAAGAGAAAGAATATAATATCAGGTAATAATATAAATAAATATATATCGTTGAATATTAAATATAATGTTAAATATTATTAAATATTATTAAATATTATTAAATTACATATTAAATTTTTTAAATGATTGAATATTATAATAGTTAATAATCTTTCAAATATTTTATTTGAAGTTAAAGAAAAGACGAGGAGAGAGAGAGAGAGAGAGAGAGAGAGAGAGAGAGAGTGAGAGGGAAAGAGGGAGGGAGAGAGGGAGAGAGGGAGAGAGGGAGAGAGGGAGAGAGAGAGAGAGAGAGAAAGAATAGGAAAAGGAAAAAAGAAGGAGAAAAAATATAATATTAGGTAATAATTTTGTTCAATATTATTAAATATATAGTTAAATATTATTAATAAATATTATTAAATGTTATTAATATTATTTATGTAATTTCATTTTAAGAGAGAAGGACAGATAAAAGGAGAGAGAGAAAGAAAGGAAGAAGGAGAAAAGAAAGAAGCTTATTTATTTAAAATAACAGAAAAACAAGAATAAGCAAAAGAGAGGGAGATAGCGAGAGAGAGAGAGAGACAGAAGGAAAAGAAAAGGGAAAGGAATATAATATCATGTAATATAATATTGTTTAATATTATTAAATATATTATTAAATATTATTAATGTTATTTATGCTACTTAATTTCAAATGTCATAGTATATTGATATTTATTTGTGAATATATTAAATTTGGTTTGTAACGATGCATTCCTCCCCATCGTTACTGTACCGTACCCGGCCGCCGATCCGCCGGAAGTCCGCCGCCCGACGAACACCGGTCGGGCAAATGCGGAGGCGCTGAGCGCCCATTTTTAAATAACACCAGAAACGCGTAAACATATAACCGCCGTTAGACGCGCGAAAACATCGAGAGCCGACGACGCGCTCGGGTAACCGTCCGACCGCTACCGAAAATACCCGAGTCGCGCGCGCCGGTTCAACGATAAACCAGATACCGTTAGAACAATAGGCGAATTACGCAGACGCGCGCGCCGAAAACCGGTATAAATAGAGCGCGTTTCTGAATATCGGGACCAGATCTTCCGCACCGCCAGAGTCTGTAAGACGCCTGGAAACCGCCTAGATCATTTACCGCTCAAAGAGAGAGAAAACGGGGTTGGGTGTACTCAGCCTCCGCCGAGAGTTTGCGGCATCTCAGAGAGCGTTCCTTCTGAAACCGTTAAAGAGAGGCAAACGGGAACGGGCGTACTCGTCCCCGTCGAGAGTTCTCGACACCTCGAATAAATCCGACCACCTACGTGCAACGGCGATCTTCTAGTGGTGGGGAGTTCCCTGCCATCGACGGGTGTTCTCGTCAGCCGTTGCACTCCTGAATTACACGGGGAAAGACCATCCCGAATAACTATCGAACGCACGAGACGCGTTTAGCTAATACGGCCCGACCGCCATCACGACATCCGGACTCGCCATTGATACGGCGCGCTAAGTCCCGCGCCGGGGGATGATCCACATCCCTACCGCGACACCGATCGATAGCCGCCATCAATAAATACGCGTCACAGGACCGCCCACCGGGCCGACCGAAATTACCGCCCGATAGGTAACGTCACCTGCCGAAATCACGGCCCGCGAGCTATAATCGATATTCGATCGATCCGCCGAAAGCGCGCACCGCGCAACGCATCCGCGCGTTGCATTGGATGCACCGCGCCTAAATACGACCGTACCGTTGTTCTGCCTGCATCATACACGCATCTACCTTACAGCTATATCAATTGTAAGCATTTATATCTCACGTACCGCCGTACCGCCGTACAGACGACCGATACACACACACACTACGATACATTCCATAATCTGCGCTCCGCTCGTCATTGTTATACATTTGCGCACTCATTCACTCACTCACTCGCCCCTCGTCTCGCACGCACAATAATACAGGCGCACACCTATACACCCTCACACACATATAACACACACACTGTACATATACACCATAACACGCAATAAATTATCTTTTACCTAACATCACTTTCGTTCGTCTCTCGAAACCCTTTCACGAGCCCCGGATCCCGATCGAGTTATCCGTCACCGCCTCGCGAAAGCGGTTTATTACAGGTTAATATAGAGAGAAAGAGGTAAAAGAAAAGACAAATAAAAGAGAGAGAGACAGAGAGAGAAGGAAGAGAAAGAAAGAAGTTTTATTTAAAATTAAAGAAGAGAAAGAATAAACAAAAGACAGAGAGAGAGAGAGAGAGAGACAGAGAGAGAAAGAGAGAGGGAAAGATAAAATTAAAGAAGAGGAAGTATAGGCAAAAGAGAGGGAGAGAAGCAAAAGAAAAGAAGATGGAGAATAAATATAATAACAGGTAATAATATTGTTTAGAATTATTAAATATATTGTTAAATATTATTAAGAAATATTATTAAAAATTATTAATATTATCTATTATTTTTAATTTTAAGACAAGGAGAGAAAGAGAGAAAGAAAGAGCGAAGGCAAAAAAGAATAGTTTATTTAAAAATAAAAAAGAGGAAGAATATTAGCAGAAGAGAAAGAGAAAGGGAGAGAGAGAGTTAAAATTAAGGAAGAGGAAGTATAAGCAAAAGAGAAGGAGAGAGAGAGAAAGACACAGAAGGAAAAAAAAGGAGAATCAATATAATATCAGGTAATAATATTGTTCAGTATTATTAAATATAAAGTTAAATATTATTAAGAAATATTATTAAAAATTATTAATATTATCTAATTTATTTAATTTTAAAAGAGTGAGAGAAAGAGAGAAATAAAGAGCG